>CP125973.1:5973131-6507275 GCA_030063025.1 Avena longiglumis
AGATGGGTTCGTAACTAATAAAGTGTTATGTTGAGGCTCATGGATCGAGAGGAATTTGTTCATCCCGATGACGATAGATATACTGGCCCTCTCGGTGATATCACATTGATTAGCTTGCAAGCAAGTGATTTGATCACTAGAATGTTATATCACGGAACGAGAAAGAGTGCATGTCGGTAACGATTAAACTAGGTATGGAGATACCGGATCGAATCTCGGACATGTAATATATCGTGAGACAAAGGGATTAAGATACTAGCGTAAAAGGTTCCGACGATCACAAGAAAGTCATCGTTGAATGTGTGGGAGTCAAGATGGGTCTCAGATCCCGCTCGATTATTGATCCGAGAGGGTCTCGATCATGTCCGCATTATTCACGAACCGTAGGGTGACACACTTAAGAGACACCGACATCCAATTGGAACAAAAGTTTCATGCCGAAGAATAAATAAGCGCAGGAATTTATTTCACTAGATACCAAACAGTTTTCGTGAAATTGCATAAAGTGGTTATGCATGTGAAATAGAATTCTAGCAAGGGTTATTTGTGAATGTTTGTCATTAAAGTAATTGACAAAATTCTGAATAAAATAAAAGAGTTTTATTTAATGAGAGATTGCATTAAATTTGGTGGAAATTTAATGGGATTTTTGAGTGGGTTTTGAGTGGAGATTTTGAAGGGCCATTTTGTGAGTGGAGTGTCCACCCACATGAATGAGGGAGAGGTGGGGGCACCTCCATGGCCGGCGGCCATGCCCCCTTGGGTTGCCCCCTCCCCTATAAAAGGAGCCCTCCTCTCACTTCTCACTCACACCTCCTCGCGAAGGATCTCTCTCTAGAATTTATCCCCATGGTCTCGGACTAGCGAGATACATGTTCCAGTGGCTTTTGGCAAGAAAGAGTTGTGCTTCCACCGCATCGCTAGAGCGAGGAGGCGGAGGTTGCTCGGTGCCTCGAACGTGTGCGAGCACGATGCGTCATTGCTTTGGCGCTTAGGACTTCCTCTCGATCTTGAGATCGGCAAGAGATCGTCTACATCAACCACGAGTTTGGACTCGTTAAGCTTTGTCGGTCTTCAAGGGTATGTTCTCTACGGATATACATCCGCCCGTTGTTTGTATCTAGTAGATAGATCTTGGTACATAGTTGTTCCCATCATAGGAAAATTTTTGTTTTCTATGCTGCGAACCCTTCAGTGGTATCAGAGCCGGATCTATGCGTAGATACTTTACACGGGTAGTACACATATGAGTATGTGGGCGATGATGATCATTTTATTGCTTCTTAGTTGTACTTTGGATATTGGTGGCATAGTGGGATGAAGCGGCCCGGACAAACTTTACATGTCCTCGCACATGAGACCTGTTCCACGCTTGACATGCAACTAGTTTTGCATAAGTGGCTAGCGGGTGTCTGTCTCCTACTATAGTCAATATCTAATTTGCAACGAGTTGTCAACAATTTGGTTATCCTCGTTGTGGTTCATGTTCGTAGGTAAGAACGGTTCTATCTTGAAAGCCCTAAGCCACGTAAAATTTGCAATGGATAAATTAGAGGCGCCTAGTTTAGATTGTTGGGCTAGTGTTATGATATGGCAATGTTGTAAGTAGAAGTATGAGATGATACTCTTATAACACACATAGCGTGTAAAAATCCATAGACCGTGGATTTACACATATAGGTATGATAGTGATCATACCACGATGCACATGATAGAGATCATCTGGAACCATATAATCTCACTATTAAACATATGATGTTTGATTACATCTTATATTGCTTGTTTAGCGCTTTGTTAAGCATAATAAGATGTTCCTCATTTAAATATCAAGATAAGAATGTGTTCTTCCTTTAGTATGCACCGATTATGTTTTCGCCGCCCAAGACATCACGTGATGATCGGGTGTTCTTGGATCTCGACCATACTTGGTGTAAAACAGTTACACGCAAAATACTAAGGTTCTAACTTGGCGAGCCTAGCATGTACAGACATGGCCTCTAACACGGACCGAAAGGTTAAGCATGAGTCATATAGTAGATATGATGCCCATTTGATGCTCGCCTTTGAAGCTACACCGACTCACGTGATGATCGGACTTGGTGTAGTGGATTTGGTTCATGTAATCACCAAAAGACACGAGGGATGTCGTTTTGAGTGGGAGTTCATTTCTAATTTGGATTAGTAGAACTCAATTTATCATAAATTAAATCAAAGTGAATTTGCATAATTTGTTGTAGTCATTGGCATTCGCTCACCACCATATGCATAGTTGTAATTGAGATAATAGAACTATATAATTCTGGATATATACTTTCTTAACTGGTATCGTATTGTTGAGTGTCAATCTAAAGTTTAAAGTCCTATTGCAAACTTTCAAAATTTCTATTTACTCCGTGAAATTTAATAATTGGTATTAAATCGAGAGTAACAATTCCAGTGTTAGTATCTTAAGTATCATGTTTGCCTCCATGATTCTTGATTTAAACATCAAGTTTATCTAGGAGCTGAAAGAATTGTTTCGTAAACCATCATGTGTGGCAGATATAACGATATCTCAAAACAATGTTTTGCTGCAATATGATAGAGTATAATATATGTTCTCATATTGGATGAGAATTTGCGAAGGTTGGAGATGCTAGACATCCTAATCATCCAAAAGGGTTTTGGAAAGTAATGTTATACTCACGATTCGCCTTTATAAGCTAAAGTAGCTTGATCATGGAAGTCATCATGATAAGGGTGAATAGAATATGTATGTAAAATGTTTACTACACTAAAAGATTACTAAAGAATGGATTTTGAAAGAATACCGATCATTTTAATGATGGTGATCTACTTCAAAGTGCAAGTCCAAAGGTATTATTATTTGAATATACACGCTTTGGACTATGTGTCATGTGTATGGCGCCACTGTTGATATTGATAGTTTCTTTTAAAAAGGAAAAGGAAATTCTGAAAGAGAATCTATAAAATATATTTGGCAGAAAAGAAAAGATTGGAAATATCCAATTTAGGTATATATATATGATATACATGTTATGGTTGTATTCTTTGCTTGTTAAACAATGTGGTTCTTGGGTATTGGATACCGAATTGGTTGGTATGAAATTTCATACGGAATGACGCAATTCATGAACCACAATGGCCTAAGTAACTAGCAAGAGAAAATGTGATGATGTTCATCGAAAACAAACAAACCGTTGTTTGTATTTCTCGTTGACATCAAAGCTTGAATTCAAGATTTGTTTTAATAATTGTTATTTGAATCAGGTATTATAAGAACAAAGGTTGTTCAAATAATTACCATATTCCATATAAGATGGATGATTTACAAATCTAGTTGAAGAAATCACATCCATAAATCCTAATGCTAAAATGTTGCAAGACAAATGATTGAAAGATCACTTACGAAGTGACATCGCTGTTTAAATTATATTGGAAAGAAAACATGAAGAATCTCCATATTCATGGATTTTTGGAGTCTTTGATTTGATCAAGTGACGCTTGTGAGACTTTCCTGGATAATTAAAACTTCGCTCAAAGGCCAAAGAAGAACGAACGACTAAAATATTGGAATTTATACATATCGATGTATGTAGTCCATTATGTGTGCAATATGGCGATGGGTTTCAACTTCATATGCTTTCTCCGGTTTTTGAGTGAATATTCACTTAATGAGAAAGAAGTATGAAATATTTGAAAAACGTTCAAAGACTTTCAAGATGAAGTGGAAAATCATTGTAACAAGAAAAATAAATGAATTATGATTTGATCATAAAGGATTTATTTGAGTTACAAGTGTAACAAGAAAATAAATGAATTATGATTTTATCATAAAGGGATTTATTTGAGTTGCAAGTTTAGCAAAACACCTAGATTTACATCTCCCAAAACACCATAGGAGTATGGAGTGTTTGAGATTTGTAATGAAACCTTGTTTGACATGGTTGGATCAAAGGTGTTATTTATAAAACTGCCATTATGTTTTAAAAGATTAAAGCTTTAGAGACTACCGCTTTTACCGAAAAGAGCTCCATCTAGATCCGCTGAAATGACACCATGGAAGTTATGGTTTGGGGTAAAACCCAAGTTGTCATTTCTTAAATTTTGCATACTAAACATAAGTAAGATGTTTACAACCAAAGTCGGATGAGCATGTCTTTGTAGGTTATTTCGAATAACAATTGGTTATTCCTCCATAACACCGAGGACAAAAGGGTTTGTCGCTTGAAATGTAAAGTTTCTTGAAGAAGGAATTTTTCATAAATGTTAAGTGGGAGGACAATAGAACTTTGATAAGGTTAATCTAACCTTAGCTAAAAGTGCTTGAGTTGCAGTGGCCGAAATCGCTCGAGGCTGCCATAATGCTCATAGCTTATGTGCCTCAAAGGTTGTGGTCACGGAGGTCTAAAGTTCCTATTGAACCAAGAAGGTCGGTTAAACAATCAAATGCTAAGATTTGAGAGTAAATCATTATTGTTTGACAATGATGAACCGAATGCATACAAAGAAGCGATGATGGGCCCTGACTCCGTCAAATGGATTGAAGCCATAAAATCCGTGATAGTTCCATACACGAGAAATCAAGTTTTGAACTTGGAAGACCCTCCGGAAAGGTGTAAAAACCTATCGGTCGTATTTGGATCTATAAAGAAATGCATATGGATGTCTCACATCTATGAAATATTACATGTCGTAAAGTATTTTATGATAATGTTCAAAGAGTTGACTATGACAAGATTTGATCTTTCATAGCGATATTTAGTCTGAATGGATTAAAGTAGCAACCACTACATATAATTTGGTATATGGTAGATGAATAAACAAAACAAAGTTCTTCTAATAGAATGGTTACCTAGGACGTGTACATGACACGGTCCAAAGGGTTTTGTTAAATTCAAAGGATGCTAAAAGGGCATGCAAACTTCAATGGTTGAAGTAAGCATCGCGGAGTTGGAATCTTCACCATGATGAAAACGAGCTTTCATCAGGAGACGATGAAGATGCTTGCATTTGCAAGAAATTAAGTGGGAGCACTAAGACATATTTCTAATACATTATGTGGAGGACATCTTGTTGATTAGAAATGATGTATATTTTATTGACAATGGTTAAGAATTTCATTTCGATGAAAGACTTAGGCAAAACCCGAATATTCAAAGATGAATGTCTATAGTGGATAGACGGTGACGCTAATATGGTTATGCCAAACGTATATATGAGATATTGAAGGAGTTCAATATAGAAATGACAAGAAACAGTTCTTGTCGCATGGAAAGGAATTGAATCAAGATTCAAGTGTATCGACACTTGATAAGTGAAACAAGATTCAAGTGTTTTGACACTTGACGAGTGAAATCACAAGAATGTTTTGATCAATCATACCATGATATGTACACATCCAGATATGTCCTATGCTCTAAGTGTTATGAGCATATACCATAATGAATCATAAAATGATCATTGGATGATAGTAAGGATATTCTTATGATCTTTTAGAAGAACTAAGAATATATTGGTGTAGAGGTGACAAACAATTAGAAATAGTTCATTATAATGTGTTAAATTGATACTAGTTCTGTCACAAGATACAAATTAAATTTATCTCAATTTAAACTATGGGTGGCACAATGTAATGGAAAGGAGATTCCATGATGGATTTGGAAGAAATCCATAGTTAAGACATTGTGACGAATACTACAACAAAAGGCTAAGTATATGACTGCTATAGTAGCAGAAAAGGAGGGAATTTGTGTCAAGTAGTTTGTTATCAAACTAAGGTGTGGTTCGCAACGGCTAACACTAAAGATATATTGTATGACAATAGTATCGATGTTTTAACCCCAAGGAACTAAAGGTCTCACCGAAAGACCAAATTAATACAATGCCATCTCATTGGAGAATGAGTGATGCGTGAAGACGCAAAGACATGTAATACACACGGACACAGCGTCGGATCCGTAGATTATGTTAACCACTTGCAATTGCGTATATGGAACACCGAAGCCATAGGTGTTCAATACGCAGAGTTTTCAAACTAGATTATTGTCTCTAGTGCAAGTGGGAGATCAAGGAATATGCCCGAGAGGCAATAATAAAGTGGTTATTATCGTATTCCTTATTTATGATAAATGTTTATTTTGCATGCTATAATTGTATTAATACGGAAACATTAATACATGTGTGTTTAATAAACAAAAGGTAGTTCCTAGTTATGCCTCTTATAAACTAGCTCGTTGATTAACAAGATGATCATAGGTTTCGATCATGGACATTGGATGTTGTTAATAACGGGTCACAACATTAGTGTAATGGTGTGATGAACATTCATCCGAAGTATAGCATTACGATCATAGTCATTGAGTTTATATTGCTATAACAACTTACGAAGTGATCCTAATCCTTAGACCATGAGATCATGTCAATCACTAACACGGAAGAGTTTCTTGATAACATCAAACGTCACACCGTAATCAGGTGATTATAAAGATGGGTTCGTAACTAATAAAGTGTTATGTTGAGGCTCATGGATCGAGAGTGGAATTTGTTCATCCCGATGACGATAGATATACTCTGGCCCTCTCGGTGATATCACATTGATTAGCTTGCAAGCAAGTGATTTGATCACTAGAATGTTATATCAGGAACGAGAAAAGAGTGCATGTCGAAACGAGATTAAACTAGGTATGGAGATACCGATGATCGAATCTCGGACATGTAATATATCGTGAGACAAAGGGATTAAGATACTAGCGTAAAAGGTTCCGACGATCACAAGAAAGTCATCGTTGAATGTGTGGAGTCAAGATGGGTCTCCAGATCCCGCTCGATTATTGATCCGAGAGGGGTCTCGATCATGTCCGCATTATTCACGAACCGTAGGGTGACACACTTAAGAGACACCGACATCCAATTGGAACAAAAGTTTCATGCCGAAGAATAAACAATGCGCAGGAATTTATTTCACTAGATACCAAACAGTTTTCGGGTGAAATTGCATAAAGTGGTTATGCATGTGAAATAGAATTCTAGCAAGGGTTATTTGTGAATGTTTGTCATTAAAGTAATTGACAAAATTCTGAATAAAATAAAAGAGTTTTATTTAATGAGAGATTGCATTAAATTTGGTGGAAATTTAATGGGATTTTGAGTGGTTTTTGAGTGGAGATTTTGAAGGGCCATTTTGTGAGTGGAGTGTCCACCACATGAATGAGGAGAGGTTGGGGCACCCTCCATGGCCGTGCCATGCCCCCTTGTGCCCCCTTCCCTATAAAAGGAGCCCTCTCACTTCTCACTCACACCTCCTCGTGAAGGATCTCTCCCTCTAGAATTTATCCCCATGGTCTCGGACTAGCGAGATACATGTTCCCGGTGGCTTTTCGCAAGAAAGAGTTGTGCTTCCGCTGCATCGCTGAGCGAGGAGGCGGAGGTTGCTCGTGCCTCAACGTGTGCGAAAGCACGGATGCGCTGCTTTTCTGGCGCTAGGACTTCCTCTCGATCTTGAGATCGGCAAGAGATCGTCTACATCAACCACGAGTTTGGACTCGTTAAGCTTTGTCGGTCTTCAAGGGTATGTTCTCTACGGATATACATCCGCCCGTTGTTTGTATCTAGTAGATAGATCTTGGTACATAGTTGTTCCCATCGTAGGAAAAATTTTGTTTTCTATGCTGCGAACCCTTCACTTTCTTTACGGCTTCGTTGATGGAGTTCATCTACAAATAGAGATGAGAATGAGAAGATTAGAAAAGTTTACGAGAAGAATAGACAAGTGTAGAAGTAGATGAAAATTTTCCTTAGTGGTTTCCAATCCTAGGGTCATAATCCTACAGGCAACACAGTGCTCTGATACCATCTGTAAGATCCCTCCTTCGTAAAGGAAAAGGATCCCTGTGATTGCAATGCTAGTCCCTGGATCATTGCTAGCATCCACAGTTTAAGATGAAGTACACAGATACAAAGGTCATTTATTACATCCATTCCAGAGATAAAACATAGTCTTTTACAACTCAAGGCCACAGGCCTAATACAAGAGTTTTGGAATAAGTAAATAAACATAAGTCTTCATCTTCATGTGCCACAGTGGGTCAATACTTTGGAATAGTATTGGCAAGTGATACCTTAGTAAATTTTAAGTGGACTATATTACTATATGCATTTTGGCTAAGTGTAGCTTCGCTTGCTTGCTCAAAATAGGTTTTTCCTATTAGTTGAAATCACTAAGTTTTTCTTTGTCAAAACATTTCCCAAGACACCACCAATAGACATTGGGGTCCTTCACCCTTGTTCACCCACAAGTTTTACTTAGAAGTTGGAATGATGAGATTCTTGATAGCTTCCATGTCTTGATGCTCAAGTTGTCCATTGCCATGGACTTGGCTAAGTACTTAGATTTTCCATCTGCAGAGGTTGTGCACTTTCCCCACCAGACTTGGTTTCCCAAGACGGGACCTTTCAGAAGCCTTCCCTTAGCCAAATGGACGCGTTCCAACCTATCATTCCCACTACCACCAACTGTCCAAATGGCTAAGTTCTAGCAACCTATATGATCAAGGCAGAGCCCATATTGCCAAGTGGCTGCACTAGAAGCTTCTCAACATTTGGCCTCCAAAATCCCTTTGTGCCTGGGTGGCATACCACAAGTGAGCTACACAAGGTAAACCATGTCCATGGGCCTTGTGTAACCACTCAACCAAAAACCGCCATTCAAGTCCCATTCCACCCAGGAGGTTCATTGACTTAGTTGTTTTATTAAGAAAAACATATGTCCAAAGACTTGGAAATATTTTCATCATAGCATGTATATACTTTACCAACCCTTGTTTGCTACTAGCTAGGCTAAGCATGGTATAGTATCTTATCTTAGGAAATTTCCTAGCAATTCTACAACTACTTAGGATTTCCCAACATAGCACTTGGAAAAATAGTAACATGCAAGACTTAGCAAAATATTTCTAATGCTTGTACAAAGTATAGGGATGGAAATATTCATGAAGTACCACTTGCCTTGGTAATGGGGAGAGTAGAACTCTTCACAATCACAATCACTAGCACCAAAATCGACACAAAGATTATAACCACAATCACATACAATTCATATACAAACAAAAATATGTATGTATGCATGCAAGAATGCTAAATGATGATTTTTGAAATTCCACCAAGCAAGTGCATGATACTGAAACATAACTAAGTCAAAAACTTGTTAATCCAAACTTATTTAGTACTAAAACAATTTCTAAACAAATTCTATACTCAAACTAGTCCTAAACAAGTTTCGCAAAAAGTCATTTTAATGAAACTTTTACTAAACACATTGCATAAACAGAGCTTGTATCCCTGAGTCGAATGACATAAAAATTTCCAAAAATCTAACGTTGAAATCAAAAGTTATAGCCATTTCAAAATTGGATCTAAATCTGTTTTCAAATTCTGTTTTAATTCAAACCCTAGCCACGCTGTCGTTATACGATTCATTGGCTTTCGCGTGGATCGACCAGCGTGGACCGTCGATCTAACTAAACGCCGCATCGCTGATTGTCACTTACCCCTTCGATGCAGATCTAATCTGGAGCGCCGGATCTAGATCCTACGGTTGCTGAGCGTGTGACCAAGGACGGGCGACGCAAATGGTTGCTGGCGGCGGTGCTACGGGCGGCGATGGTCCGGCGAATATAGGAAGGGCTGGGGTGTGTGGCATGGCTTACTGCATGCACGGTCACGAGGAAGCTCAACATGGTCTTTGCTTGGACAGGCGCACCGAGCTGCCGGAGTCGCAAGCGGCGTCGGAAGGTTGCAGACGATGTGGTTTCCGAGGTTTCGCGTCGCCCTAGCACACACCAGAGGGATTAGGAGACGCGCAAGATGAAGGCGAACAACCTAGTATGCAAGAGGGGGCAAGGGGCGCTCGGGACTTACCACAATTGGTCACCGGAGTTGGGCGGCGTCTTAGTCGGTTGCGGGCTTGAACGGGGACGGTGTCCTGGGTCACGAGCAGGCATGCGACTAGTGTCAGAAGATGCACAAGATCATGATGGGCATCATCGTTTGAACTAGAGAGAGGGGGGTGGTCGAGGCTCACCAGAATCATTCGCCGGAGGTCGTCGGTGCTGCGGGGTCTCGAGGTCAAATGCACGCAGCCTGGTGGCGGAGTGAGCGAGGAGAGTGGGGGAAATGACCGCGACGGCGAGGGGTTTAAGTATGCTGAGGTGGGGCGAGGATCACGCGTTGAATCAATGGAATTTAAGCGAGTTTAATCGCGGCATCACTGCACGGTGGTAACGGCGGAGCGGCGTCTGTGCGCGAGAAACTGGGGAGGACGACGTTGACATGGAGAGGTCCCGCTCGTCAGCGAAATAAGTAGGGGAGGGTCCGGGTGTCGGCGACTGCTGGGTGTGTCCGCGTGTGAGAGAGAGGAGGTGGCCCGGTGGGCTAGTTGGGCCTGTCGCACACTACTAGGAAAACGGCTATAGGTAATCGCACATCCGGCTCACATGGTTGAAGTGCCCCACGGCCAAAACAGCGTGGCTCACTTGTGGGCGTGCCCTCATCGATAACTAGAACAGCGGGCGCACATGACTATAGTGCGCCATGTATGTGTGGGCTGTGGCCTGGCCACACGCCAAACATCTCAGAGCGCACTATAGTCATGTGCGCCACGGTTGTTAGGGTCATCCGTGGCGCACGTGTGCCTGGTGCGCTAAGCCTGCGCATGCCCCTCCGCTCAAACGGCCACAAACTCGTGGCGCACTCCGCCTAGCGCCACATGGACTAGAGCATCTGGCGCACTCGGCCTAGTGCGCCACAGGTTTGTACTCCCCCTGCGCATGGCGGGTTGCAGCGCCACGGATGTGTCGATTCTTTAGGACAGACTTTATGTGCACATGTGTGCCCACACATCCACCACCCACACTTCACTTTCCCTTCTTCCTCCTTAGATCTAGTCGGGATCTTCTCCTTCCCACCTCAATTTCTCCATACATTCACCATTTTAGCATGTAAAACTTGCTTTGGATGTTACATAAGTAATAGAGGAGGTCTCGGTCTCTCATCTATCCGTCTCCGGCCGAAAGACCTCTCTCCTTTCCATCTTTCTCGCGATCTCTCATCTCGGTAAGTTATCCATATAAGGATGTGTTCATGTGTATATGGATGATGCATGTGCTCATATGTATGTAGATGATCGATGCTCATGATGTGTGTATGTGTGGAGAGGATCGATGGTCATATGTGTGTGTATATGGAGAGTATCGATGATGCTCATGCATGTGTGTATGGAGAGGATAATGATATGTTCATGTGTGTATGGATCGTCTCTCTCTCTCTCTCTTGTGTTTGTATGTGAACAAGTTGCCATTTGTTTTGCCAAAATGTTGATTCATTTCATTTTGGCAAGACTTTGGCATTTCGCAAAGGTCCTAATTTTAGGATAGGTCATGCCGAAATTTTCTATCGACCATTGCATGCATGCATTCATTATGTGGTTCTAATAGACTTCAAAATTGTACAAGTGTACATCGTGCAGCAAAAATGGTCCGCATAATGAGCGAAGGCATTGTGGCTAGATTTTTGAAATGTGCGACGACCGACATGATAAGAAATAACAAGACAGATATAAGATGTCCGTGCGAGAAGATGCAAACTCAATCGGGTGATCGACCTAGATTCCGAATCAGAGCACCGCTCCGCCATGGTTTCATGGATGGATACACTCGTTGGATAAGCGATGGCGTAGATGATGGAGACGGTGAAGAAGGTGGCCAACATGGCGATGATCATCATCATCACGGAGAACGGGCGAGATGATGAAGAGTCTCCGGAGATGGTGAAGGTGCGAAGCGATCGGGATGATGATGATCTAGATGGGAGGAGCGCATTTACGATGGAACAACGTCAGTCAAAAGGGACCCTTATGTGCAAGAGCTGCTTCTCAAGCGCATTTAGTAACGCCAGCTGCCGCTAGAGAGAAAGCCAAGCTTATGCAACTTGAGAAAGACGCGTTACTCCATTGTATGAAGGATGTAGGCCCGATGATACCCGGTTGAATGTAACGCCAAGGCTATGGAGATGAAGGCAAAGCACAAATTGAGCGGCAAGCTTCGACGATATGATGGCATTCGCACGATCGTCTCCGGAGGGGAACACATGTCCAACTAGTATCGAGGATGCCAAGAAAATCGTCATCCTCTCGATCTACCGTGACGTTAGATATCACGTATGCATCAACGATTGCATCATTTATCGGGCGAGGACGGAGAAAACCACATGTCCGGTGTGCGCGTGAGTCGATACAAGAAAGGGAAGAAAGCACCTCGAAAAGTGGTATGGTACTTTCCTATCACCCCTCGTCTGCAGCGCTATTTCACGGACCCTAAGGAAGCTCTCATGCGATGGCATGCGGAAAGGAAGAAGCCGTGAGATGATGATGACCCCGAAAGGATGAGCTCGACGCACCTTCAGATGCTAGCTGCTGAAAGCATTAGACCTCGAATTCCTAGAATTCGTGGAGATTCGAGAACATCGGGCTTGGTGCGCACCGATGGACTCAATCCGCTCGGTAGCAGAGACGCACAAAGACTTGGCCTGTGTTTGTATGGATGTACAACCTCCTCCATGGTTGTGCATGAAGAAGAAGTACATACAAATGAGTATGCTAATTCAAGGGCCGAAACAACCCGGCACCGACATCAATCAGATCTCGGCTGTTGAAAGAGGAGCTAGCCACGTTATGGGAATCGGAGCTAATACTTACACGCCGTCGCACAAGATTATTTCACTATGAGAGCCGTGTTGGTCACTACGGCAAGACTATCCAGTTATGTATATCTGGGCAGGTTATCCAAGGATTCTACGCATGCGTTAGGTGCATGGATAACACAAGCTATCTCCAACTAGAGAAAGATCCAGGTCATCGAAAACTGTTCATGGCGCACCGGAGGTGGCTCGGCAAGAATGATCCATGGAGAAAACGTGGAGACCTGTTCGATGGCAAATCGAGACCCGAGGAATCCCAGCGAGGGAGCAGCGAAGAAGTGGAAGAGTTGTCAAAAACCGGAAAGATTGTCCTAAGCCGAAAGAAGCGAAAGAGGCAGAACAAGACAAGTCGATGAAGGTATGGAAAACAAGGTCTGCTCCGGAGTTGCCATCCGAAGTTTCTCCGACGCCTCATAGCCTCGACATCATGCATATCACGAAAAATGTGCGAGTCCGTCGCCACCATAATCAACATGCCGATAGGACGAAGATGGTCCAAAGCAAGGCACGACTGATATGCTTGGGTATCCGGAAGGAGCTTCACGGAGGACGACTACTCTCGATGATCGTGAAGATGACGGCGATCATGAGTCGAGACGACACAAGGTCGTCGGAAGGGTAAAAAGTTCAAGAAGAACGAATATTACGCCCTTCTTGCTTCACTCTAAGCCGTGATGAGATCAAACAGTTTTCAAGTGCCTTCTAGGAGTCAAATTTCCTTACGCACGCTGGCAAGATAAGCAGATACCTACGAGGCGAAGCAGAGGTTCGGCATGAAGTCTCACGATCGTGCCGTAATGATGCGTACTTCGTCGCACTAAGAGGGATAATGGACGAGCACGTCCGTGAAACGTTATTTGGCCTATGCAAGTTTTTCGACGTCATCTCTAGGAAGTCGATTGGCTTGAATCAGCTAAGGCTACAGGAGGAGATCGTGGTGATACTATGTGAGCTTGAGGTCTACTTCCCACGCATTCTTCGACATTATGGTGCATCCGCTGGTCCATGTCGTGGAGGACATCGATAACTCGGGCCGATGTTTCTCCGCAGATGATGGCGTTTGAAAGGATGAACGGACACATCAAAGGATACGTCGCAGGTCCGCCGAGATGGAAGCATAGCGTGGGCTTTCGCCGGCAAGAGTGCATCTCTTTCGCACGAATTATCTAGACATCGAGAACCTGTCGGTCTTCCCGCCAATGACACCTTGGCAAGCTCGACGGATCTGGTCACCGAGAGGGTCGTGACATCGCATGCGATTTGATTTCGACGCCACAGACTTTGATCGAGCAAACCTCGCGCCACAAAGATTTAGAACCGGTCGATCCTGGGCATGTAAGCACAAAAGGTTAATCGAGAAGAAGTACAAAGGACCGGGCATACAGAGGACGCAGGAGAAATAATCAAAGAGCACAACTCAGATTTCACGCGTTGGTTTAGGCAGACGCCTTGATAATCCCCCGCCGCATTCTTCCGACACGGAAAGATCATATTCACCTTGTCGCAGGACCGATGCAAAACCTGGTGACCTATCAGCGTATGATATCAACGGCTACACATTCTACATGGAGGAAAAGGACAACAAGTGTGATTATCGAACTCAGCGTAACGCCGGAATTCTACACCGATGACAACGTGAAGGAAAGATTCTACGGAAGAATCGAGGAGATCCGGAGCTCGACTCATCGTGGAGAAAAGGTGCCGATGTTCCGTCGATGGGCAAAGAGCGTCGAAGAGAAGACCGTATTTCACAACCATGGTTATACCCGGCAGCCAAATCCAAGGTCACGGGTGCAAATGTGGCATGAAAAAATGAACCGGGTACTGCTACCAAAGTGGACCAATGTTTTTCATTACCGACCCGACAAAGCCTAGCCGTGTTGTCGTGAGGAGAGGAAAAAGAAACATCATCGGAATGGATGGAGTCGTAACGAGCAAGACTTGACCAAGACGGGCGATCCAAAGATTGAAGATGACGGCGACTACGATGCAAAGAACATACATCACAAGAAGAAAAAGGATAACCCTACCCAAAAAAGGTAGCCCGCTCGAAAGAAGAAACATTAAAGTGCGGGGCTAAATTATTCAATACAAAGAAGGAAAAAGATTGTAAACGCTAGCTCAAAAAATATTGTAAACGTGGTCAAAAAAAGATTGTAATATTCATGAACAAAGTATTATGAAATTTAGTTATACTTCAAATCATATTTTGGGCATTTTGGAATATTATTACTTTTGGGCATTTTGGAATATTTAAAAGTATTTTAAAATCAAAATAAAACTTCTATGGCATATATCACCACTTTTGGGCATTTTTTGAATATTTAAAAGTGTTTTTAAAATCAAAACAAAAAATTGGTATATTGATCATGTTTCGAAAAAACCTTCACAAAATGACCTATCATGTTCGAGGTTTCATGGCTTTCGTCCAAATGACCGATGTTATGTCTTCGAATCACGGCATAGTTTGTGATGTTGTGCCCATATTATGCATGTGTGTGGACATTGGTATGGAGAACAATGTTGGAGGAAGTTTTCCTTTTGTCGCATCGGAAAAGCCCTTTTCCATTTTCCAGCGCAAAAACGGGTCGTTTATGAAGTAACCACCAAAATGCTTCACAATGCTATCGTCCCATTTTCCTAAAATACTAGACCACCTTACATGGACTATCTCCCAACCGGTCATCTCAAACCTTTTCGTCCATCCCGTAAAAAAGTATAAATGTCCTAGAATCCAGAGAGGAAGTGGGTCATTTGTACTACGGTGTACATGATCTATCGCCCGTGATTTTTGAAAAATCATTTTAGACTCACAATATGTGGTTTCTTCAGAGATCCAATGCAAGTTATAACGATGCTCGCCCCTATCTTCATTTTAAAAAGGTTACATTAATTATTTTTAAAATAGAAAATGGTTTTGGATTATTTATTCAAATCAATATACTTCTTATGTTTAAAGTTTTTCTAAATTCCAAATTAATATTCAAAAATATAAGTTAATTCATTTTAAAAGGTTACATTAATTATTTTTTAGAAATAGAAAATGGTTTTGGATTATTTATTCAAATCCATACACTTCTTATGTTTAAATTTTTCTAAATTCCAAATTGATATTAAAAAAATATAAGTTAATTCATTTTTAATTGTAAATGGTTCATATTTTAAATGGTTACATTAATTATTTTTTAAAACAGAAAATGGTTTTGAATTATTTATTCAAATCCAAACACTTTTTATGTTTAAAGTTTTTCTAAATTCCAAATTAATATGCAAAAATATAAGTTAATTAATTTTAAATGGTTACATTAATTATTTTTTAAAAATATAAATTGGTTTTGGATTATTTATTCAAATCCATACACTTCTTATGTTTAAAGTTTTTCTAAATTCCAAATTAATATTTAAAAAATATAAGTTATTTCATTATTAATTTTAAATGGTTCGTAGTTTAAATGGTTACATTAATTATTTTTCAAAACAGAAAATGGTTTCGAATTAGTTATTCAAATCCAAACACTTTTTATGTTTAAAGTTTTTCTAAATTCCAAAGTAATTATCATTTAAAAAACATTACAAATTTAAACCCCAAAATAAAAAATAAGGCGGGAACAGAGAGAAAATAATCGAAAAATTTGAAAATGGGCAGAATACGTCCGGTTGGAGTCACCAACCGGACGAAGAGCCTTCAAGGCGCCCTTCACCGCTGAAAATTGATTATAGGTCCCGGTTGGTGGCTCCAATCGGGACGTAGCGCCTTTTTAGTCCTGGTTGGATCCACGAACCGACTAAAGGCCCTTTAGTTATAACAAGGTGCCTCCTCTTCTTCTTCCCGTCCCGCCACTTCTCCGCCTAAGTGGATTTATACACACGGCTCGACCCCCTCCTCTCTCATCCCCATCTCTCCATCTCAGCCAATCGAGCACGATCTCGCCGCCTCGATCCGCCGCCGCCGCCCGAGGAGGAGGAGGGCTCCCAGCCTCGGAGGAGGCCCGCTCGGGAGGAGGCCCGTCCAGGAGGGCCGCTGCCTCAGAGGAGGAGGAGCCGCCGTCGCCGCCGACTCCGCTGTCGCCTGCCGCCGTCCGCCTGCCGAGGTGAGCGTCGCCTCTCCCTCTCTCCCTCTCTCCCTCTCTCCCTCTCTCTCCCCTCTCTCTGCAGGCCATGGTTAGGGTTCAGTAGGTCTCGCTCCATGTCCTGCTCTCTTGATTCAATCCTATCTCCTTTAGTTGGCCATGATAATGTCATATTTGGCCTTAGGTTTATCCTCTGCGCCTTTCTAGATGTGTGTTGTTCCCAAATTTGAGATAAAACTCTAGAATTTTACTGAAGAAGATGCAGAAACTGGCGAACGAATTAGACCAAGACTTAGGCAGATTACTTTAGGAGTCATTTTCCTTGATTTTATTTGATAGAAATATTAATGTGTGGGTACATGGGTAGGAGTTCTCTAATTTGGGAAAATTGCTCTAACTCTTTAGTTCAACATTTCGCTACATTTTGCCTAGCTACCGCTCACATTGAATTATTCACATGGCAAAAGAAAATCTAAGCTATAAAGGTTATCAGTAAAAACTAGCAAATGGCCATATGGGTTATCTTGAAAAATTGAGAATTGAAGATAAGGTTTGTCATATTTGTCATGTAAGTTTTCAAGATGGTGCTTTAAATAAAGGACACATACCGCATACATTTTGGACAGAAATAGGACCTCAAAGTTTGTACCATCCTCGTTAGTTTCAGACATAATGCAAGATCTACATCAAATTTAACAACTGGTTTTACATTGTTAAATTTAACAACTTAATTCTGGACATCAACACGCACCACATACAGAGATTTAACTTGTCGCTTTTACACCGCCTCAAGAGGAATAACAACATTTTCACCTTAGTCTAGATGTAAGCTGGGTACTGTACCAAAGTTTCATGCATTGCATACACTCCGTGAGAGACGGCTTCATGTTCAAGAGAGGTGCCTATCTTCCATCCTGTGCCTTCACACTTCTCGTGAGGCCATAGTCAGTAAGGAGGGGCCGCTTGGCTAAACAATTTGATTTTCTTTTTTTTGCAAGGAGATCTATTAATGTACCTAAGGTTCATGGCAATGGTGGTACTCAAGCACCTCCATCTATCCTTTTTTTGTCGCCACTTCTCTTTTTCTCGATGAAATAAATTTAACAATTCATAGAACATTGGTTACTTACACGATTTGAAGGCACTACTGCTTATGTTCTGAACTTAATTTCCTTGGTTTATGAAATTGAAAATTTTATATATGAATGCTAGCACGCTTTAGGCACTAATGTTGTTTGAGTACCTTTTGGTTCGATGGTAACTTCTTTCTTTGGACTTAAAAATCTATTAGCAAGTTCTCGAGAAATATCCGCTTTACATTTTGCATTCACCGAGTGGCCAAGGAATAGATAGATGGATCCAGGATGGAATGCCAAATTTAAGGACCTTTTGCTTTTATGTTTCCTTTTATTCATAATCTCGGTCATTGCCCAACAAGTGTGCCTTTTAGTGTTCTCAATAATATATTCAAAACATTCGAACATAGTGCCATTTTATTCTGTGAAGTTTGGTAGTAGTAGGTGTTGCTTCTGTGGTTTGGTCCTTATGGAAAACCAGGAATGGAACTTGTTCTTTTTGAATAATCTATATGTGTTGATTTGCTTGTTGTCATCACTTGGTCGTTCGCTTGCTGTCACTTGCTATAAAGATCTTCTAGTATAGAACTTGGTCATTTGTTGTATTCTCATTTGCTTGCTGTCACTTGGTCTTTGTTGTCATTTGTTCACAGAACTGAAATAGTACAAATGACAGCAATATGGCTATGCTTAAATTGATAACAAAAGTATATATGGTTGTGGCACTGTGCTGGGACTGGATGGATGTGGTTGTGA
This sequence comes from Avena longiglumis, assembly GCA_030063025.1. Lineage (NCBI taxonomy): Eukaryota > Viridiplantae > Streptophyta > Magnoliopsida > Poales > Poaceae > Avena > Avena longiglumis. The sequence continues at coordinate 5,991,787 of CP125973.1, forward strand.
AATGGTTTGGAAGGAAAAATAGAGTAGTGTTGGTTTTGCTACTATCTATGCTGGGACAACACCTTGAAATTGTGCATGTGCTTGTATATGAAGCACTTTATTATGTGTATGTGTTCTTGTATGAAATGATTCCGATTTTTGCGAATGTTGATTAACTTCCGCTTCGCAAAATCGGCACTCCTAGTTTAAGAAAATTAGCAAAGGTCATGCCGGATTTTTCCGTGCATTTAACCAATTATTTGTTTTTTATTAGTGCAAAGATGTGTGACAACGACGAGGCTAGATGTTCTAAGCGCATCGTCTGAAGGAGAACTCACCTCGAATAAACAATTGACATTCGAGGCGGCCCAGGCCTAGAAGACGATGAAGAATACCATCCTTCGGAGAGCGAGGATGATCAGATGGAAGACGGAGGAAGAAGCAAGGAACGGCGACGATGAAACCACCGATGGCGGCGAGGGCAGTGGAGTGGTAGCAACCTCCTAAGAAGAAGAAGAAGGACCGGCGCCAACACGGTCGGCACGGTCAGGGAGGAAATTACAAGTGAGCCCATTAGGGGTTCCTTTGGAGCCCGCCTTGTCGCCAAAGGGTACGGTGGGCAAGTGGCGGCGATCACCGGACAACCATCTCGATCAACACCGAGAATCTCCGCATAAAGATATCCACTTGCGCACTCCTCTTCGAGAAGTCGCACGAAGATACAAGTTCCCGCTAAGTATCGTAACACAAATTATCATGGGAACAAGTAAACAAATCCGCCCTCACAAAGATGAGCACCGCCGCCACTGGAGAACCCGGATAAAGAAGAAGATCTATAAAGAAGGCAAAAGTCTCGAGGAGATCCAGAAGATTGACCCGCAGATCACCAAGATCAGCCCGGAGTTCAAGGAGAGGTGTGAATCAAAGAGCCCCGCCAATAGTAATCGGGAAAGGCGCAGCGATGAATATAGGTCATCACCATCTCGGATTTGGTGGATACGAATCTGGAGGCCAAATGGAATAAGGAGGACGAAGAGTATAGATCCAAGGGATAGAAAACCCTTTGCTAAATTCAACCCGGCAGGTTCGAACTTCATCAGGGCCCGCTACCATGTGGACCCAAAACCAAACAACTCACCACGGATCCTGCGGTGAAGGAATTCGAGAAATTGTGGTAAGTATAATCTAATTACGGTGATCAACACGATTGCAATCTAATCGATGATCTAAATGATTCACTGTTACTTCTTCGCAGGAGGAGGAAATTGTTGCTAGTCATGGATCCTGTGGTTCCTCATCCTGTGGGTCGACGGCGCCACCGTGGATAACCTTTAATGTATGGCGAACCGCCAAGAAAATAGAGCCGATACGAAGAAGGTTGCCGGCCGTCTGGCCGCCTCGGGGTAAGAATTGGGTGGATCATTTTGTTCCACCGCCGAGGACGCATGTGGCGCCGCCGGGAAGGAGCGAGGAGGAAAACAGAGGTTCAAGAACTTAAGGCACAAGTGGCGCGGATCCCGCAGATCGTCCAAGACAACTGCAATCACCCTTATGTCCTTCCCGCCTACCTTGGTGGAGTCAATAGCGAATCGGAGTGCGGGTGGTCGAGTAGGGCCGCGATTCCAAGCATGGTCGCAGCCACTCGAACAACGCGGCGCCGAAATCAGCGAACTACGTGTTCGTGACTCCGCCAGCGCACCGTGGCGCCGCAAGTGTTGGTGACTTCCCTGCCATCACCGCGGCGCGAGTACATGTTGGTGTCCCTCGCCATCGTCGCGGCACCGGAGCTCCAAGCACCCGTCGGTAGGGAGAGAATACACCGGCGCCAAGACCGCGCCATCAAGCACCTTCCGTATCTTGCACGCCTGTCGCCATATGTAAGCGCCGACATTAGCCGATCTCGACGCCATCACGGTAAACAAATTGCTTTAATTACCGCCTTTCATGCCATCTATATATTACTCTTGTGGCATCTCGCCCGACGATGCCGTGTACATGTTTTCCGCAGACGGATGTTCCTTGCACTCTTATGCTACGTGAACAACGAAATGAGGGATGTTGCCAAGGGTACCATCGTTCAACCCTTGCAGCGACGCTCCACTCAAAGCCTATGCCGATAGCGCGGCAGGGTTAAAATTAGTCGGGTGCTAAGGGGCTGCGATGACCTGGAACCTCCCATTCAACCCCCAGGAGCGGATGAAGAAGAGCCGTATGTCCTCAGAAGTTGCTTCGGCTTGTTCTTTCTATGGCCAAAGAGCATGATCCGTTTGGGGACGGCGGGGGCCGTCACGCCACAGACAACAGCACCGCCTGTCGTGCCAGCGACAAGCGGTGGCAAGGCCCCCTTACCGCCCTCGCCGTCACCTCCACGCGGTGGGTCGGATGATCATGTTGATGATATGCACATGGCGCAGGATCCGACCGAGGACTTCGAAGACTGGAATGATCACTTCTTCAGCACTCAGTTTGGCAACGAAGAAGACCTAGCTGGTGGCCCCACAGAGAAAGCCACTATCACCAAGCGTCTGTTTGGTTCTCAGGAGACGCCTCCTGCCTTTACTGAGCCAGTTGATACAACCAACCGCCCTTTATTCTAAGCCCGACACACTACATAGGGAGGCCGGTGCTCGATTATGTGCCTGCCCGCTCCAAAAGGAAAAAGGGCAGGAAAAGAAAATCTAGCAGCTCGAGCCGGCATGGCGTCAACAATCGCGAATCCGATCAGGTTTCGGACGGGCCACCAAGACTCGAGGGTATTATGTGGAGGATTCATGTGGCGGTGAGCCCATGCTACCTAAGAATTTGAAGCTCGCCAGTTGAATCGCAGAGTGTGCATGACGGCGTCGACGATAGAGACGCCTTCTATCGGAGAAAGATCCTCGCACCAGATTCGTGGTTAAGGTGCCACCAGCTTGGGCTTCACGACATCGCCTCATGGGATCTGTTCTTCCCGCGTTCGAGGACATCTTCAATATGTTCCACCTATACCCGCTGCACTATACCATGGTTTGTCTTTTCTCTCACCGCCATGCAGATCATTAGAGAGAACACACCGGCATCGCTATAGTGGACCCCTACTACATGCGTGGACCGCTTGGGTTCCCACGAACGACGATCGTGGCCTCGTACCTAAAAAGAATCCTCGTGGCGAACAAGACAAAGGATACATTCTCGTGCCTTACTTTCCCGAGTAAGTCGTTATTCGCCACCGTCGATTGGCTTTATTAGATCATCATCATTCTTTTTTCAACACATTCCATTTGAATTTTTTGCGCAAAGATGAACACTGCACGCTCATCTCCTTATCGCCGAAGCATTCCCACGCCACGTATTTCGACTCGGGGAGTCTAGAAAAGAAGAAAAACTACGACAAGATCAAGGAAGTTCTGGATGATGCTCTCACTGGCTTTGCCTCGTGAAGGCACCACTTCAGGCGTAAGAAGGTCAAGTTCGGCAGCACTTCAACCACGTAACAAAGTTCCCCTGCGTGAAGCAGCCGGAAAACAGTAAGAAGGAAGCCTACTACGCACTCCATCACATGAGGGCGTCCTACTTGACCAGCAGAATTCTACGCTGCCAGATCATCTCAAACAGTGGGCCGAAGCAAAGGCCAAGATCAATGATTCGGATATTAGACAAGAGATGTATTGCATCCAGCAGCAGTTTGGGGCAATCATCTTTCGTGATGTCATGACTTCGGGGGGGATCTTCTACGGAGGAAATATCCCGAATAACCGTGACATAGAAGATCGCCTAGAGATGCAGGTGACTATAGGAAGTTCATGACGAGGCGGGCGTCCTCTCCCTGCCTAAGCCGAGAAGGCTTGATGTTGGCCTAGTTGTAGTTGCAAACTATAGATGACCTTTGTGTGTGTGTGACGACAAGTGTACTTATCTTATTAGGTTTATGAATCACCGCTTACTTATTTTGCTTATTATTATTATATATCAATCAATGCTTGGTTTTTTGCTTACTCTTTGGTTTTTTGCTTACTCTTTGGTTCTCTGACGACAAGTGTGAGTTATTTTTGTCTTTTCGAGAATATGCCGATGATTGAAATGTCGTGGCACAATATATATGTGAATGTGCTATGACGGGATTGTTAGCCTTGTGATATGCACAAGTCCGTGAATTGTGCATCCTACTTGGCTAACAGTCCGTCATAAGCATATTCTGTCCAACGACCTAGCTAGTTATATATGAGGCATTCTTTCGAGTTATTTTTGTCTTTTCGAGAATATGCCGATGATTGAAATGTCGTGGCACAATATATATGTGAATGTGCTATGACGGATTGTTAGCCTTGTGATATGCACAAGTCCGTGAATTGTGCATCCTACTTGGCTAACAAATTCCGCCATAAGCATATTCTGTATCCAATGACCTAGCTAGTTATATATGAGGCATTCTTTTCGAGTTATTTTTGTCTTTTCGAGAATATGCCGATGATTGAAATGTCGTGGCACAATATATATGTGAATGTGCTATGACGGATTGTTAGCCTTGTGATATGCACAAGTCCGTGAATTGTGCATCCTACTTGGCTAAATCCCGTCATAAGCAATTCGTGTCCAACGACCTAGCTAGTTATATATGAGGCATGCTTTTCGAGTTATTTTTGTCTTTTTCGAGAATATGCCGATGATTGAAATGTCGTGGCACAATATATATGTGAATGTGCTATGACGGATTGTTAGCCTTGTGATATGCACAAGTCCAGAATTGTGCATCCTACTTGGCTATGATCCCGCCATAAGCAATTCTGTCCAACGACTAGCTAGTTATATATGAGGCATGCTTTTCGAGTTATTTTTGTCTTTTCGAGAATATGCCGATGATTGAAATGTCGTGGCACAATATATATGTGAATGTGCTATGACGGGATTGTTAGCCTTGTGATATGCACAAGTCCGTGAATTGTGCATCCTACTTGGCTAACGTCCCGTCATAAGCATATTCTGTGTCCAACGACCTAGCTAGTTATATATGAGGCATTCTTTTCGAGTTATTTTTGTCTTTTCGAGAATATGCCGATGATTGAAATGTCGTGGCACAATATATATGTGAATGTGCTATGACGGATTGTTAGCCTTGTGATATGCACAAGTCCGTGAATTGTGCATCCTACTTGGCTAATTCCGTCATAAGCATATTCTCGTGTCCAACGACCTAGCTAGTTATATATGAGGCATGCTTTTGAGTTTGCTCTTTTGATTTAAGAGTACTTTCTATAAGTGTATCTTCATATGCGACTTTAATTATACATGTTTTTCAATCATCGGTTAGTTATTATTGTCAACTTGTAGATGACGTGGTACGTCGTGGTACAAGGGACGGTTCGAGTCTACGATGATTGGGAAGATCCGGAGACAAAAACTGCTTCATGACAATAGCTACAAAGGGTACAACACTATGGCGGAGGCGGAAGATAGATACACGCGCTATCTAGCGGGAGTTAGGACAAGGAACCGGATGAAGACCTACACCTTCGTCATGGCGGTGATCATGCTTATCTTCTTTGGTTATTTATCCCGCGTTGTGTCTAGCTAGCTAGTTTAGATGTCTGCGAGCTTAGAGCTCTAACTTGTTCGATCGACACATATATTCGCATGTCACCAACTACTACTTTGTAACATGATCAAAACAATGTAACTTGGACTATGTATTCATGTATGAGACTTATCTATATGTATTTGTTTCAATCTTGTTTTTCATATTGAGTATTTATATATATAATTGTATATCTTGTATCATGTGTGTATATCTCGTAATATTGTATATAATCTGTATTGCATATAATCTGGCTTGGAAATTAAAAAAAACAAAAATACATCCGTGGCGCACATGGTCTACCTATGCACTACACCTAAAGCGCACCATGGATGTTTAGGCGCACCAGGTAGTGCGCCATGAAGATCCAAGGTAGCGCACGCCAAACTTCGTGGCGTAGAGGTGCGCCACGCCTATCTCTACACAACCGTGGCGCACTAGGCATGCGCCACTACCGAGAGATAGTCAAGAAGGTCTGTGGCGCACTACAAGTGCGCCACGGATGGGCCTTTTAGGTGCGCCACAGACGACCATTTTCCTAGTAGTGGCAGTTGGGCTGGAATAGGAGCGCCTGGCCCTTTTCTTTTGTTTATTCCTTTTCTTTTTCTATTTTGATTTTTCAGGAATAGTTTTCAAATGAATTCAAACTCTTTTTGAATTCAAATTTCTCTGGGGTTTTTGCAGTGTGAAATAGTCTCAAATCTAGGCATAAAACATAAGGTCACTTGAAAAGGCTTGGTCAACTATGGAGAAACAAAATATCAGGAGCTTTGCACTTGATTTGCAAATGTTTGAAAAATGGTTTTTGAACCATTTTCATTTTGTAAAGCTTGGTTCAAATTCCACACTCAATCCATTCAACAAAGGAGACAAACAATCTAGGTTTAAAACATTCAAACTCTCAAATGGGGATGGCCATTTGATATAAGTTTGCTCACATAAAATAATAGCACTATGTGCTTCTGTTTTTCTGAAATGAGTTTTGAAATTTGATCTCAATTCTCTATGCATGCATGAATGATATGCAAACTTTGAAATCATGATTTTAGGGATGTTACAACAAGATTGTTTGTAAATAAGTTTTGGAACAAATACAACTCCTATTTTTTTCTAAGGGGTTTTGTCCAATCCTAGGGTTACAAATCCTACAGGCAACACAATGCTCTGATACCATCTGTAAGGTTCCCAACCTTTAATAAGGTAGAGATCCCTTTGTTTACAATGCTAGTCCCTGGATCAATAGCTTTCATCCATAGTTAAGATGTAATATCAAGAAACAAAGGTCATAATACAACTTTATAACCAGGAATAAAATAATTTATTACATCTTACATAGCTCATTTGGCTATCTCATTACAATGCAGCAGAATATAACAATAACATGGGGTCCTTCATCTTCAAAGTGCCACAGTGACATATGTTGTAGACTTGTAATCCTAATCATTAAACTTCACTAATATCAAACAAACCTGCAACATAACAAGTTACAGCCACAAGGGTCAATACATTTGAATTGTATTGGCAAGTGATACTATGGTAGTATAGTGGAGTCTATCATCTATATGCATTTGGCTAAGTGGAGCTTAGGCTTGCTTTGCTCAAAATAGATTTTCCTTATCATTTGTAAACACTAAGTTTTTGCTTGACAAAATCTTTCCCAAGGCATCCCCCAATAGAAATTGGTGATCCTTTCAACCCTTGTTCAACCACAAGCTTTTAACTTAGAAATTGGGATGATGAGATTATTAATAGCTTCCATGTCTTGATGCTCAAATTGTCCTTTGCCAGGGACATGGCTAAGTACTTAGATTTTACACTCTGCAGAGGTGGTGCACTTTCCCCACAAGACTTGGTTTCCCAAGACAAGATCTTTCAGAAGCCTTCCCTTAGACCGTAATGGACGTTCCCAACCTATCATTCCCCTATCACCAACTGTCCATTTGGCTAAGTTATTGCAACCTATATGATCCAGGCAGAGCCCATAATGCCAAGTTGCTACACTTGAAGCTTCTCAACATTTGACATTTCAAATATCTTTGTTCCTGGGTGGCCATCCACAAGTGAGATACACAAGGTTCACCAGTCCCCTGGCCTTGTGTAACCACTCAACATAAACCATTCCTTCCATTCCACCCAGGTGATTCATTCACTTAGTTTTTTTATTAAACAAAACACAAGTCCTCAGACTTAGAAATTTTTCCATAGAAAGAATATATATTCCACCCTTGTTTTCTACTAGCTAAGCTAAGCATGATAGTAGTAGGAATCTTAACTATGGAAATTTCTACTAAGGTTACATCTACTAGGATTTCCCATGGCTTAGTTTATACTTAGCAAAATTCCATGCAAGTCCTACTTAGAAACATCACTAATGCATATATAGTGAAAATAATGGGACAAAGTATGTAGCATCACTTGACTTTTTGGTAGAGAGTATAAGTTCACTCCTTGTCTTTGAAACAATCACAATCTTCAAGTCACTACAATTCAATTAAGCAAACAATATTTCAATCTACCATTCAAGCAATTCCTCACATAAAATGATAGAGACAAAACAATGCATGCAAGCATGCTAAAGATTGTTTTCTTTGGAGAAGTGGTTAATAATGGGTCATAAACATTTGAAAACACCTGATGGTCATTTTATAAAGTGGAAAAATCATTTGCAAAAGATTTCACTTCATAAACCATTTTTAAACCAAGTCATTATTTTATGTGGTGAAGAAATGCTTTTAATAAGGCAACATTCTATAGGTTTCACAAAATATGTTTTCAAATCACAAAACCTTGTGTTTAGGGTCAGAGAGTTTATTTCTAAAACATTTCTCAAAGGTTTCCTTCCAAAACCATTTTTAATAATTAAACCATATTATTATTTGAATAGAAATGGTTTAAATCAAAGATTCATTCTTTTGTTTCACCAAATACATTTTTGAAACCACCAATTGATTCCTAGGGTCAGTAGGTTCAAAACAAACCATTTGCCAAAGATTTTATCCCCAAAATCATTTTAGAACAATTTTTATATTCTAAACATGCATACATAAGTTTCTGCAAAAAACAAACAATTTAACAGAAGCATTTTACTAAACAAAGGTCATGGTTGGCTAGGGCTTGTCTTGCTGAATCCATTGATATAAAATTTGCAAAATTTGGACGTGTAGATCAAAAGTTATAGATTTAACAAAATCTAGCATCTAATAGATCAAACCTGTTTTAAATCAAACGAACAGAGACACGTGTCGTGATTTCATTCGTCTGTACCTCTTCGGTTAGATCGTGTGATGTCAACCATTGGATTTAAGTGGGATCTCATGGCTCAGAAGAGAGCGTACCCTTTCAGTTAGTTTCTATCGCGAGCGTCGGATCCTAATCGAACGGTTCACATAAGCTAGTCACAGATGGGCGGCGCTGGCGGCGGCTGGTGGTGGCGGAGCGGTCAGACGGCGGCGGAGTCGACCTACAAGAAGCGAGGGAGGAAGAGGATTGACTCACCGAGTTCAGGAGATTACGTCGATGCTCAACATGCTGATATCTCGTCGAGGGGCGCTCGGTGATGGCAATCGAATCGCCGAGATGCGCGCCTCGGGTTCGCATCTGCCGTCGGGCGAGTCTCTGCGACGCAAACAAGAAAAATAACGCATCAGGAAGGTGCACACGAGTTCAAGGATCACGAGGATACTCACCAGTGAGTAAGGGGCGCACGGGTTGGGCGTCAGTAGCTCGCCGGAGAGGTAGCAGGCGGCGGCGCTTGCTCAGTGATGATGTTGTCGATGATTCACAAGACGCTACGGATGAACGGCGACACCGGAGGTGCGCCAGGAGGTGGGGAGTATGTGAGCTTGGTCGAGGAGGTAAGGGGCGACGAGGGGCTGCCGGAATCGCTGTCGGAGAGCGTCGGAACAGAGGGCGGTGCAGGGGGAAATTGGGCGGCATGGGGGCGCGCTAGGGTGAGGCGACGGAGGGGAAAGAGAGAGGAGATGCTGGCGATTAAGAGAGCATGGTCTGGGGGCGTTTAATGGCGTGGTTAACGCCTATTAAGACGAGCTTTATTCGCCTACAACGGCCGGCGAGGTGAGGGGCGGGGTCTTCGCGCGTGTGAAGAAGATGACTGGGAAGGGTGGGGTCGTCTGGCAGCGAGAGTGAGAGAGTGTGGAGGTGGGGTCCATGCGTCGGCGACTGAGCGGGTTCTTTCTCTAGTGGAAAACGGTTCGTTCGGGTGAGAGGGAAAGTTGGGCTTGCTGGGCCTTGTTGGGCTCGCTGGATGGGTCGAGTCTGTTTACATTTTTTTTGCTCTGTTTGTTTTTCCTTTTTCCATTTCTTTAATTCTGTTTTGATTTTGAATAAACAATTCAAACACTCATTTGAATTCAAACCTCAACCAAAATTGGTGTAGGTTTAAATATTGATTTGTATATATTCTGAAGTCAATTTCGGAATAAAGTTTTATTCTTTTTGGGGTCTTTTAATTATTTAATTAGGCCCTTGTTTCAAATCAATTATGATTTAATAATATTTCCAAACACCACTTAAGTTTCTGAATTCTTCCAAAAAATTTCAGTAGGTTTTTATTTGTTTATTTGGGTGTCAAATAACTCCTCTTGAATTATTTGGAAAGTATTTAATATGATTTATAAATCATTTGAATTTGGGTATTTGTTTTATTTCCAATGGATTTTTTTTTTTGACTATAAGACTGTGAGGCAAAAGCCCCACAACAATTTATTAATAAATAAAACATAAAACAAAGAGTCAAAAAGAAATACTTACAAGTGTCAAGGCTAAAAGAAAAAGACAAAGACTACTTCTAGTACTACTAATTACAAGCAGGATCAATAAGCATGTCTTGATCCCTAGTGTAAACCCTCTACCCAATCTATCAGAGAAGCTCTCCATTTCTTCTTAATTCTATATTTAAGCAAGTTGATATCATGAATAAATCTTGATTTCCATTGTGAGAAAGACGGTCTCTGATGATTAAAAATTTTATCATTTCGAATTAACCAAATATTCCAGCAAGTGATCAAGACTTCCATGAAAAGCGATGTCCAAAAGATCTTTTAGTCTGCAACAATCAACTTCAAATCTCCAAGAGGTAACCAAACAATCTGTAAGTAATTCCATATCCTAGCACTGAAATTGCACTCAAAGAAAAGATGAGATCTGTCCTCATATGCTCTGGAAGGGCACAGTTCACAATGTATATCATCAGTAACGGTCCAATGTCTCCTCTGCAACAAATCTCTGGTGTTCAATCTGTCCTTCAGAAGTAACCAAGCAAACACCTTAGTTTTCATGGTACAACAAGATTTCCATAACCAAACATAAACCTTAGGGGCCATTATATTGTCAAAAATGCACTTGTAAAGTTTACTTGGGGCATAATTGTCCCCCCACCTATAAGTCCATACATCCTTCTGCGCAGAAAGTGGGTTAGCTACCATCACATTCTGAATCTCTCTCAATTCCTAAAAAGCCTCAACAGATAGAGGCAAATAGAATAAATCATGGATATCCTCAGAAGAATAAACCTGAGCAGCAGATAAATTTTCATTGAGCACAAATGAGAAAAGTTTTGGGTATCTTTCTTTTAAAGGCCTGGTAGATCCATTTAGTTCCCAATTATCTGACCAAAACAGAAAAGAGTCCCCACAACCTCGGTGCACCACCCTCGAAAATTATCCACTTGTTTCAAAACATCTTTCCACCAAAAAGAACCACATAAGTTTTCAAATGAGGCACCTTATCCGTAATAGGCATGTTTCACTAATTTGACCCAAGGTATATCTTTACTATTATAATATTTATCCAGAAATTTAATGAGAGATGCATTCTTCTTACGAAAATCAATAACACCAAGTCCACCTTTTTCCTTCGACAAATGACAATGTCCCATCTTGCCAAAGGTGCTTTGGCTCATCATGTTTCTTCCTCCAAAGACATTGCTTGAGTATTCGATCTAACTGCTTAGTTAATCCTTTAGCTAGTTGCAAGGAACTTAGAAAGTGTAATGGCATAGAAGACAAGGCAGAGTTGATGAGTTGTAATCTAGCCCCCTGAGATAAAAAACTAGAGCTAGAAGTGAGCTTCCTTTCAAGTCTGCAAACCAACGGTTGCATTTCAGCTATAGTGGGTCTAGTAGTACCCAAAGGCAGCCCCAGGTAGGTAAAAGGCATAGACCCCACAAGACAACCAAACTCATCAGCCAGCTCCTTCACCTGGTCATCAGGAACATTGATTGGAACCATCATAGATTTGCTATAATTAATTTTAAGGCCAGTAGAAAGTGCAAATTTATGCAATAAAACCTTCAGAGCCCTAAGTTGAATCATATCAGCAGGCATAATCATCAAAGTATCATCTGCATATTGTATTATTGGATAATCATTCTCATTGGTGACAATAGGCAAACTGATACCATTTGAACATAAGAGCTCATGTACGGCAGATTGTAGCAAATCAGATCCCAGGGTATATAAAATAGGAGACAAAGGGTCTCCCTGTCGAACACCCCTCTTGCATTTAAACTGTTTGCCAGGAATCCCATTGAGCAGAATAGAAGAGTTGCCAGATGACAGGATTGCTTTCATCCAGCCAATCCAAACTGAGTTAAAACCTTTGTGCTTCATAATCTCCAAAATAGCCTCATGTTCAATGGTATCAAAAGCCTTAGCAAAATCCAGTTTTAAAATAATGATAGGTTTCTTAGAAGTATGACAGAGAAACAAATACTCAAAAGACCAAGCCAGACAGTCTTGAATTGACCTATTCCTTAGAAACCCATATTGATTCTTGTGAATACAAGATAGAATCTTATCCTGGAGTCTATTGGCAACAAGTTTAGTTAAGAACTTGAGACATACATTGGTTAGAGAGATTGGCCTAAAGTCATTAACCTCAATAGGAGCATGCTTTTAGGAATCAAAGTAATATATGAGCCATTAATATTCTCAAGTTTCAGAGTGCCCGTATGAAAATCCTTGGCAATTTGATAGAATTCAGATTGAATGATAGGCCAACATCTCTTAACGAAAAGGCCATTAAAACCATCCGGCCCAGGAGCACGGTCAACAGGCATTGAGGTCACTACCTCATCCATCTCCTTCTTAGTAAAAGGAACGATGATCATCCAACCTCCACTTTTTGTAAGAGATTACCTAAATCAAATTGCATTGAAATCCTCGAACATCCCATCTTATCTTTATAAGACCAAAGTAATCCAGCCATAGACTCATGATCAGAGTGTTCCACCCCATTCTCATCTCTTAAGGCAGAAATGGCATTCCTTCTAAATCTTTCAGTAGCCATAGCATGGAAGAATTTAGTGTTATCTTCACCTTGTTGTATCCATCGTCACTGCACCTTTTACGCCAAGAATTACACTGCAAGTAATAACTTTGTCGGTGCACCTTCACAATTTTCCTGAAGTTAAACTCAGTAAGAAACAGTGGCCTAATCTCTTCAAGAGAATCAAAGTAAAAAATGACTTCATTGCCTTTTTTGATGAGCCATTTCAGTTTAGAGAGACTGGTGTGCCATTTCCTCAGATCATGTCTCAGAGTTTTAAATTTATCCACTAGAACGGCTGAGCTATAATCTTTAAAAGACTGCTTACTCCAAGAAGAAGCCACACAATCATGGAACCCAGGTAGATCAACCCAAAAGTTGTCAAACCTAAAAATCTTTGCTTTAGGTATATTGGTGTCAATATTAACCACACAGGGAGTATGATCAGACCCATTTCTAGCCAAAGGTAGAACCATAGAATTAGGATAATCAGATACCCAATTTGTGCTAGTGAAAAGCCAATCCAACTGTTCAAGTAAGGGTGTTCTTTGCATATTATACCAAGTGTATGCACGACCTTTCAAAGGCAATTCAAGGACGATGCCCAATGATCTCATTAAAAAGGAACATATCATTTAAATCTCCACCAGGTCTATTTCTGTTATCAGGTGCTCTAATAAAGTTAAAATCCCCAATAATCAACCAATTCTCATCTGAAGGAATATTTAAATTATATAGCCATGCAACAAACAAATCTCTTTCAACCCCAAAGACAAGGTCCATAAGCGAAACAAGTGTCCAGCATCATTATTATGTGATGATGTGAATTTGATGATCACACCAAAATGCTGGGTATCAACCAAAATGCCATTACAAATTGCAGAGTTCCATAGAATAATAATCCCCCCCGATGCACCAACAGAGGGTGCAAAAGAAAAATTATCAAACCTCTTGGGACAAAATTTGCGAATAAACCTCCATCAAAAGATTCACATTTGGTTTCTTGCATAAACAATATCACATTCACTCATTAATCTTGTTAAAAACTGCTCTTTGCCTAACTTCAGCATTAAGCCCTCTCACATTCCAACATAATACCCGCCATTTCCTTTTGGTAATATGATTCATTAAAAACGAGGGCTATTATAAAACACCACTTGAGACATAGTTTCAAGTACCATAAAACCAGACCATCGACATCGATAGAGATATAAGCCTCAACTGACATCGAACAAAGACATAAACAACACTTGAAGGACACACTTGAAGGTAGCAGACTTGAGAAACGGCGGACGTGGTTCAAAGTAAAGACAAACAGATCGTAATGTACCATTTATGGATAATGGTCTAACCCTCCAAAAGCGACCTACACATAGCTAAACTTTGTCCACCTTGTCATCGGATTGGCTTCAAGCTTCTCCTTCGTGAGATCCTGCTGATCAATGCCGAAATGAGACCCCACCGCTGCAATATATGCAAGAGGGTAACCGCAGGCACCTCATGAGATCGATGCCATCTTCCCTCGGGACTTGGATCGGATATAAATGTGGTACAAGCAACACCGCACGACCACGCTTCTGGTCTTGGAGGTGTGTCGAAATGCACTTTGGCCTCATCCTTGTGAAGCAAGCAAACTTCGTGAATCTTCTCCGGAAGACTGGACAACTAATTTCTTTTTCTTCCCCACTTTTCCTTTAGGAGTAATCTCACTAGTAGCCAAGAAGATTGGCTCCCTTTGATCAGGCTGCACCTGCAAAGTAGACTGAATTTCAACAGGCTTTTGTTTGTAAACCTTTGTAACCTTGTCACTGGAGGGCATATTAGCACAAATTGGGGTTACCCAATCATGTTGAAACAGATCAGTCCATGGAAAGAAAGCTTCAGACCAAGATCTCTTAGCTTTTAGAATCTGAAAAGGAGATGTCTGCATTGCTAAAGGTAGCTTGGAAGACAGATACAATGGTAGCACTCCATCAAAAGACCTTCTCCATAACATATCAGGAGGCAGAACAGGTCCCACAGTATGATGTACCTGTCCCACATGCAAAAAATCATAGAAAACTTGGTGAGGTCCAATAGGCCCCAAAGCGTTGTTATTTGCCACTTGCCCCAGACCCAACTGAAGCTCCTGTCCAACAGGAGCCACCTCAGAAGAGTTTGCATGTATAGAATCCTGAACAACAATAGACTCTTGTGAATCCTGAGCTTCCTGCTCCTCTTCCATATTGTTTTGATTCTGTGGATTTTGCCCATTAGCCTCATGATTCCCATTATTATCTTGCCAATGAGCATGGTCCAAGCCAATTTCAGGGAATTGAGGTCCCACCCACATATTGTTATTAATGTACCAAATTTCGTAGGGGGGTGAGGGTTGCCATCGGGGCATCGATCCACATCAGAGGTAGATTATCGACAAAGTGAGCCGAGAGAATAAAAACAGCAGCAGTCCAAGATTCAATAACCCTCCCATCAAGCAAATTTACCAAAGTACATCACGAGGCACCAAAGGTGAAGGGAAAGAAGCATAAACAAGAACTCTATCCTTGATTGGGTCATTACTATTCCAAGAGTGAAACTTCCCGAATGTGGAGACGACATTAGCAATGTGCTCATCGCTTCAGAGTCCGGGGCACCCCAAAAACATCAACCAACCATGTAAAACCATGTTCCGCTCTATGAGTCTCCGATCATTGGAGAAAACAAATCGGACAAAACTACTGCTCAACCGATAATGCCCATGGTTAACAAGAGCATGCAAAGATTGGGACCATTAAGTTGGAACAGGCCAACACCAAAGACACTAGGTGATCCTCAACCACATGGCGATTCAAATACCAATCAGACATTGATGTACCTGATTCCTCCAATGATCAACCAGAGCAGCCGGCGGCCTCGGTTCCACAATGGCCACCACCCAAGATTGATGCAGGGGAGTTGGGTATTGTGTAGCATAGTAGAAGGAACGGGGCAACCTGGTTACTCCACCGTCAATGATCTCATGGCCCCAAGGTAGCCAGACCAAAGGATCCACTTCCCAACTCGCCATAGGAGAGCAATCTGAAGGAAGAGGGGAAGGTAGGGGTGGCGGAGAGCTCTGCGAAGGACACGCCTCAGAAACGACAATATCTTGAGAAGTTGTAACGACCGGGGTCTTTAGCACGGACTCTCCAGAGTCAGGGTCAGGACGGGTAACACAGGATTTTTTAGGAACCCATCTTTGCAGACTAGAGGAAAAACGATTCAGACAGTCCCGTTTAACATGACCATAATTGAAACATTGTTTACATCTAACTTGACGCTTGCACACCTCAACTTTATGGCCCATACTTAAACATTTACTACAGTCCCAAGCTCTAAACACTATATCATCCACTACATCCTCGAAACCCGTGGGATCCAAATAAGTATCTTCATCTAACTCTTTTAAATCCACCGATTTATTAATCGTAGTAGAGTCATTAAGGATTGGAGCTGAAGCCTCAGAGACAACATCATTTAAAACGGTCGTAGAAACTGGATCACTTTGAATATCAGAAACAATAGGAGCATAACCATGACAGGCTGGATAAGATATCTCCTCAGCAAAGACAAGACGCCTAGAATTTGAAGCATTGGATTTAATAATAGATTTAGGCTTTCCCTTATAAAGAGCTTGAACACCAAGTTGCATCCTTCTTTTGGAGGGACTGACTAATGTCCATTCCATATCAGCTTCCATTTGCCATTCTTTGAATTCTCTGAACCAATTAGGCCCACCCCGGCCCCAAAGATGAAAGAAACATTTAAACTTGGAGCAAACATATTTCCTCATTTTGAGAATGTGAAAACCCACAACTTTGGAGGCCACATAGAAGGAAAAAACTCTGTCACGAAGCAAAGATACCTTGAAAAGCTTTCCAACCCCACCAATAACAGATTCAAGAGCCAAACTGACAATGAGCTCATCCAGTTTGAAACAAGCTCTACCAAACGAAATCACAAGAATGAAATTCCTGGCCTTGTCCAATGGGTGCACTTCAGAATGGAATTTAGACCGCACATCTTTCTAGAAGTTAATACCATGAGAAACATTTAAATCCAACGAGAGAGGAACCTCATTAAAAGAGGCAGCAGTAGATAAATCAGACTGACCTCTGCCTTTAAACTCCTTGGATGCCAAACAATCCAGATCCTTGGCCGAAACAGACAAGATACGACCAATCCGAACCATGTGCTCAGGAAAATAAAGCTTTTCACCAATGCCAAAATTGGATCTAGGAGGGACTAAAAGGTGTCCAATACGAGAACCCTTTGCATTGAAAAGAGAGATTTTACCACTATTTGAGCACAGTTCAATAGATCCATCATAAGCCTTCATTCTGCCACGATTCAGATCATGTAACGTAGAATAAGTGATAGTCCAACATTTGATCTCTCCAACATCAGACCTAGAAGTAATGCCTCACCGGTGCTAGAAATAATCGAAAGCCGCAGATCCCGATCAAGCACGAGCTACGCACTCGGGATCCACAACCATGCAAGTGTGGTCCCCATTCGGAGAGATGGAACACGATCCAACAAAAGCAACATGCGTTTGAAAAAGAACCTCCGCGCCCAAAGAGATCAACTCACCAGAACGAAGGGGGCGCCCTATGATCCCAAAACCCTTGGAAGTTTGCAAAGTGATCCAATTGGACCAGATACTGATCATACCTTTCGAAGGATTAACCTCCAGGTCTGGATCCACAATGGGCACAAACGTGGCCTCCCAGCACCATGTAGGAGAGGACATCATCGCACAGAGAACTGAGGTGGAGAAGGTGGCGAGGTGGGTGTGGCATCCCGCAAAACCCCTACTAGAAAATCGCGTTGAATTTGTGCATTGCATTGTCATCATCATGCATTGTTTGCCAAAACTATTTGCGCAAAGCCGGTTTTTGTTTCTAAAACGCCCCACCTTCATTCAAACACGCAAACCCGGTCTCCGGATTATTTTTGTTTGAATGCTATCGGTCTGCAAAAGTTGCCTTTAAATTAAATAAAAGAATTATATTATTTTAGTGGGAATGAACGGCCGGCGATTGACCCGACCACCCCTGTGGATTTAAATCGGTCCACCCCAACCAGCCCTCTAAAACCTCTACCTAAAACTCTACCCCAACCCAGCCTCCACATCACCTGGCCACCTTGCGCCACCTCACCCTCTCTCCTTCCACCCAACCAGATCGCTCCACCTCACCCCTCCTCTCTCACCCCTCTCAACCCAGCCCCATAACCACTCACACCACACACAGCATGCACGCCGCACTCACCCACCCCACTCCTCCCTGACAACCGGGCCCCATCCCTGGGTCCCACATCCCCGCACTCCCACGCCCCGACCATGTCCGCGTGGCCCCACCTCGGCCCACGCCACCGCCTCCCCACCGCCTCTCCTTCCTCTCTCCTCACGCCTCTCTCCTCTTCCTCCCGCCTGCGTCTTCCTCTCTTCCTGCGGGCGCCACGCACGCTTGCCCGCCTCCCGACGCCGCTCGCCAGAGCCCGCCCGCCATGCGTTTTCCCCAGACCAAGCTCGACAGGCAAGCCCGCAGACGTCCCAGCGCCGACCCGCCACCGCGACCCTCCTCGCTCCGAGCGGCGCGCCAACCGTCCCGCCTCGGCTCCCGCGACGCTCTCGCTGCCTCGCGCCTCCGCCTCATTGCTGGCGCCACTCGCTCCATGGCTGCTGGCTGCCTCATCGCGCTGGCCAGCCGCCCGCCTCCGCTCCGGCGACGCCTCGGCCAGCCTCCTCTCCCGGCTCACCATGGCCTTGAAGCTCCTCCTGGTTCCTCTCGCTAGCCCGCCTCCGGCTGTCGTCCCGCCCGGCGCGAGCCAAGGCTCGCGCCCACGCCACCGCCCTCGTCGCCGAAGCCGTCAGCTCCAGCCTCGCAGCCCGGCGCGTCCGCCGTGGCCCCGCCTTCCTCCAAGACCACACCCGCGCCAAGCTTCCTCGCCGTCTGCCCCGCTTCTGCAGCGAGCCGGCAGCTCGCTTGCCGGCTCCCTCTCCTACGTGTCGTCGCCCACAGACTGAGCCCCGCCGCCCTCGTTCCACGTCGCCGCCGCCAGCCTCCCGTCGTGCTGCGAGCAGGCAGAGAACCCCGTCAGAGCCACGCAGCTAGTTCACGCCTCCAACAATGCTCGATTTCATGTAGTGCCAAGTTGGTACTAAGCTGTTGGATGTGGAGGCCGCAAACCACAAGACCTTCACGGAAAACTGAACCCGTCAAGACGCCATGATCTTCCTCGTGGAGGCCGAATTTGACCCGAAGGCCGATCCATTCCGGCGCCGCGCCAAGATCTCCGCCACCGGACCTCGAGACCTTCCACACGGAGGCGATGCATGATCGGAGAAACCGACGCTCCAAGATCCCGACTCGAAGGTCCCCGAACGCCAAGACCGCCACCGATACGACAAGTACCGCCCCGGCGCCATGACCGACAACATGACCCGAGGACCGCGAATGCGACAAGATCTGCATGCGACAAGAACGACACCGCACAAGGCGAGACCGATGCGCCCCCGACGCCGACCAAGTGCTCCTTTCCGGACGCCGAGCTCGCCGAGAACCCTGATGCAACAAGATCGGCCCCAGTAATCCAGAACGCTTCCGTCGAGACCGTTCCGTCGAACCCTGAACCCTGGACCCCGAACCCCGGAAACCCCAAGATCGTCGAGAACCCTAATGTGTGAACCCCTTCCCGAAACCCTATTTTATAACATAATAACAACTTGTTGCATATTGAATTGTCATACTCGCATGCATATCTGTGGTTTGGGGGCCTTATGCCGAATTCACCTCATAATTAAATATGGGGCCCATATGCGGGCAAATCTAGTCTCATAATGGCCTCAACTAAATCTGTGTAGCGAACCGGTGCTATCTTTCGCCTTGTTAAACAACATTTAATATGCGGGGGTTTAAACAACTTGAACCATATATTAATTGTCGGGACCCCGGTTCCGCTTAATATGACCTAATTGCATCGCACCTTGACATGTCATTCATCATGCATGCATCATGCCGATCTTCTGCCGTTGTATTAAATAGTGCATCCGGTGTTTCTTCTAGTGTTTTGCTTCTTCGCGGATAAGGCCGTTGAGTTGATGTGAGCTTCGACCCGATCTTCGAATAACCCTTCGACAATGTTTTTAGGCGAGCATCTCCCCCTTTCTACCTATCTTACTTTTATAGTATTTATTCCCTCCTGTTGATCTATTGTTATCTGTGTTGCGATGCTCTAGTTTTCCGTACCCTTGTTATCCCTTGCAGCCTTATATTGTCTTGGACACATCCTATTACCTGTTGCTTGGTAGATAGTTGGACTTGCGCGTCGTAGTCGCCATGCAAGTCTTCTGCGGTCGCTCAAAGGCCACGCTTGTTGATGTATTGACGCATGTTGTTGTTGGAGATGATCTTAGTTTTACTTATCGTTCACTCTAAATTCTGTTTAACAACTAAAATTGAAATAAGCGAGAGGCATCGGTGGGTGATAGATAATATTTGGTTTCAACGCCCACTTGTGTCCCGTAAGACCCCGAGTACTTGATACTGTTCCTTGATTTATCGCTAACCACATCCGGGAGGTATATGGGACCCCGAGCGAGCTTGATTCGGTCTTATTTCTTGGGGCCACAAACTAGTTTGAGGTTTTATTTACGATCTGCATTTATGCCATGCTACTTATGTATTTACGACAGCGAGGAGCACATCATTGCTTTAGGATCGGACACGATTCGCGGTGTCGACAAGCCCAGCCACACTTTCGGGTTCCCGATGCTCACGCCGTCTACCCAAACCTTAAGTCCGTCCTGAGCCGGCCGTTGCTATGATTCTACTTAAGGGGTGGCCCCCTGAAATATTTCTGAATCCTGTGATTGTTCAGTCGTGAAAGCCTCGTTGGGTTTCGATTTGGTTTTTCCGAGGTTGATCGAGCGTGTGTTGCTATTGGTGCACCCCGGCCGGGTAAAACTTTCTGAAAGCCGTGTCCGCGGATATGGACGACTTGGAGCATAGTATCTCGATCATAGACAAGCATAACTAAAGTTTATTGCTATAAATTTGAATTTATAATGACTAGTAATCAGCTTCACTATAATGGAATGGCTAAATAATACTGCCCACAATTGCTTGTTCTGAGTTGTTGCTTGCGACCTTTGTACCTGGCTAGTAAGTACTGCAACTACAACGGAATGGCTGAATAAAAGTACCAACAACTGCTGGGTTTTGGGTTTATCTCATTCTATCTGTACCTGATTAGTAATTGTTGCAACTATCACGGAATGGTTAACTAAAAGTGCCATCGCTTACTTTATCGGATGATTATCTATACGACTAGTAATTACTGCAACGATAATCGAATAAATAAAGCGCCAAGTGGTGAGTTCTCGGTTGACTTCCTGCTTTGGTCTCGAGGGGAAACACCAGGATGGGTTTGTTTGGTGTTAGCTTCAGTTGGATCCGGATAGGTCTATCTTACCCTCTCGATTGTCGCCATTGTATCGAGTCTCTATAGGTTGTTTAGTGCATCCGCCACGCCGCTCATCCACCATACCTATGTAGGCAAGGACCGAATTCTAGCCTCGCTGTAATCGCCTCGATCGACGCTCCTCTTTTTCCTTTGCCCTTTGTCGGCACCCTTTGTTTAAGCGGTTTTGAGATCGACGCCGTTAGGTGGTTACCTTCCGCTTGGCCCGGGGTTATGGACGCCATTGGTTATTCTTCAGGGCTCTTAGCCCCATTTGCATCTTGTCCGTAGCTGGACGCTCTATCGTTTTCAAGGTGATTTGGATCTTTGTATATTATATCTGTATTCTTGAATCCTTGAGTCACTGTTATATATATATCTGTTCTGTGGGTCCCATCGAGGACTGTTGTGTAATGTTATTACTTCGTTTTACACCCGCACGAAAGTGCCTGGTGGGCACCTTTGAATCGTTTCTATGCGGGCTTGGCGGGTTTTCGCTAAAACTTGCATAGGGTCGATTCTGAGGGTGTTACTGTGGGGATCCCGGCGAGAGATCACCGGCGGCGAGGAGAGATGAACTTACGGTGGAACGGAGAGGAGAGCCATCTTCTGAAATTTTTAGACAAACATCAGACCAAGTAGTATTTCCAATGGAATTAAATATAGTTTTAATTCCATAAATTTTATTTAGACATGTTATTTTATTTTAATTAATTAAACAACTTTTATTCCACTTGGGTAAATTCCAAATATCATTTTCTCATGATTTAAATAGTTATTCTTATTAGAGATTTCTCTTTATTAAAATAGGGATAGATTGGTTAATGCCATTTTATTTTATTTTGGAAATTCCTTATCCTTTCATTTTATTTGGATTTGGATTCTATTCATTCCATTTGCTTAATGGATTGGGCCATGGTTTAATTTGGTCTTTAAATATTCTTTATTTAATATTACTGTCTTTATATTATAAAATCCATATCTTTTTATTTATAGATCCAAACTTGGTGATTCCAATTTGTAAAATCTTATTTGAGATTTATTTATCCTTTTAAATATCTTTAGGATTATTTGCTCACCATTTGGTATGGATTTTAGGTAAGTGCTTTAATAGCTTTGGAAATTCAATTTCCTTGTCTTATTAGGTTCATAAGATTTTATCCATGGTTCCAAACTAAGTGAAACCAATTTATATGATTTTATAATATTTCTATTTGTCTTTCTTGATCTTTTGTAAATGTTTGTTGACAAGATTTTATATGGATCAAATCCATAGGCTTGGAGATAACTTGGAAATGATTTTTATTCCATTAGGGTTTAGGGTTTGGATTTATTTTCCAAGTGTTTGAATTTCCAGATGCATTTTATGAGGAAAGCATTTCTCTTAATTTGGATTTTGTTGAATTCAAACTTTAATTAAAGTTTGTTCAAGATGGGATTTTAAGTTTCCATTTAGAAACAAAAGTTTCTTTTCACCCTGATTTTCAACAATAATTTATTTTGTTTATTTATTTTTCACATTACAAGATTTGGAAAATCTTGGGATGTGACAGTGTCATGTGGGTAAAGTGTACAACTTCTGCAGAAGATCAAAATTCTAAGTACTTAGCCGTGTCCCCGGTTATGGACAATACTGAGCAACTAAGGCCTGAAGCTATGGAAGATCTCGACATTCCAATTTCTCAAAGTTAAAACTTGAGGGTGACAATAAGGAATTTGAAGCACTTGGAGTTTTCCAAGAAGTTTAGAAAGATTTGACAAAAGATCAAAACTGTTTTGAAAAGATAGGATAAAACTATATTGCTTTATGCAAAAGAGCCTAAACCCTACTTAGCCAAATATGCATGTAATGATAGGATCCACTAAATTCTACATAGTAGTGAAACTTGCCAATACAATTCAAATGTATTGACCCTTGTGGCTGCAACTTATTATGTTGCAGGTTTGTTTGATGTTAGTGAAGTTTGATGAATAGTATTACAAGTCTACAACCAACATGACTGCCTATGGCACTTTGAAGATGAAGGACCCCATGCTTTATAGATATTCTGCTGCAATGTAATGTGATAGACAAATGAGCTATGTAAGATGTAATGAATTATTTTATTCCTGGTTATAAAGTTGTATTATGACCTTTGTTTCTTGATATTACATCTTAACTGTGGATGCTAGCTATTGATCCAGGGACTAGCATTGTAAACACAGGGATCTCTACCTTATTAAAGGTTGTGAACCTTACATGGACAGCAAGGTCAAGCCCAGGAGCTAGGAGGAGCAGGCAAACTCAAGAGCAAGCTCAGGAGCCAGCAAAAGCATATCAAGATCAAGACCAAGAGCAAGATCAAGATATCATCATCAATATACTACACCAACATGAAATCTTGTGGTGAGTCTCATAAAACCATCACATGCTTTCATCAGACTATCTAAACAAAATCATGTGAAGCACCCTAGAGGGGTGAATCTATCCTAGAGATTTCAAGTATAAGGATAAGAAATCTAGCTCAAACATAAACACTGAACCCTCAGACCAGCATCACTGGGTTCAGTGTTACTTTGCAACTTAGATCAATTTCATTTGATCTTATCAAGATCAGGGCACATCTCAGAGAGAGTAGCACCTCTAATCTTGCAAGATTCAAACAAACTAATACTCAACCAACTAGGAATCAAATCCTAAAGCCTCAGACCAACATCATAGGTAGGAAAGTTAATACAAGTTTTCATGTCAACTTGTCAGTATTAATCACAGGCATAATCAAGCTAAGCCCAGAAATAAAAACCCAATCACCTGTGTGCCAGAATACAATGGTATCACAAGGACAAGTTCTTAATGAGCTAAAACCAATATTTACTTAGCTTCCAAAGATAAAAAAGGACAACCACTACATATCATTTTCCTGAAGCCAAGTGCTAGGAATCAATATTAAAATGAATCTATACATCCATAGAAAATCATTAAATATAATGATTTGATTCAGAGTGTATCATATCAAACAAGCCCATCTTATAATTGCAATAAGCAACTACTGAGAGAAATCCACTGTCAGCACAAGTATTCTGAAAGTAGGGAAACTTCTCAGATCAACAACATAATCCAATCCAGGATTTCCTTAAGACACTAGCATAGATCATAGTGGATTTCCACTAGGCTAAATCTGACAGGCAACTAGTATCATCAAAGCTACTATCAATCCTTAACCACAGCAGGCAATCATTTCCCATGATCAAATATGATCAACACTAGATCTAAAGCATCATAGATATGATCAACAAGGGGTAATGAACCCTAATCCAGAGATGAACCCAATGAGCACATAGTCACTCAACATGAGAAGCTACTAGATACACACCAAAAGGAATCATGGCAGTAGAATGGACAAACACCACAGAGACCACTTACCCGAGGTCCTCGCTGATGAATCGAAGAGGAAGCAGAGGGGCCGACGAACCGCTGTGGCACAGGGAGCACCCAGAGGGGTGCTGCAACCTGCACCTTCCACGGTGGCGGCCGTAGCAGCGCACAAGACCAGCACACCACCGCAGGCGGGATCGCGGCGGCGGCGACAGCATATTCTCCGAACCCTAGAGATAGGGAATGGGGTGGAACTGACCACGGGGAAGCCCCGGAGTCAAATCCAAGCGGATAGAACAAAAGAGCGTCGTCAACAACCCCAAATCGCACCACGGCGGCTGAGCACTGACGGCGAGAATCGACGTGGCATCGCCGGCCACGAGGGCGAGTCAGAGGAGGAGGAGATAAGGTCGAGGGAAAGAGAGGAGGCAGAGTGGGCTAGGTGGGCCAAAACCCTTCGGGGTAGCCATTTGACCCTGCCCTATTGGGCCACTTTGGCCCAATAAGCCCAAGGGGCCAGCTCAGGTTATTTAATAAATCTTTTGATCAATTGGAAAAGACCAAAATACCCCTGGCCCCAATAAAATTATAGAAAATAAATTAATAGTCCAAAAATTATAAATAAAATATTTTCGGATTCACAATAATACATTTTGTCCAAATAAAATAAGATATCAAATTTTGGACATTCCAATTTTTATAAGAATTTTGTAATTTAAATATTCCTTATGGAATTTTACAAAATTATTGAAAGGTGATAAAAATAAATAAAAATCACTTTCATTATTTATTAATATTATAGTATTTTTGAAAATACTAAATAAATATTTAGTAATAAAACTTTAATAATTCATATTCCTATAAGGATAAATGTTTATAAGATAAGTAAAATACCAAAAATCTTGGAAAATAAGAATTATAATTTAAAATATAATCATATATTATTATTTCAATTAATTAAATATTTATTATTAAATAACTAAAAAGTAATAAGCATTATAAAAATCATATTTTATTATGTATAAATCACAAAAATAACATTTACATATTAAAAATCTAATATTTTACTTTTGAGTTAAACAAAAATTCAAATATTTTAACAACTCAAATATAAACTTATTTACTTCATTAATAATTCATAAAAGAATAAATAA
This sequence comes from Avena longiglumis, assembly GCA_030063025.1. NCBI lineage: Eukaryota > Viridiplantae > Streptophyta > Magnoliopsida > Poales > Poaceae > Avena > Avena longiglumis. The sequence continues at coordinate 6,017,597 of CP125973.1, forward strand.
CATTTATTAATATCCTTGAAATGAGTAAAATAAGTTTATTATATAGTACAAATCTTAAATATTAATGAAATAAAACTCTAATGGTTTAAAAACATTAGAAATATCTTTATATCAAACTATCTTCAACTCTAAGTGAAGATTTTATTCACAAAGAATTCTAACTCATGATAAAAACCTTAAAGAACATCTTGTGAATAAATCAGATCCTTTCCATTTACTTTAAATTATCAAATTTCAATAATTACCACAACACTATAAAAAGTTTAAGGATAGATAAATGAAATTATACCTGGAATTATAAACTCTACTCACTTATCTATAAAAAGTAAATTATACTACTCTATCATAGAATTAAGAAACCATTATCTCAAGTAACAGAACAAACATTCTTAATTAACTTAAAGCACACATTTCAGATATACAAGATACCAGGGTGTAAGTATCATACTTTCAAAACTATCTATATTTTAAAGTTAACTTTAGTCTCCAAGAGTCTAAATATAGTACCATACACATTACTACATGTTTTATAGTTAACTTTGGTCTGAAGTAGTTAATCTATAAAGCAGCTCAAGCTCAAATCATTGGATAAAAACAAATAACATCAACCATCACTAACTAACCACAAGGTTTATTTAGAACTTAGAAGAGAAACCCTTTTCTTCGAAGGTTATCCTTTTTGCCACTTAAAATAAGAAACCTTGTATAAGTAATCCTAACTAGTATATCATAAGTATGAATACTTTATTCCTACATATGTATTGACTCCAACCACTTATAAACTCTAATAAAAATACAACTACAAAATTTATCCAAAAGGACCACACATTCCAAAGTAACCACTTTAAAAATCTAAACCTCAGGACAACGTTGTTTCCGGGATTTACGCTTAAAACGTGCATCACACTACTTATGCATAAAAGCATATTGCTTCTTTAAACATTAGTCCTTACCGGACCAATGATGCTGATTTCAGATTTTTGGATCTTATACTAACTCGAAGACCGTGAGTGCATAATCTTGCAACCACAAAAGGCAAGTTCACACTTGATCATGTCCTTTGTTTATTTTCTGTAAAGTATTTTACAAATCCAGTGTTGTCTTCACCTGCATTTGAAAAAGGTCAGAAAACACTATTTTCCAATAATAATGAGAACTATTGATTATTGATCCAGGGTGATCAATTAATCTATTAAATCTAACAGTTGGAATACCACTGTTCAGAACTATATCACCTAGGGCTTAATAACAATGGTCGCCAGTGATTCTTGCGCCATATATTACGCGTTGACCATGAGATTTGGAATGGGACGGAGAAGTCAGCTGTATCTTCTTCCTCTCGCATGAAGCCGGATGTGCATGTCATGGCTGTTATCCTTGTAGCGTTCATATTAATTGGTAATTCGTAGAGGATATGCAGCATATGGGTGGGAACCCTCAACATCCCACGATAGTTCTGACATCTAACGGTTTGTACAAACCATTGCCGTAATTCTTTATGTGGGCATATTGTACATCAAGGAGGCATGCGAGGTCGAGAAGGGGGCAGTGATTGGCTTGGATCATCTTCTGGGACCCACATCATGGAATTGTGGACGGGAATAAGCTGCCCGGTTGTGCAACAAAGAGTTGATCTCTCATGGGTAAAGTAACGCACCTCTGCAGAGTGGAAGAACTGTAACTTGTAACTCCCTGTTCTGGGAAGGAGCTGCGAACGCGGCGAGAAAGGAACCCCATGAAGGTTCTGGTAAACCCGTGAAGGCTGACGGACATAGCTTTTCAAAATAAAAAGCAACCTTTAAAGAAATGTTTACGAAAACTTGCATTGCCTACGACCTACGGTCTGTGGTTGTAGTTATAGTGCATCAAACACTCCTTTTCTAGTGAATTTTCTGAGTACGCTCGTACTCAAAGTATCTTCTTATCCCTTTCTAGATTCTGAAGCCTTAAAACGAAGACTACATCAAGATATGCTCCAGGACTTATCAAAAATAGCTGAAGCTCTTCAATGAAGACAAGGAAGTAAACAAATACCTCAACTCAAGTGAAGACGAAGTTACCAATTAGATAGAAATATAGTCTCTAGCCAAAGAACATATCTCTGTAGTGTATTGCACTAGCAGTAATTTGCCAATTCCTTAGTTAAGTAATAGTTTTAGTAGTATTTTAGTTTTGCGTTATTTATCTTTGATTCTTCTCCGTAAGAAGTTCTTTCTCCCCCTTTAATCTAGAGTGTTCTCTGGATATTATGTAAAGACTGAGTAATAACCTTTAAGCCATGTATTGGACCCGCTATGTTTCTGTTGGGCCATTCTGAGGGATGTAATACTACTGAGCGGTGTTTCATTAGTGTTATGTCAATGTCTATAGTGTACTACATCATGCAGTGGTATGATGGGTCCCCGCAACGGGTAGGTCCTGCCCATACCATCCGACCGTACCATGTGTCGGTGGTTTTGTCTCGTCAAATACTTTCTCCTAGAGAAGACGGCAGGAGGATCCGACATTTACAGCCACTAGAAACCACGAAAAACTACATTAGAAAGGGATCTGAAGGAGGAACTTGGCTGGAGAGAAAACCTTGCTGATCCACAAATCATTGGAGGATAACCCATTATCCCCTTCATCATCAACCGCTGCATCTACATCACCACCACTACTTTCATCCTCCATTCTTTAGATCTTGTTGTAATTCTAGATTCAATTGTGGTTTGCACTAGATTCATTTCAGTACTTTCATCCATCCATTTGATTATGATGATTTTGTTGATTGCCTCTATGTGTGAGTAGTTCCTTTATTCTTGGGGAGATGGAGAAACCCTAGCACTATTATGAATTTGCAATAAAGATGATATGATCTTGTGTCCATATGACTTGTCGGTCTATGATTGATTTATGATTTGTGTTTGATCTCTCTCTTTAGATGGTATGTGAAAGTCGACCACATACCATTTGCCCTTTGGGAATAAAGGGAGGGAGAAATCCTTTGGACGTGATTTGGGATCGTACCCAAAATAGACCCGTGACAGATTGGTGCCGACTCGTGAACTACGCGATCAAAGGAGGAATAAAGATACTCCCTAAGCTAATTACAATATCCACGGGAAAGCCCTTAATTGCGGTGGTCTGTATGGATGACTGCTCTCAGGCATCGCAGTGGTTATTTAGAGATGACCTCACTCTTGGCTCAACAAAGTGGCTTCCTACGAGACTTATAGTGAACATCTTATTATGGAGCTATCTCCACACATTACGTGAAACAAGAAGATGTTATCTTAAATTGTTAATAATAAAAACACCATGCTAGAGGAGTATCCTACATCCCCGAGGACGTTTTAGCCCTATTGCATTCACCCACGTTTTCATACGAACTTGCTACTTGCTTTCTTTTAATTATTTTAATTACATTCCTGTACACAACCCAAACACCTTTCAAACACTCTTTACGTGAGATCAAAGGCAACATACAAGTATCCTTTGGTAGATAGTAATGAGGAGCATAAAGACCTTTACCAATATCTCTCTGTGGGTTCGATATATTTACTTCGAAACTAGCTACAATTGATTTGTGCACTTGCAGTCATCAAGTTATTTTTTGGCGCCGTTGCCGAAGAGCTAAGCACTTTTGGTATTGGTTCTTAGTTACTTATTTTACTATTTGTTTTACTAAAGTTGCTTACTAGTTTTAGGTAAGCACCATGACTATTGATGACCCACAAGTATAGGGGATCGCAACAGTCTTCGAGGGTAGTAAAGCCCAATTTATTGATTCGACACAAGGAGAGCCAAAGAATATTTATAAGCCTTAACAACTGAGTTGTCAATTCGGTTGCACCTGTAAATAGTCTTACTCATAGTAGTTTATCAGTAGCAACAGTTTTGTAGTAGCAATATCAAAGTAACAGTAGAAGTAAAATAAAGACAGTAGTAACAATAGTAGCAAATAGTAGGATTTGAGTGTTGTAGGCATAGGGATGGATGGACAGGCGTTGCATGGACATGACTATTCATGTAATATCAAGATCTAAGGTATTTGCAGATAAATAAGATAAAGCATCCAAGTACTAAATAATCATATGCATGTGTTCCATATATAGTCATACGTGCTCACAATGAGAGCTAGCACAACATCTTTTGTCATGCCATCCCGTTGCAGCGGGGCCTCAAGGGAATATCCTGGCAATTAAGGTACTCATTTTAATAGAGTACCGGAGAAAAGCATTAACACTCTGTGAACACACGTGATCATCATATCACAGCCATCCCCTCCGGTTATCCCAATTTCTGTCACTTCGAGGCCTCGGGTTCCGAACAATAATATGTGTAAACAACTTGCAGATAATATGACAAAGAATACTATCATCATGAATCAATAACATGTTTAGATCTGAGATCATGGCACTCGTTCCCTATTGACAAGCATTAAGCATAACAAGTTGCAACAATGTCAAAATCGCTAAAAAAGATACTAGGCACCATGCCCTAACAATCTGATGCAATTACATGATAGATCTCATCCAATCTCTACCATCCCCATAGCCTACTGCGGGGGATTAGTCACTCATGGATGGGGAAACATGGATGGTTGATGGAGAGGCATTGGTGATGATGGCGATGATCCTCTCCAAATTCCCCGTCCTGGCAGGGTGCCAGAACGGAGTTTCTGGATCCGAATATTAGTTTCTGATGGTGAGGTGGAGCGGAACTCTTCTCTGGAAAACATTGAACCCCCATGTTTTAGGTCAGAGGGCTTATGTAGGCGAAGGGAGAGATCGAGAGGGTGCCCGAGGTGGCCACACCACCCCCTAGCGCGGCCTGGCCTGGTCCGCGCCACCAGGTGGTGTGGGCCCCTCGTGGCCCTTCTCCGTCTCGTCTTCTAGCTCCGTGAGTCTTCTGGTAAAATAGAAGTTTTGCGATATTTTCCGAGATTTTTCCTGAAAGTTGATTTCCTGCACAAAAACTAGACACCAAAGCAATTCTGCTGAAAACAGTATCAGTCTGTGTTAGTTTTATCCAAATCACACAAATTAGAGGAGAAATAATAGAAAACGTGTTCCGGAAAGTAGATGCGTTTTGGACGTATCAACTACACTCGGACTGATGAATCAGCTTGATGCAACTAAATACCTCGGGAAGTTCAATAGATGACTTGTTAAAGAATTCCCGAGCGGGGGTGAACCAGAATACGAGGTGAACCCTCACTTTATCGCCATAATGAAAGAAAATACATTTGCAGGAGATGATCTAGATGAGGATCCTTACACACATCTAATGCATTTTACCGATCTATGTTGGACTCTTAAATTGAGAGGCTATTCTGGTGATGAATTAAAACTAAAATTGTTTAGCCAATCTTTGACTATCACTGCTTTAGCTTGGTATAGAATTTGCCCTATAAAGACAATAGATAGTTGGGAGAAACTTAAAGGAGAAATCGTGATTCGATTCTTTCCCAAGGTAAAGACTGCTGAAGTGATAAGGGCGATAACAAACTTGAAGAACCGCCCAGGTGAAGGCTTGGTAAGGGCCTTCAAAAGGTATAATACTCTACTTTATAAATGTCCCCATCATGATTTACCTGAATGGTATGTTTTACATATCTTTTATGGAGGACTTAATAAAGAAATTAAACATGAGCTAGACACCAACTCTGGAGGCTCCTTTATGGAGTTAACTATAACTAAAGCTTGGGAACATCTTAAACGTATTCGTCGGTAATAGAAAAACATGGGGATTTGATTTAGGCAGCGAAGGAGGTATAGAAATTGAATATGATTGTCTCAATGCTTATAAAGAATCTGGTAAGGTAAAAGAAACTACTGATGAACTTCAACTTCATGATGATATTGTTTTGCAAATTCTTTAGTCTTTTACAAAACATGTTGAGGCTCCTAAAAAGGACTGGTTCCATTACACTCCACCAAACAAGCCAGCTATGGAAGACGATCCAGTAATAACAGCTCCTATCGAACCATTGCGGGAGGCACCCCCATATGTTGAACCCCTACCTTTTCCAAGGATGGCGAAGAAACATATGATGGCTCGGCAGCAGGAGGATCAACATGAAGAAGAGCTATTCCTAAAAAATCAAGAAGAAGCACAAGTAAGAAAAATTGAAGAAGTAAATGTACAAGAGGTAGAGGATCCATCGAAGGAGGACATCCTGACCATGTTCGCTCATTGCAACGTGATTGAGCTAGATGCTGAGGCTTTGCAGTTCGTCAAAGGTAAAGTAAAAGCTAAAGAAGTTGGTAAGCATATTCTCCCCTAAAATTTCGGAGGAACTTCCTACTACGGCCTCTGTGACATAGGGACAACTTTTAACGTAATACCTTTTAACTTCTATTTAAAAATCCAAAAAGAAATAGCGCTTGCTGAATTAGAGGATATGGACATGACTATAGTTCTTGCTGATAAGACACTTAGAGTCCCTATGGGAATAATTAGAGATGTTCCAATATATGTTGGACCATACAAATATCCTATTGATTTTGTGATCATTGATATGCCTACTGATGTTTATTGTCCCATCATTTTCATAAGAACATTCCTAAATACTGCAGGAGAAAACATCGATTTTAGGAGACAAACTGTGTCTCTCAAGTTTGGTGAAGAGAAAATGGATTTTCATTTCTCCAAATTTGACCATAAGCCAGCTATTGAGGAACTAGATGACGATGAGTACGAACATGAGGAAGAAGGTAACCTGGTCAACTTAGCCTCGGTAGTCATTAAAACTCCAAATGATGATTTAGCAAGGAGTTTAGTTAATAATAATAATATCCTCTATGACATAGAAAGAACTGGAATAGATGATTATCTTGATTCCACATCGTATGTGGATGCAGAGATTAATCAAGAATATGAAGAACCTATAAGAAAGGGGATGAGGATCTTCCCCCTCCTACACTTAAAACTTTACCAAAGGAATTAAAATATAGTTTTCTTGATAATACCAATATATTCCCTATTATTATAAGTTCTAACCTTGCAGAAAAAGAGGAAGAGAATTTAATGAAGGTCCTTCAGATGCATACAAATGCTCTTGGATATTCAATGAGTCCTTCAATATCCACCCATAGGATATTCATGGAGGAAGGATCTCAGCCGGTCGCACACTTCTAGCAAAGACTTAAACCTCACATGAAAGAAGAGGTAAGAAAAGAGATAATACGGTTATTAGATGTAGGGATCATCTTTCATGTAGAAGAGAGTGAATGGGTAAGTCCTGTTCATTGTGTTCCTAAGAAAGGTGAATTTACTATTGTCGAAAATGAACATAATGAGATGGTTCCCATAAGGACCGTTGTTGGACATAGGATGTGCATTGACTACAGAAAACTTAATAAAGAAACCAGAAAGGATCATTATCCACTTTCATTCATAGATCAAACTCTAGAGAGGTTAGCTATGCATTCTCATTACTGATAATTAAATGGCTATTTTGGGTTTTCTCAAATTGCTGTTCATCCCTATTCCTACCGCACTTGAATCCTATTGTTACCATTACTGTTACTATTGCTACTGTTTCACTGTTGATGTTGTTGTTGATGTTGCTACTACAAACTGTTGCTACTAATAAACTTCTGTGAGCAAGAACTATTTCCAGGTGCAGCTGAACTGACAACTCAGTTGTTAAGGCTTGCAAGTATTCTTTGGCTCCCCTTGTGTCGAATTAATAAATTGGTAATACTACCCACGAAGACTGTTGTGATCCCCTATACTTGTGGGTCACCAAGACTATTTTCTAGCGCCGTTGCTAGGGAGCATAGCTATATTTGTAAGTTCACTTGGATCTATTATTGTTCACTTCTACTCCTTTCATCATGGGGAAGTCTCGTGATGGAAAGTTACCTATTTTACCATCCACTAAAAGAAGACGTACAGTCCTAAACACCTCTGCTGCTCTTGATTCACCGTCTGTTATAAGTAAGCTTGTTACACCACCACCACATACACATGCTACACACCGCTACTATCACGAGTCTGAAACTGCTTTAGATGCTCATGATGTTACTTCTACTGTGCTTGATGTGAGTGGTTCATTAGGTCCTTTTCTAGATGCTACTATGGCTAGTCTAGGAAACACCAAAACTCCTAGTAAAGACATTGTTACACCTGTTAGCTCAACTGAGGCTAGTGAGAGTTATGATATTAATGATGGTTACATTGAGTTCACTAATGATTTTGTTGAAGAGTGCCGAAACACACATGGTACTAGTGCTATGAAGAGTCTCCTTGCTAAACGTACTATTATGCCTAAGTTATCCTCTGATCCTAAGTTTGCCACCTCTCCCATAGATATTAAAGATGAAGATTATGATTTCTCTCTTGATTTATCTTATTTAGATATTGTTGAGAAAGAACCTTTTTGTGGTACTAAACATGAGAGTGTTGTGGCTCATATGAATGAGCTTTCTACTGTGAGTGCTTTATTCTCTGATGATTTTAATATGCGCAAGTACTTTGTTGCTAAGATCTTCCCTTTTTCACTAAAAGGAGAAGCTAGGGCTTGGTTTAATAGATTGCCTCCTGGTTCCATTGATAGCCCTGATTGCTTGATTACTTATTTCTTCCAGAAATATTTTCCTCCCAGTGCTAGACATGCTGCTTTGCTGAGACTTTTTGATTTTAAACAGGGAGAAGAAGAGAAATTGCCTAAGTCACGGACAAGGTTCTGTGCCTTGATTCATGCACATCCTGGATGTCCATTACCTAAGAATGAGCTTCTTGATCTTTATTATAATGGACTAACTGATGATTCTAGGACCTACCTAGATAGCTTTGCTGATTGTGTTTTCTGGAAAAGGACTCCTACAGATGTTGAAGAATTAATGACCAAGATAAGCAAGAATTATGATGATTGGACTTCAACTGAGCTGAATACACCTAAGCCTATTACTCCTGAACCAGTTTTTCCTGAACCAGTTCCAACACCAACAACAAAGAAGAGGGGAGTTATTGCATTGAATGATCAAGTGATGAAGGCAGCTAAGAAGTGTCTAAAGGAGAAAGGTATTAGAGCTAAAGATGTGAAGAATCTACCTCCTATAGAAGAATTATGCAAGCCAATTCCCCACTCATATACTATTGAGGTACACTCTCTCCAACACTTTGATGAAGGTGATATTCCTTATGGTAAGCCTCCTGATCAATGTTTAGAGGAACTTGACAATTTTATTGTTAAATAAGGTCATTTAAATAAACAAGTTCAGAATCGTTTATTGGAAAACTCTAGAGCTATCCATGAGTTGAAAGATATTGTGGAAAGAACTTCCAATGATGTTAAAATGCTTTGTAAACACTTTCAAATGGTTCAAACCCAACTTGATCAACTTTCTAAGGTACAAAAGGATATGCTAGTTAATGCTTCAGGAGATAAACATGCTTATGGAATTAGAACTAGGAGTGGTATAGCTATTCAAGATCCTTTATCTCCTGAAGGACACCCTAAAAGAATAGAGCAGGATTCCCAACAAGGTGAAGATAGTGGTAGTACTCGTAAGAGGAAGAAAAACAAACATAAGAAAGTTGAGGAACCACTTGAACCTGCTATAGATCCTAATAGTATATCTGTCTCTGATGCTGAAACTAAGAGTGGTGATGATAAAAATGAGTCTCCTGATAAGGAGGAAGGTGAGGAAGAACCTTAGAAGCACACTAGAACACTAGGTACACTAAGAAAGATTTTATTTCTAATAAACATGGTAAAGAGAGAGAACCTTGGGTGCAGAAACCTATGCCTTTTCCAGGTAAGAAACACAAGTCAAAGGAGGAAGAACACTACAAAAAGTTTTGTCAGTGGATGAAACCTTTACTCTTGCAAAATCCTTTGACTGATGCTATTAAGTTGCCTCCTTATTCAAAGTATATGAAGGATATTGTATCTAATAAAAGGAAGATTCCTAATGAGGAGATTTCTACTCTGCTTGCTAATTATTCCTTCAATGGTAAGGTTCCAAAGAAACTTGGTGATCCAGGTATACCAACTATTCCTTGCTCCATTAAGAATAATTATGTTAGAACTACTTTATGTGATTTGGGAGCTGGAGTTAGTGTTATGCCTTTTTCTCTCTATAAGATACTCCGGCTAGAAAAGTTGATACCAACTGATATTTATTTGCAAATGACTGATAAGTCAACTACTATTCCTATTGGTATATGTGAGGATGTTCCTGTTCAAGTTGCTCATAATTGCATGGTCTTAACTGATTTTGTTGTGCTTGAAATGCCTGAAGATGATAATATGTCTATTATTCTTGGGAGACCTTTTCTTAATCTGCAGTGTCATCATCAATTGCAATCAAGTAAAAGTAACATTCAATATTAATGACAAAGAGCACACTGTCTATTTCCCAAGAAGGTTGTTAAGATCTATTGCAATTCCATTGGAAATAGTGAAGACATTAGGTTGGAGAAATATATTGTCCCATTCCACAAGAAAATTTTGGAACTATTATGATTGGGACCATTGCTATCAAGTATGAGGTAACATAATCACCTTGTGGAATGCAAAGTTTTTTTCATATAAGATTGTTTTGGTAACAAGATTTGATCAACCTTGTTACCAAAAGGATTTTAATGAACAAAATAATGTTTCCACTGTGGTTATACTTGCTTTCTTTTTCCTTTATCCTTCCTAGTCTTTGCTTTAGCTTTAGTTTTGCTAGTTGTTTGCTTGTTTGAGTTTCTTAGAGCTCCTATAGTTTGGCTTTTGGTTTGCTTTTGCTTCTTCTGAAAAAAAACTTATCATGAGAAAATCAATTTTCATACCCTGAAAATTGGCCAAAAATAAAGTTTCCCAAAAAATCCCAGAAAATTCAAAATAAATTTTTCCTCAAAAAAAGGGGCAGAGTGGCACTTGAGATGACCTAGGGGGCCACCCCAGGCCACCAGACCCTTGGTAGGTGCGGCCTACCAGGTGCGGCGCCTGGGGGAGGTCTGGCCCACCTGAGGCCCTCCAAGCTGCCTCCTCAAAGCCACCTTCTTTATCTCTCCCGAAAAACACCGGAAAACTTGCTCAAGCTCGAGTTCTTGTTGTTCTTGCTCGCGATTTTCGGTCTCCTTGTTCAGCCCACCTCAAGTGCTGATTTTTGGAGGGTTTGCTCCTTGGTATGTGCCTCCTCCACTTGTCCAATTAGATTTGTGATTGGTAGATTGTATCTTGAGTATTTTTCTTCTATAGGTGACTGGTTGTTTGAGATTGCATGCTTCTTCTTGGCTTAGAAACTTTGTTTTGATGCATGTGTAGTCCTCTAGCAAGTTCCTATAGTAGTTGATCTTCATTTATCAACTTAGAAATCACTTGCTTTGATGGTTGTTTAAAATTTCAGAATAGGGAAGTCATGGACCACCACACCTTTGGTGACATATTTGAGAGTGATGCACCTATAAGGGCAAGGCTTCCAAGGTCATCTACCAGTACTAGATCCTCATACGATGAGGATCTCATCACTCCGCGATTTGGTGACGAGGGAGATGAAGGGGATGCGCACCCCTCTGCCTTTCCTTGCCAAACTTTCTTGCAAGCTGCTAGGATTCTTAATGATTTCATGACTTTGGTGTAGAGGGCTGTACTAACAAGTTACATGCAGGACGAGAGTGCACAATATTCTTTCCTTACTAAAATATTTGTGGAGAGTTTCTCCTTTACTAATAGTATGTTCACGCCTTCTATGTCCTTCAAGATTTATGGCAGGGCTCATTCTATGACATTGAAGAAATTTTGCAAGGCCCTGGGACTTGGTACAACTGGGTCATCAAAGAAGATTACAGCTCTACCTGCTGATCTGTTAGAGCTTTACCGAGGAATAACCAATGATGATGACCGTAGAGCTCAGCGAGGGAAGATAAAGAACATCCAACTTCCAGCCATCAGGTATTTTGCCTACTATCTATCCACCAGTGTTCTTGGTAGGGAGAACACTAATAATATCTCCAACTATCAATTGGCCTTCTTAGCTGTTGCGCTCAACAATGAGGACAAGTATAATCTTGGTTCTCTCATTGCTCGTCGTCTAGCTGCTAAGGGACCCATTTATGGAGGAATTATTGCTACTCATGTTGCTGCTGCCTTAGACATTGTTGTTGATCCACATGATACTGTTTTGGCTCCTCAGAGTCTTGATCTTGCTGCCATGAAGGCACACCACTTTGTCACCACTAGCTCTACTCTTGAGAACTTGGTTTATAGAATGTTGTTTCGACGGGAAGAGAGAGATCCTCTACCCCAAACCACTTTGTTCAAGATTTCTGGGGACCATGGTCACGCCAAGCGAAAATGGATGACAATCTGCGCTCTCAACTTCCATGGGCACTATCGAGGAAGCACCATCATACACCCCCTGCGTATTACATGTGGGAGGCCTCGAGCCTGCATCAGACGAGGGAGCTTCCTCAACATACTACGGAGGTGCATCTACTTGGGAACCATGGGATTGAGCCCCACTTAGGCCAAAAGCCTAAGCTTGGGGGGAGGTATACCGACATCACACACTCATATATATATATATATATCATGTTCGGTCGGTTCTTTGTATATCCGTTGTTTTCGCTTTCTTTTTGGTTTTTGTTGCTTCTTTCTAAAAACCCAAGAATACAAAAAATATTTTCATTGTTTCTTTTGGTTTGTTTCTTTGCTTTAGTTTGCCTTAAAAGAAAAATCCAAAAAGATTTTGCTTTGTTTGGTTTGCTTTGTTTTTGTTTGGTTTTTCTTTGTTTGCTTGTTTCTAAAAATCGAAAACACCAAAAATATTGGTTGTTCTTCTTTGTTTTTGTGAGTTCTTTGCAGGGTCCAGTCGTCCTCAGTGGATTTTGGTTTCATGTTAATTATTCAAGTCACACAAGTGAAGGGCAATAATGAAGATTAAGACAACTCGAGGTGTGGTAAGAGGCTGGTATCGAACTCTATTTGTTTCATTCTTGTACATATACTCTTCATTGTGAGCATGCTTAGCCTGTTTTTGTAAGGTGTATGCCATTATGGATGCTTAGTAGTTCTTGCTTGTCTATGATTAGCTCCAGCTTGCTAATAGTTTGTAGCATGTCATATGAATGTTTGCTTGAATTTTTTTATTCATACTTTGGTATGATATTGTGGTATCCTCCTCTGACTGCTCATGTGAATCGACTTTGCACATGCTCACGCATCCATATGACTAATCAATAGTCAATAAGCCTCGATGATTTATTTTGCCTCAGAGTTCTTGTATCACTTTCATGCTATAGTTAGTCCTGTTTTGTTGCAAGCATGATTATGACAGCTATTGCTCTCTCGTTTGTCGCTCCCTCTCTATTACTAGCCTTCACTTGAACTGAGTACGTGTTCTACCTATGTTTCCAACTCCCCAAAACCAATATTACCAGCTGTGTCCACCATACCTATCTATTAGCATCATTTGCCATTTCAGTGCATATTCCATATGCCATGTTTTCTTCCAAAATAAAATGTTTGTCTGTTTTGAAAAGTTAGTTAGTAAAGCTCTCACGAACTTGATGGCACGCTTTATTCCTTGCGCTTAATAATTCTGAACCATTGTGACTAGTCATGAAAGTTATATGCTTGCTAATTATATACTGGGAGTCAGCAGAACCGTGCTGTCATGGGGAACGCTTTCAACACTTTTTGGATATCTCATCCAGTTGATTCCTTGCTCTTTTGTTTACGGATGTCGATGATTTGAAATAAAAGGGGAGGTTGTGAGTTCATGGAGTTTATACATTGTGTTAGAGAAACGCCTGGGCCGCTAGCCTAAGCCATGCCTAATCATGGTGTAAACTTGCAGCATCACTATAATTGTCACATCCCAAGATTTTCCAAATCTTGTAATGTAAAAAATAAATGAATAAAATAAAACTTTGTTTGATTTTCAGGGCCAGAAGAAACTTTTTGAATCCAATTGGGAAATCAAAACCTATTTGGATCAAATAAAATCCTAAAGAAATTTAAAAGAGTAAACATTTGATAAAAAAAAATATTTTGGAACTACTATTTTGGATCTTTTAAGTAAAAAGATTTGGTTTTCAAAAGAAATAGAAGTTTTATAAATAAAGATTATTTTATAAAGCCAAATTAAAACCTTGGACAAACTTTTGAAAATAAAACATTTTGTTTTGGTAAAAATAGCAAAGGTTTAATTAAAATAGAATAATAAGGATTTAATATCCAAATTTTATTTAAGTAAAGACTTTTCCCATTTTAAATAAAACACTAAAACTTATTTATTTATTTTAAATAAGTTTTCCAAATATTTTATTCTCAAATAAAACCTACTGAAGTGTTTTGGCTTTATTTTAGATTTCAAAATAAAGTTTTTAATAAAACAAATCCTATTTGATTTAATAACTAAGGTCCATTCTATTTAATTATTAATGGACCCTAAAATAAAAGGTTATTTTGTTTTAAACAAGTTTCCAAGTATTCTTTATTTCCAAATAAAACCTACTGATTTGGTTTTGAAAATATTTGGAATTCAAATGGAGATTCTATTAAAAAATCAAACCCTATTTTATTAAATAACTAAAGGTCCATTTTATTTAATTAATGAATGGATCCTAAAAATGAATAAAAATATTATTTTTATTATGGAATTTTGGATTATGCTACTGAACAGAACCAAGTTCAAAAGTTGTGAAGTGTGGTGTTTGTTTGAATTGATTTGGTTGATTGGATTGTTTGTTTGAAATTCAAATCAGTAAATAGAAATGGAAAAAGATAAATCAATCAGACAGAAAAAAATAAGAACAAGTCGACCCAGCCCAGCTGGCCCAACTAACCCAGCAACAGCCCACCTCTCTTCCCCAGCCAACCGTTCTTTTCCACTCACACCCGCACCCGCAGAATCAATGACAAGTGGATCCTCCCCCTCACTTCCTTTCTCGCTGGCAAGCAGACCCCACATCCCCAGCCATCGTCTTCAACGAGACCCCGTCGCCCTGCCGTTGCAGTGAGATTACTCCGGCGTTGATTACGCATGAAGGAGGCTTTGATTCCTCGCAATAACCATGACCCTTTAAACGCCAGTGACTCCTCTCCACTTCCCCTCTGTTTCCCCATCTCAACACGCCCCCAGGCCGCGGAATTTTGCCCTACACTCCCTCTGCTCCGACAACGCTCCGGTGAAAATTCCGGCGACCCAACGCCGCCCCTTGCCTCGTTGACCTCGCACACATACTCCACGCATCCAGGCGCATCTCCCCGTGCCATTCATTCATCCACGAGTGCCCTGTAACCTCGGCTTCGTCGACACTAAGCGTGCGCTGCCGTCTGCCATTACTCCGTCAAGCACCCCAGGTGAACTCCGACCGCCCTAAGCTCTCTCAAGGATGCACGCATCTTCCCCAGGTCATTCCGAGTCTAACCATGCATCCACTTTGTCTTAGCCCGGTCCTAAACAACGCCAGCAGGGACGCCTGAACGCATCCGACGCCAGGAGCAACTCCGGCGAGCCATTACTCTCACCTCTGTGCGCCCCTTCGCCACCCAGTGCCTCCTTGAGCTTCCCCAGGCATCTGCGAACAAGGTGAGCACATTCTTTTCCTCCCTCGCTTCATGTAGCATCGACCCCGCCGTCGTCTGACCGTCGCCGCCGCGCGCAGCTGTCAAGCGCCGCCCGTCCTTGGCCTAGTTACTTTGAACCGTAGGATGAGAAACATCTGGCTAGGATTAGATCTGATCGAAACGGTACGCGTCCATCTATGCTGCACGTTTCCAGTTAGATCCAACGCACCCCGTAGCTGATCCAAGCGAACCGTTATTGCCCAATCAGGGACAGCCACGTGGCCAATTTCTGTTTTAAATAGAATTTGAAAACAGATTTGTATGCAGATTTGAAAACCCTATAACTTTTGATCCACACGTCCAAATTTTGCAAATTTGGTATCATTGGAATCAGGGGAACAAACACTAGCCAACCATGCCCTTAGTTTAGCAAATAGTATCTGTTAGCTTTTTTGAATTTGCAGAAACATTTGTATGCTTGTTAAGGATGTAAAAATTGTTTAAAAATGAATTTGGGGTTAAAATCTTTGGCAATTGGATTGATTTGAACCTACTGACCCTAGGAAACACTTTGTGGACTCAAAAATGTATTTGGTGAAATAAAATAATGATTCTTTGATTTAAAACCATTTCTAGTCAAATAGAAATGTGGTTTATTTATTAAAAATGGT
Organism: Avena longiglumis; assembly: GCA_030063025.1. Taxonomy (NCBI): domain Eukaryota; kingdom Viridiplantae; phylum Streptophyta; class Magnoliopsida; order Poales; family Poaceae; genus Avena; species Avena longiglumis. Next base: position 6,033,767 of record CP125973.1, read on the forward strand.
TTTGGAAGAAAACCTTTGGAAAATGTTTTGTTATAAAACTCTCTGACCACAAACACCAAGTTTTATAGTTTGAAAACATATTTGGTGAACCTTGGAGATTAACGCCTTGGTAAAAATATTTCTACACCACATAAAATGATACTTTGTTTTGAAAATGGTTTAGGAGGTGAAACCTTTTGCAAATGACTTTGCCACCTTACAAAATGACCATTAGGTGTTTTCCAATGTTTATGACCCATTAGGAACCACTTTTTCAAACAAAACAAAGCTTGGCATGCTTGCATGCATTACTTTGACTTTGTTATTTTATGTGTTGTTTTGCTTGAATGGTAGATTGAAATATTTTTGCTTGATTGATTTGTAGTGACTTGAAGTGTGTGAACATTGCAAAGATCAAGGAGTGAACCTATACTATACCAAAAAGGAAAGTGATGCTTCATACTTTTTGTCCCATTACTTTCACTATGCATTAGTGATTTTGCTAAGTAAAACTTGCATGGATTTTGCTAAGTATAAACCTTACTATAGGAAACTAGTAGATGAAAACTTAGTGGAAATCTTCCTAAGTTAAGATTCCTATTACTATCAAGATTAGCCTAGCTAATAGAAAACATGGGTGGAATATATATTCACACTATGGAAAATATTCTAAGTCTGAGGACTTGAGTTTTGTTTAATAAAACAACTAAGTTAATGAATCACCTGGGTGGAATGGGACTTGCTTGGTGGTTTTTGGTTGAGTGGTTCACAAGGCCCATGTTTATGGTTTACCTTGTGTATCTCACTTGTGGATGGCCACCCAGGAACAAAGGGATTTGAGATGTCAAATGTTGAGAAGCTTCAAGTGCAACCACTTGGCAATATGGGCTCTGCCATGATCATATAGGTTGCAAGAACTTAGCCATATGGACAGGGGGTGGTAGTGATTGATAGGTTGGAACGCGTCCATTTTGGTCTAAGGGAAGGCTTCTGAAAGATCTTGTCTTGGGAAACCAAGTCTTGTGGGGAAAGTGCACCACCTCTGCAGAGTGTAAAATCTAAGTACTTAGCCATGTCCCTGGTAAAGGACAATTAGAGAATCAAGACATGGAAGCAATCAAGAATCTCATCATTCAAATTTGTAAGTTAAAATCTTGTGGTTTGAACAAGGGTTGTTTGAAATCTTCAATCTTTGATAGAGAGAAGCTTTGGAAAAGATTTTGTCAAAACAAAAACTTAGTATTTTCAAAATGATAAGGAAAATCTATTTTGAGCAATGCAAGCCTCAACTCCACTTAGCCAAATGCATATAGATGATAGACTCCACTAAATTATCATAGTATCACTTGCCAATACAATTCAAATGTATTGACCCTTGTGGCTATAACTTGTTATGTTGCAGGTTTGATTGTTTTTAGTGAGGATTGATTGGTTAGAATTACAAAGTCTACAACCAACATCTGCCTGTGGCACTTTGAAGATGAAGGACCCATGACTATAGTTATTCCGCTGCAATGTAAAGTAATAGCCAAATGAGCTATGTAAGATGTAATAAAATTACGTTATTCCTGGTTATAAAAGTTATATTATGACCTCTGTTCTTGATATTACATCTTAGCTGTGGATGCTAGCTATTGATCCAGGGACTAGCATTGTAAACACAGGGGGCTCTATCTTATTAAATATTGGAACCTCTACAATAATGAGCATCTATGAAGCTTCCTCAAAAAAAAATTATGCATATGGTAAATAAAAAGATTGCTGAGATGCTCATTGTCTGCTTGCCTTGTCATTTTGGTTATGAGAAAAGCTCTTGTACCATGTGCAAGGGGTACCCCGTTGGCGGTTCTCGATGATATGCATGTATTTACAATGACAAGAACTTTCAGGTGACCAAATTTTAGTAGCATGGAGGCGACCTCGTACCTGTGGGACTTGGGATTTCCCATGGTATGTCATATGATTCAGAGTGGACCTCACTTTCACCATAACCACATGAAGATGCCTATGATAGGGGCAATGAGAGCTCAAAGCTAATGAGTACCTTCCTTTCAGCATTGGGAAGCCTTTCAAACCTTTCAAAACTGTTTTCACAACCTTGTTGAGACACCACTTATTCTATGAGCACCTTCTTGAGAGCATAGTTGTCATTCTTGTGTTTGTTTCAAAACTTGGTTAATTATGTCATGACTTTGATGCTTCTATCTCTGATATCTTTATCTCTAGTCTTCATGTGAACTTCAGAGGTGCCTTGGCATTTATATTGTGCTCTTCAAACAAAGGCAAGAGAGATATCACTCTGTCATACCTTATTATGAGCATTGCAATGTTGCTTATGTTTATGTTTCATGCTACTTATTATTATTGAGTTGGTTTCTCTTCATAGCTTGTAATGACTATTGAGTAGACTTAGTTGCATACTCCTTATTATGAATTGTCTAAGCATCTACTCCTGTGCTGAGAATATTTACATCATATGAAGCAAAGTGTCCGTGAAAGTTCTTTTATCGCACTCAGTTTTCAACTGAATTGCTTGAGGACAAGCAATAAGCTAAGCTTGGGGAGAGTTGATACGTCCAAAACGTATCTACTTTCTCGAACACTTTGCTATTGTTTCTTCTCTAAACTTGTATGAATTGGATACAACTAACACAGACTGACGCTGTTTTCAGCAGAATTACCTTGCTGTCTTGTTTTTGTGCAGAAAATGAACTATCAGGAAAAATCCCGGAAAATATGCCAAAAATCATATTTCACCAGAAGATCCACGGAGCCAGAAGAAGAGACAGAGGGGAGGCCTGGGGGGCCAGACCCACCCCAGGCGCGGGCCTACCTAACCCCGCGCCTGGAGGGGGTTTGGCCACCCAAGGCGGATCCTCGGCCTCCCTCTGCGCCTATAAGTTGCCTTTCGACCTAAAAACAGAGGGGGGGTTCGATAGTTTTCCAGAAAGAGTTTCGCTCCGCCGCCGCCACCAGAAACCAAGATTCAGATTAGAAACTCCGTTCTGGCACCCTTCCAGGACGGGGAATTTGGAGAGGATCATTGTCATCGTCATCACCAACGTATCTCCATTAACCACCGATGTTTCCCTCATCCATGAGTGAGTAATCCCCTGCTGTAGGCTTGGGGATGGTAGGGATTGGATGAGTTCTATCATGTAATCGAATAAGATCTGTTAGGGCATAGTGCCTAGTATCTTTATTAGTGCTATTTGACTTTGTTGCAACTTGTTGTGCTTAATGCTTGTCACTAGGGCCCGAGTGCCATGATCTCAGATCTGAACTTATTATTGAATCATTATGATAGTATTGTTTGTGATCTTATCTGCAAGTTGTGTACACATATCATTGTCCGGATCCAAAGGCCCCAAACTGACAATAATTGGGACAACCGTAGGGGATGGCTGTGGTGTGAGGATCACATGTGTTCACGGAGTATTAAAAGGATCGCCCTAATTGCCAGTAGTTTCCTAGAGGCCCCGCTGCACGGGCTAGCTGGACAGAAGATGTTGTGCAAGTTCTCATTGCGAGCATGTATGACTATATTTGGAGCACATGCCTAGGATTGTTTAGTACTTGGATGCTTGTTATTATTTATCTGCAATGCCCTAGGTCTTGAAGTTACATGTTTAGACTCGTCCATGCAACGCCCGTCCATCCATCTCTATGCCTACCGCACTCGAATCCTACTGTTACCGTCATTGTTACTATTACTAATGTTTCACTGTTGATGTTGTTGTTGCTGTTGCCACTACAAATTGTTGCTACTGATAAACTTCTGTGAGCAAGAACTATTTCCAGGTGCAGCTGAACTGACAACTCAGTTGTTAAGGCTTGCAAGTATTCTTTGGATCTCTTGCGTCGAATCAATAAATTGGGTAATACTACCGCGAATCATTGCGATCCCTATACTTGTGGGTCATCAGTCTTCGTGGATGATTTTTATATTTACGGAACTTCCTTTAACCATTGTATCCATAATATTCATAAAGTTATGCAGAGATGCGGGGACACTAACCTAGTATTGAACTAGGAGAAATGTCATTTTATGGTTCAAAAAGGTATAATACTTGGTCACAAAATCTCAGGTAAGGGTGTAGAAGTTGAAAAAGGTAAGATAGAAGAAATTGAAAGACTTCTGCCCCCTCGAGACGTGAAATGTATAAGGAGTTTCTTAGTCCATGCTGGATTTTATAGAATGTTCATTAAAAACTTTTCAAAAACTTTAATACCTTTAACTAATCTTCTTCAGAACGGGATTGTCTTTAATTTTGATGAAAGGTGTCTAAATGCTTTCAACATATTGAAACAAGCTCTCATTGAAGCTCATGTTATTAAACCGCCTAATTGGAAGAAACCCTTAGAATTATTCTGTGAAGCTAGTTCTGAGGCTGTGGGAGCAATTATTTGCCAGTATGATGGTGATGATCTAAATATAATTCATCATGCTAGCCGAACCTTAAATGGGGCCCAAAAGAATTACCCCATGATAGAAAAGGAATTTTTCACTGTAGTTTTATCATGTGAAAAATTTAGATCTTATATCAATGACTCAAAAGTAAGAGTACATACCGATCATTCTGGCTTAAAGTGAATCCTAGAAAGGACTGATGTTAAGCCAAAGATGATCCGTTGGACTCTACTTTTACAAGAGTTTAATTTGCAGATTTTTCAAAGAAAGGAGGAGATAGAAGAGTCACCCATGGATATTCAAGAAACTAGTCCACCAAAAGAAGTGTCGTCTATCTACATACCTTTGGGAACAACATTGCCAAAAAGAAAATTCTCAAATTCTCTTTACAATGAGATCAGGTGATTTCCTCCAACCCACTTTGTTCAAAGAGAAGAAGAAAAGGTAATCCAAATAGAGAATGTACCCATTTAAATTCGTCCTCTCTAAATAAATTCAGGTATGAGAAACCTAAAGTTATCTTTATTCTGAACAATTTTCTTCTTTTTATTTTTACGTTTTTGATTTCCTTTCGTTTTTATGATGTTGTTGCCGGTCTTGCGAAGTCGGTATGGGCGGGTGGTACGGCTGCACCCGCTCGTATCGTTGGTCGTTAAGCATACGGTACCCTCATCCTTATTTTTTCCGTTTTGGTACGACCGCGTGGTAGGGGCGCATCTTCCCATGCCACTAGTCGTTACAGATACGGTATCACTGTAGGGGTTCGTAGCATGGAAAACAAAAATTTTCTATCGCATACAAACAAACAAGCCAAGATCTATCTACTAGATTGTAGCAACGAGTCAATGGAATAACTTACCCTCGAAGATTCCAAAGCGGTTAACGAGAGCAGATTCTCGTGGGTGATGTAGTCGTACTCTTTCCGATCTCAAGATCGCGTAGACGATCCTTCCGGCTATGCTCCGTTCCGCAGCGCGGTCACATCGCTCACAGATTGACGAAGACCTTCCTCTCCTTGTTCCAGCAGGTGGAGGTTGTAGCACTCTCGCGATTCCAAGACAACGTGGTACCGGAAGTAGAGGGAGATCCCAGGCTTCGCCTTAAGCCGGAGTGAGTATGGTGGAGTATGAGAGAGCTATTAGTGGTCTAGGGTTTAGACACACCAATTAGAAGGCTCTAAACAAGGCTAGAAATTAGAAGCTCTAAACCAAAACGGCTCTAAACCGGAGATTAGAGGATAGGAACTTGTGTGTCTAGAGGAGGAGGCCTCTGCCTCCTTTTATAGGTGGAGGGGCGCCAAGGGAGGAGTCCTCCCAAGTCGGCCTTGGTTGGCGCCGGCTTGAGGGACTCTCCCCAAGTCGGTTCCAACCACCTCTTGCTTGTTTCCCACCTTCGTTTCCCACGCTTCGCTTTCCAGCTTCTGCTTTAGCTGCTTGACTTTCAAACCGCAGTTTGACTTTTCAGTTTTGGAACAGAAGAACACTTAGTACATGATGCAATCATTCAATATGTAATGACACATTCATGTACCCTCCCCGAGTGCCGGACAATCCGAACCTTCTAGAACATTCCGATGAAAACACCGAATCATTCCCGAACTCAAACGGGACTTTCCTTATCTGAATCTTATTCTCCGACCATTCCGGATCACCTCGTGATATCCCGGATCCCATCCGAGACCAACAACATTCGGTCTCTTTCTCATAATACCATAACTACTCAAACAACGTCGAATCCTTAAGTGTGTCTTCCTACGGTTCGTGAATTATGCGGACATGATCGAGACACTTCTCCGAACAATAACCAATAGAGGAATCTGGAAATTCATATGGCTCCCACATATTTCTACGATTACTTTGCGATCGAATGAACCACTTACATACGACACCAATTTCCCTTTGTCTCACGATAGTTTACTTATCCGAGGTTATGATCGTCGGTATCTCTGCATACCTAGTTCAACCTCGTTACCGATAAGTACTCTTTTCTCGTTCCCGTGATATGTGATCCCTTGTGAGCCAGTCACATGCTTGCAAGCTAATTGGATGACATTCCACCGAGAGGGCCCAGAGTATATCTATCCGTCATATGGATGGACAAATCCCACTCTTGATCCATGTGTTTCAACCAATACTTTCCGAACACTCAATGCCACCTTTATAGCCACCCGATTCGGTGTGGTGTTTGATGTCATCAAAGCATCCATCCGTAAAGGTGATATGCATGATCTCATGGTCGAAGGAATTAGGTTACTATGTATCAGAAAGCATATAGCAATTGAACTATTGAAATGACTTGATCTTTATGCTACGCTTATCTATAAGAGTATGTCCACCATATCATTCTCCTAATGATATGATCATGTTGTTAATAACATCTCTATGTTCATGATCAGGAAACCATGATCATATATTAACCAACAAGCTAGTTTAACAAGAGGCTTTACTAGGGAATCTTATTTTAGTTTACAAATCACACAAGTATTAATGTTTCCGGTTAATACAATTATAGCATGGTATGTAAACATTTATCATAAGTGTGAAGATATGATAATAACCACTTTATTATTGCCTCTTGGGCATATCTCCAACAGTCTCCCACTTGCACTAGAGTCAATAATCTAGTTTCAAACCTTTGTGTATTCAACACCTATGGCTTTCCGGTGTTGTATGTACACGATTGCTAGTGGTCAACTGATCTCTGGATCTGACACTTCCAGGTCCGTGTGTAATTTCATGTCTTTGCGTCTCTACGCATCACTCATTCTCTAATGAGATGGATTTGTACAAATTTGGTCTTTTGGTGTGACCTTTTGCTCTTTGGGGTTAAAACATGTTGATAATATTGTCGCACAATATATCTTCATAGTATTATCCCACTATGAACTACACCTAGTTTGATAACAAACTACTTGACACAAATGCCCTCTTTTGCTGCTATAATAGCAGTCATATACTTAGCCTTATGTTGTAGTATCTGTCACAATGTCTTAACTTTGGAACTCATCCAAATCCATTATGGAACTCACTTTCCATTATATTGTGCCACCCTTAGTTTAGATTGAGATAAACTTAATTTGTACTTTGTGACAAAGATAGTATCAATGTAGTACTTTTACAATGAACTAACCATCTATTTGTCACTTTCTACAAATAATATACTCTTAGTTCTTCCAAAAGATCATAAGAATATCCTTACTATTGTCCAATGATCATCTAACGAATCATTCTGGTATATGCTCACAACATTTAGAGCATAGGACATATCTGGATTTGTACATATCACAGTATGATTGATATAAATACTCTTTGTGATCAAGTATCAATCTATACTTGATTATTTGTTTCACTTTACCAAATGTCAATACACTTGAATATATCATCAACATTGAACTCTTTCAATCCTTTCTGTGTGACAAGAACCTTTTCTTGTAGTTTATATATTGAACTCATTCAATATCTCGTCTATGTACTTCTGGCACAACCATATTAGCGTCTATTGATGCCAAATATTTGGGTTTTGCCTAAGTCTTTCATCGGGATGAAATTCTTAATATGTGTTAATAAAAGATACACCATTTCCAATCAACAATATGTCCTCCACATAATGTATTAGAAACATGTCTTAGCGCACCCACTTAATTTCTTGCAAATGCAAGCATCTTCATTGTCTCTGATGAAATTAAACTCTTTTAACAGTTTCATCATAGTGAAGATTCCAACTCCTATGCTTACTTCAACCATTGAAGTTTGCATATGTTTTTAGCATCCCTTGAATTTTAACAAAAACCCTTTGGACTGTGTCATGCACACGTCCTAGGTAACCCTTCTATTAGAAGAACTTGTTTTGTTTATTCAACTACCATATAATAAAATTATATGTAGTGGTTGCTACACTAATCCGTCTAGACTAAATATCGCTATGAAAGATCAGATCTTGTCATAGTCAACCTTTGAACATTGTTGTGAACTCTTTCCCAACACGTCGACTATTTCATAGATGTGCAACATCCATGTCTATTTATTTATAGATCCAAACACAACTGTAAGGTCTTACACCTTTCTCGAGGGTCTTTCAAGTTCAAAACTTGATTTCTCGTGTATGGAACTATCACGGATTTTATGGCTTCAAGCCATTTGACGGAGTCAGGGCCCATCATCGCTTCTTTGCATATAGTCGGTTCATTATTCTCAAATAATGATTCAACCCTCAAATCTTGGTATTTGATTGTTTACCTGATCTACTAGTTTCAATAGGAACTTAGATCTCCGTGACCACAACCCTTGAGGCACGTGAGCCATGAGCATTGTTGCTGCCTCCGGAACACTTTTCGGCGCTGCGCAACTTTGCACATATAGCTAAGGTTCTTTTAACCTTATCAAAGTTCTATTGTCCTCCCACTTAACTTTTCACGAAAAATTCCTTCTCAAAGAAACTTGACGTTCTAAGCAACAAACACTTTTGTCTCGTGTTATGGAGGAATACTCAATGATTATACAAAGACAGGTTCATCCGACTTTGGTTGCAAACATCTTTCTTATGCATAGCAAACCATTGTTTAAGAAAGGACAACTTGGGTTTTATCCCAAACCATAACTTTATATGGTGTCATTTCAACGGATTATGATGGAGCTCTTTTCAGTGGAAAAACGGTAATCTCTAAAGCTTTTAATCTTTAAAATATAATGGCGGTTTTATGAATTATACCTTTGATCTTACCATGTCAAACAAGGTTTAATTACATATCTCGAACGCTCCATACCCTTATGGTGTTTCGGGAAATGCAAATCCACGGAACGATTCCTTAAATCTTAGGTATTATGCTAAACTTGTAACTTAAATATTTTCCTTTATGATCTTATCATAAACTATTCATATTCTTGTTACAATGATTTTGTACTTCATCTTGAAAGTCTTTGAACTTTTCAAGTGTTTCATACTTTATCCTTATTAAGTAAATATTCATATATTCACTCAAATTTTCGGAGAAAGCATATGAAGTTGAAATCCATCGCTTTTGACTACACATAATGGATTTCGTACAACAATATGTACAAGTTCCAATAAGCTAGTCATTCGTTCCCTTTTGGCCTATGAACGAAGTTTTAATTATCTCTAGGAAAGTTTCACAAGCGTCATTTGATCAAAATCAGAAGACTCCAAAATTCCATCCATATGGAGTTTCTTCATGTTTTCTTTCCATTATAATTTAAACGGCGATGTCACTTCCTAAGTGATCTTTCAATCAATTTGTCTTTCGACATTTTTAGCACTAGTTTTATGGATGTGATTTCTCCAACAAGATTTGTGAATCATTAATCTTTTATGGATTACGGCAATTATTTGAACAACCCTTTTGTTCTCATAATACCTGACAAAACAAATCTTTGAAGGCAAGCCTTTGATGTTTAACGAGCAACACAATAACCCTTTATTTGTTCTCGATGAACATCATCACATATTCTTTTGCTAGTTACTTAGGCCATTGTAGTTCATGAATTGTGTTGTTTCATATGACGATTCACACCAACAAATTCAGTATCAAATACTTGAGAACCACATTGTTTAATAAGCAAAGAATATATCCATAACATGTATATCATCTATATACTTAAGCTGAACAATTCTAGTCTTTTCCTTTCTGCCATATACTTATGAGATTTTCTGTAGAGGTCCCAATCTTGGATAAGATAGAGCCTCCTGTGTTTTACAATGCTAGTCACTGGATCAATAGCTAGCATCCACAGTTTAGATGTAATATCAAGAAACAAGGTCATAATATAACTTTATAACCAGGAATAACATAATTTTATTACATCTTACATAGCTCATTTGGCTATTACATTACATTGCAGCGGAATAAATATAGTCATGGGTCCTTCATCTTCAAAGTGCCACAGGCAGATGTTGGTTGTAGACTTTGTAATCCTAATCAATCAATCTTCACTAAAAACAATCAAACCGCAACATACAATTGACCACAAGGGTCAATACATTTGAATTGTATTGGCAAGTCATACTATGGTAGTATAGTGGAGTCTATCACCTATATGCATTTGGCTAAGTGGAGTTGAGGCTTGCATTGCTCAAAATAGATTTTTCTTATCATTTTGAAAATACTAAGTTTTTGCTTGACAAAATCATTTTTCTCAATCAAAGATTTCAAGATCCTTGTACCAAGCCATCTCTCCATCAATGATTTAAGAATTCAAACAACCCTTGTTCAAACCACACGATTTTAATTTAGAAATTGGAATGATGAGATTCTTGATTGCTTCCATGTCTTGATGCTCAAATTGTCCTTTACCAGGGACATGGCTAAGTACTTAGATTTTACACTCTGCAGAGGTGGTGCACTTTACCCACAAGACTTGGTTTCCCAAGACAAAATCTTTGAAGCCTTCCTTAGACCAAAATGGACGCGTTCCAACCTATCAAACACTACCACCCACTGTCCATTTGGCTAAGTTCTTGCAACCTATATGATCATGGCAGAGCCCATATTGCCAAGTGGTTGCACTTGAAGCTTCTCAACATTTGACATCTCAAATCCCTTTGTTTCCTGGGTGGCATTCCACAAGTGAGATACACAATCCAAGCCTATGGCATTGTGAACCACTCAACCATTCTCCACCAAGCAAGCCCATTCCACCCAGGTGATTCATTAACTTAGTTGTTTTATTAAACAAAACTTAAGTCCTCAGACTTAGAATATTTTTCCATAGTGTGAATATATTTTCCACCCATGTTTTCTATTAGCTAGGCTAAGCTTGGTAGTAGTAGGAATCTCTAACTTAGGAAAATCCTACTAAGGATTCATCTACTAGGTTTTCCTATAGCAAGATTTATACCTAGCAAAATCCATGCAAGTTTTACTTAGCAAAATCAATAATGCATAGTGAAAGCAATAGGATAGAAAGTATGAAGCATCACTTGCCTTTTTGGAAGGGAATGGTAGTTCACTCCTTGATATTGCTAGTCTCACACTTCACTACAAGTCAATCAAGCAAACACCAATTCAATTTACATTCCAAACCAATATTCACTCAAACAATTTCACACACACAAAACAATGGAAACTAATTCATGCATGGGAGCATGCACAAGATAGTTTTATTTTTGCAAAGGGGTCTCCATGGGATTTCTAAACTTTGTAATATCCAAATTGGTCATTTACCAAAGTGGCAAAGTCATTAGCAAGAGGGTTTTGTCCAAATACTATTTTTAAATCCATTCATCATTTCATGTGGTGAAAAATGTTTTTATTAAGGCAAAACTCTTAAGTTGTTCACCAAATGAGTTGCTATTGCAAAGCTTGGTGTTTTTGGGTCAGTAGGTTTGGTCCAAACTATTTTCTCAAAGTTTTCTTTCCATAAACATTTTTATAATAAAATCACAATTTTATTTGGCTAGAAATGGACTAAACTAATTAATCCAATCCAAACTTTTCCAAATTTTTCCAAACCATGGGTTGGTTCCTAGGGTCAGTAAGGTCATAACAAACCAATTTGCAAAGGTTTTACCCTTAAATTCAATTTTAAACAATTTTTATTCTCTAAACAAGCATACAAATGAATCTGTAAATTCAAACAAGCTAACAGCTACTATTTGCCAAACTAAGGGCATGGTTGGCTAGGGCTTGTTCTCCTGAATTCATTGATATAAAATTTGTCAAATTTGGACGTGTGGTTTGAAAGTTATAGGGGTTTGAAAATGGCATTTAAATCTGGTTTCTAAATCTAATTCAGTTCAGCTGATGCCACGCGTCCTAATGTCATTCGTCGGTACCGCTTCACTCGGATTGCTGGCTGCGTTGGATCAAGTCAGATCGTGCGCAGAGATGCTACTACCGTTCACCTAGCTTCTATCCTAGCCACTAGATCGGGATCGAGCGGTCGACGCATGCTCGACAAAAGCTAGCGGCTGCGGCTGCTTTGGCGTGGCGACAGAACGATGGCGGCGTCGGTGAAATAGGAAGCGAGGAGGAGGAGAGGGCTCTTTGTGATCGTCGTGGCACGGTGATGCTCAACACCTCTTGGTTGATGAAGGCGCCGGGTTGGCGAATTCCTCGCCGGAGTAGTGGACGGCGGACGGGCGATCCATCGCGGTCGAATCTGGTACGTGGTCCACGAGAAGACAAGCGGAGGACGGGGTTAGCTGCGCAAGATCATGGCAAGGATGAGTGCGTGAGCGGAAGGGTCGGGGTAGTCGAGTTCACGAAATGCTCGGCGAGCAATGGCGCACGGCGCCTTTGGAGGTTGTCGTTGGCGAGGCTCAGAGGTGCCATGGGAAGCTGAGGTTACTGAGCGGTGCTCCGGGTCTGGCGAATCTACCTTGCTCGGGAAGGCAAGGCGGCGAGATGCCGGGAATTTGGCCGTGAACTCGTCGGAGGCGGCGACGGCACGGTGAAGATTGGCGGCACTGGTGGCTCTCGATCGTGGGGTTTGGGGAATGAGAGAGGAGGAAGAGGATTTAACTCAAGTGATCACTGCGAGGTTTAATCGGGGCATTTAGTCGAATTGACGGCGAATTGCCGAGAACGGAGAGGAACGGTCGGGGTGGAGAGGAGGCAGTGGAGAGGGTCAGTGATTAGGTGGGAAAAGGAAAGGCACGGGTCCACTTGTCATAGGCTATGCGGGTTGATCATGCGGTGAGGAAAAACGGTTCGGGGAGGGAAAAAGAGCTGGGCCGCTGGTGGGCTTCGTGGGTTGCTGGGTTGGGTTGGTTTTCTTTTATTTTTTTCTGTCTGCTTTGTTTTTTTTCTATTTTCTATTTACTGATTTGGATTTCAAACAACAATTCAATCAATCCAAATAAATTCATACAAACACCACATTTAAATTCTTTGAACTTGGTTCTTTTTATCAACATAAACCAACATTCCAAAATAAATAATATTTTTATTCCTTTTAGGATCTAAATATAAAATAGATCATAGTTATTTAATCAAATATGATATGATTTATTTAATAAATCTCCATTTAAATTCCAAAATATTTTCCCAAACCAAACCAGTAGGTATCATTTGTAAACAAGAATACTTGGAGATTGTTTTAAAACAAAATAACATTTTTGCTAAAGAGTCCAATATTAGTTAAGTAAAATGGGCCAAGGTTTATTAATCAAATAAGGTTTGATTTTATTAATAAAATCTTCATTTAAAATCCAAATATTTTCAAAATAAAGTTAGTAGGTTCAATTTGGGAAATATATAATATTTGGAAATTTGTTTTAAAACAAAATAACTTTTTATTTTAGTGTCCATTATTAATATAATAGACTTTCATTATTAAATCCAATAGGATTTGTTTTATTGAAATTTTTATTTTGAAATCTAAAATAAAGTCAAAACACTTTAGTAGGTTTTGTTTGAGAATATAAAATACTTAGAAACTTATTTAAAACAATTTAATAAGTTTGCTGTTTTAATTAAAATGGTAAAACCTTTTATTTAAATAAAGTTGGATATCAAATCCTTATTAACTTATTTTAAATAAACCTTTGCTAAATTTATTTAGAATAAAATGTTTTAATTCCAAAACTTGGCCAAGTTTTAATTTGGCTTTATAAAACAATCTTTGTTTATAAAACCATATTTTCTTTTGAATACCAAATCTTTTATTAAAGGATCAAGTAAAAGTATTTCCAAAACATTTTTAATTTCTTTTATTAAATGTTTATCTTTATGAATCCTTTTAAGATCTTATTTAATTCAAATGGGTTTGAAGTCCTAATTGGATTCAAAAAGTTTCTTCTGGCTCTGTAATTTAAACAAAGTTTTAGTTTATTCATTTATTTTAACATTACAAGATTTGGAAAATCTTGGGATGTGACATTTTCTTTCAATATTTCCTTTTCTGTTTGAAAGAATCTATCAACATCAATAGTGGAGTCATACATATGACATATAGTCCAAAGCGTGTATAGTTAAATACCAATGTCTTTGGACTTGCACTTTGAAGTAGATCACATCATCAAATGTTTGGTGTTCTTTCAAAATTCATTTCTTTAGTAATCTCTTGGTGTAGTAAACATTTTACCTACATCAAATATTCACCCTTATCATGGAATCGTCCATGATCAAGCTACTTTTAGCTTATAACGATGAATTATGAGTATAATGTTGCTATCCAAAAATCTTTTGGAGGATTAGGACAACAAGTGTCTCCAACCTTTTTGCAAATTCTCATCAAAATATGAGAACATAAACTTTGCCATATTATACTCTATCATGTTGTAACAAAACTTCGTTTGAGATATCACAATATCTTCCACACATCATGGTTTCTGAAACAACTCTTTCAGATCCTAGATAACCTTGATATTAAGAGAATCCTTTGAATATCAAGAATCATGGAGACAAACATGATACTTATATACTAACACTTGAATTGTTACTCTTGATTTAATACTAATTATTAAACTTCATGGAGTAACCAGAACTTACTGAAAGTTTGCAATAGGGCTTTTAAACTTTAGATTAACACTTCAAAACAATACGATACCAGTTCGTAAAGTAACTAACCAGAATTCTATAGTTCTATCATCTCAATTATAACTAAGCGCAAGGTGGTAAACGGATGCCAATGACTACAACAACTATGCAAATTCACTTTGATTTAGTTTATGATAAATTGAGTTCTAATTAATAATTAAATTAATCTAGGTGAACTCCCTCAAAACAATATCCTCACATTGTTTTAGTGATCGCGAACCAAATCCACCACATCAAAACCGATCATCACGAGTTGATATAGTTTCAATGGCGAACAATCAACATGTTCATCATATACTATATGATTCATGCTTTACCTTCGGTGATCCGTGTTCGAGACCATGTACGTACATGCTAGGCTCGTCAAGATCAAACCTTAGTTTCCGCATGAACAAATCTGGCTTGCTCACGTTGTATACACTTGCAGAATCTAACACACCCGATCATCACGTGGTGCTACGAAACAACAAGCTTTAGCAACGGTGCTAACTAAGGGTGAACACTTTATGACTTGAAATTCATGTGCATGAGGGATCATCTTATAATACTATCGTCGTCTACTAAGCAATACAAGATGCATAAAGGATAAACATCACATGCAATTCATAATATGTGATATGATATGGCCTTTCTTCTTTGTGCTTCCGATCTCCATCTTCAAGCACGAACATGATCTCCATCATCACCGGCATTGCATCAAGGTCAATGACGCTTCTCCATGGTTGTCTTCCACCGGCTTCAACTATTACAACTACTTTGAATAGACACGCGGGTCTTAACATAAATTAAAGACAACCATATGGCTCACTTGGGCCAACTTACAATAAGGAACATTGCATACATCAAATATAATCACAATCATGGCCATATCACATCATCGCACCTGCAAAACAAAGTTAGACGCCTCTACTTTCTTTGCATGTTTTACATGGTTTGGGGATTTCAATAAGTGTCGTTCTAACTTACGAACATGAACCACAACATTGATACTAGTATTGTTAATCACCGTTGTAAATTGGATCTTAACTATGCTAGGAGAAAGCAGGCACCATAAAGCCACTTATGCAATACAAGTTGCATGTCAAGCGTGGAGCAAGTCTCATGAGCGATGTCATGTAAGGTTAGCCGGGCGCTTCATCCCAACATACCGCAAGATGCAAAGTACACAAGAAGCAATCGACAATAAAAGCATCAACGCCCATGACCATTGTGTTCTACTCGTGCAACAGATCTACATATAGACACGGCTCGATACCCTTTGTAGGGGTTCGTAGCATGGAAAACAAAATTTTTCTATCGGCATAAACAAACAAGCCAAGATCTATCTACTAGATTGTAGCAACGAGTCAATGGAATAACTTACCTCGAAGATTCCAAAGTGGTTAACGAGCAGATTCTCGTGGGTGATGTAGTCGTACTCTTTCCGATCTCAAGATCGTGTAGGCGATCCTTCCAAGACCTGCGTTCCGACAGCGCTCCGATCGGTCACACGTTCGGTACTCGGCGAAGACCTTCCTCTCCCTTGTTCCAGCGGAGGTTGTAGCACTCTCCTCGCGATTCCGGCCTGGCGTGGTAGTCTAAGTAGAGGAGATCCATGAGGCTTCGCCTTAAGCGGGAGCGAGTATGGTGGAGTATGAGAGAGAGCTATTAGTGGTCTAGGGTTTAGACACACCAATTATAAGGCTCTAAACCGAAGGCTAGAGCAATTAGAAGCTCTAAACCAAAAGCGGCTCTAAACCGGAGATTAGAGGATAGGAACTTGTGTGTCTAGAGGAGGAGGCCCTGCCCCTCCTTTTATAGGTGGGAGGGGCGGCCAAGGGGAGGGAGTCCCTCCCCAAGTCGGCCTTGGTTGGCGCGCTGGCTTGGAGGGACTCCTCCCCCAAGTCGGTTCCAACCACCTCTTGCTTGTTTCCCACAGTTTCCTGTTTCCCACAGTTTCCTGTTTTCCACAGTTTCCTGTTTTTAGACGTTTGACTTTTAAACTGGCAGTTTGACTTTTCAGTTTTGGAACAGCAAGAACACTTAGTACATGATGCAATCATTCAATATGTAATGACACATTCATGTACCCTCCCCCCCGGAGTGCCGGACAATCCGGAACCTTCTAGAACATTCCCGATGAAAACACCGGAATCATTCCCGAACTCAAAGCGGGACTTTCCTTATCTGAATCTTATTCTCCGGACCATTCGGATCACCTCGTGATATCCGGATCCCATCCGAGACTCGAACAACATTCGGTCTCTTTCTCATAATACCATAACTACTCAAACAACGTCGAATCCTTAAGTGTGTCTCCACGGTTCGTGAATTATGCGGACATGATCGAGACACTTCTCGAACAATAACCAATAGAGGAATCTGGAAATTCATATGGCTCCCACATATTTCTCGATTACTTTGCGATCGAATGAACCACTTACGACACCAATTTCCCTTTGTCTCACGATAGTTTACTTATCCGAGGTTATGATCGTCGGTATCTCTGCATACCTAGTTCAACCTCGTACCCGATAAGTACTCTTTTCTCGTTCCGTGATATGTGATCCCTTGTGAGCCAGTCACATGCTTGCAAGCTAATTGGATGACATTCCACCGAGAGGGCCCAGTATATCTATCCGTCATATGGATGGACAAATCCCACTCTTGATCCATGTGTTTCAACCAATACTTTCCGAACACTCAATGCCACCTTTATAGCCACCCGATTACGGTGTGGTGTTTGATGTCATCAAAGCATCCATCCGGTAAAGGTGATATGCATGATCTCATGGTCGAATTAGGTTACTATGTATCGAAAGCATATAGCAATTAAACTATTGAAATGACTTGATCTTTATGCTACGCTTATCTATAGGAGTATGTCCACCATATCATTCTCCTAATGATATGATCCTGTTGTTAATAACATCTCTATGTTCATGATCAGGAAACCATGATCATATATTAACCAACAAGCTAGTTTAACAAGAGGCTTTACTAGGGACTCTTATTTTAGTTTACAAATCACACAAGTATTAATGTTTCCGGTTAATACAATTATAGCATGGTATGTAAACATTTATCATAAGTGTGAAGATATGATAATAACCACTTTATTATTACCTCTTGGGCATATCTCCAACAATCACTTCGCCTAACTTTTTGTTCGACTCTTTTGTGTCTAAAAACATTAAGTCGGTATAAGGGTGGTACGGACGGGCAGTACGGGCGGAACCTTCCCATACTGCTTGGTCGGCTCCCAAGTTACCGCCTATCGTAACCGTGTGCGCCTGGGAACGACCCGGTACGGGCACGCCATATGGGAGTACGCCTGTACCGCTAGTCATTACGATCACAATTTCTTCCTTTTTCATTTATTTCTTTCCATATTTGTTGGAATTTTTTTCTTAGCCGCCCTTTTACTTCCAGCACAAGTTTTCCCTTACTCTAACCCCTTATAAGCCTTCTTAGATGGCCTCTTTATTTCTACTTACAATATAGACCTCTTCCACATCAAGAACCCTAAAACAATGTCCTTCCCAAGGATCTTTGTTCAAGGGAGTGAAGATCCCCATGGATCATCCTCAAGGTTCACGGAGGAAGTCGTGGCCGCTGAATCAAAAAAGACAGGGTTGGAAGAAGAGGATGGATTCAAGATTATAGAAACAATACAAGATGGACATAAAGTGTTCAACCTCTTTATTGGTAAATAAGGAGACTCTAAAGAAGTCTAACTTGACTTGGGAGGAGATGGAGAGTTCTACTTGAAGAGGGCAAGAGAACAGAGAGAAGATTCAAGATTCCTAAGATGCCCTCGACCGTTGTATCAAGAAGATTGAGGTAAAAACTCCAGGATCTTCTAAACATATTGAACTGTTGCATCGTTATCTAGACCAGATGGACCTGAAGATAATGAAAGGACTCAAAGCGAATCTCGACATTAGCCTTTGATCCATCAACACCCATAAACAAAAAATAGAGATGTATAAAGATCTTGTGGAGAAATTGGATAAAGTTAGCGAGCAACACCGAATCCGAATCTTGATTCTAGAAGCATCAAACAAGGCGCTTCGATCAAGCCTTCGGGATTTAAGGGGACGCTCCTCTGCAGACTAAAGGGGCATACGATACCAAATAAACGGAAGGAATTATTTGATCCGCCCGGTTTGATTCCAAGCTTGGGGGATCTATGAGATCCTTGTAATCTATCTTTCAGTTTTTAGCATATTTACTTGTATGCATGCATGTTAGACTTTAATTCCAGAGTTTGCATTAGTTGCATCAACTTCTAGTTCCCTATGTTCGAGAGATGATTTATATCCGTTGGGTGTTGAGACTTTATGATGTCTAAAGTGTGTTATGATTCATGATTATTATATTAGATGATTGAACTAGTTTGAGTGTTATGGTATTTATATAGTTGTCATGATTTTAGGGACTTCCACACTAATAAAAGTATTGATTAGGCTATGAGAAGAAGAATTCTGGTAGCATATTATAGTTACGAGTTCTCCTTGTATCCATCAAAGTAGTGAGCATAATCAAATAGTTGTATGACAAAAGAGAAATAAGAAAAGAATAGAACACATATGCATAGATAGACAAAAAGCAAAAAGCAAAAAGAGAGAGCAACTATAAAAGAGTCAAAAGAAAAAGAGAAGAATGATCATGAATCTTCATTACTAAACCAAGTGCTAAATACCTTTAAACTCAATGATTGTATAATATGTTAAATCACTAGAAGCTTCTTATAATTCCATCAATACTAGAAAAAGGTGTGGAAGCCTCTAAGTCATGTGATGTGTAACGGTATGATAATACCCCGACGTTTCTTTACATCCGATGTTGTATTCCTGTTTCAAATTTTTGACTCATTTATTGTAACGACTCGTGCCTCATGAACATGATGATCTTGTCCATAAGCCACCTTCTTGCTCGGGTACGAGCAAGAGCCTAGCTTGGGGGAGTTGATGAGTCCAAAATTGCATTTTAACCTTTTGTTTTTGCACAAATAGTGTAGGGATATTTGTATTTCACCGTGTTCGCGTGCACCTTTTGTCTTTATTTTTACAGGACCCCAAATTACTAAGTCTAATATTAATATATCAATTAACCGCTGCATCTACATCACCACCACTACTTTCATCATCCATTCATTATATCTTGTTGTAATTCCAGATTCAATTGTGGTTTGCTGTAACACCCTCAGAATCGGACCTATGCAAGTTTGAGCAAAATTCGCCAATCCCGCATAGAAACGATTCAAAGGTGCCCACCAGGCACTTTCGTGCGGGTGGAAAACGAAGTAATAACATTACACAACAGTCCTTGATGGGACCCATGAGCAGATATATATATATGACGACTCAAGGAGTCAAGAATACGATATAATATACAAAGATCCAAATCACCTTGAAAGCGATAGCGTCCGACTACGGACAAGATGCAAATGGGGCTAAGAGCCACGAAGAATAACCAATGGCGTCCATAACCCTGCCCGGGCCAAGCGGAAGGGTAACCACGCTAACGGCGTCGATCTCAAAACTGCTTGAACAAAGGGGTGCCGACAAAGGGCAAAGGAAAAATAGGGCGTCGATCTTGAGGCGACACGGCGAGGCTAGAATCGGCGGTCCTCGCCTACATAGGTATGGTGGATCAAGCGGCGGCAAGATGCACTAAACAACCTATAGAGACTCGATACAACTGGCGGTAATCGAGAGAGGTGAGATAGACCTATCCGGATCAACAAGCTAACACCAAACAAACCCATCTGGTGTTTCCCCTCGAGACCAGTCGAAGTCAACCGAGGAACTCACGGTTGGCGGTTTATTTATTCGATTATCGTTGCGGCAATTACTAGTCAGGTTTAGATAATCATCACGATAAAGTAAGCGATGGGCACTTTTAGTTGACCATTCCGTGATAGTTGCGGCAATTACTAATCAAATCTGAGATAGCATAATATAATCCCAAAACCCAGCGTTGTTGGTACTTTTATTCAGCCAATTCCGTTGTAGTTGCCATACTTACTAGTCGGTACAATGGTCGCATGACGACAATCCAAACAAGCAATTGTGGGCAGTATTATTAGCCATTCCGTTATAGTGGAGCTGATTACTAGTCATTATAAGTCAAATTTATAACAATAAACTTTAGTTATGCTTGTCTATGATCGAGATCTTGTGCTCCAAGTCCATATCCATGGACACGGCTTTGAGAAAGTTTTACCGGCGGTGCACCAATAGCAACACACGCTAGATCAGCCTCGGAAAAACCAAATCAAAACCCAGAGGCTTTCACGGTGAACAATCACGAGATTGAGAAATATTTGAGGGGCCACCCATTGAGTAGATCATAGCGAGTAAGCAAGCTCAGACGGACTCAAGGTTTGCGACAATGGTATGGCGGTAGGAACCGAAAGTGTGGCTGGGCTTGTCGATGCCGCGTAATCAATCCGCTTACCTAAGCGATGCGGTGCTCCTCGCAATTTAAATACAGAAAGTAGCATGGCATAAGTACAGGATCGTAAATAAAACCTCAAACTAGTTTGTGGCCCCAAGAAATAAGAATGAATCAAGCTCGGCTCGGGGTCCCATATACCTCCGGATGTGGATAGCGCGATAAATCAAGGAGCAATTATCAAGTACTCGGGGTCTTCACGGGACACAAGTGGGCGTTCGGAAACCAAATATTTTCTATCACCCACGATGCCTCCGCTTATTTCAATTTTAGTTGTTAAACAGAAATTAAAGTGTCGATAAGTAAAACTAGAATCATCTCCAACATCAACATGCGGCAATACATCAAGCGTGGCATAAGGCGACACATCAGCACTTGAGCAAGCGACTACAAGCAAGTCCAACTATCTACCAAACAACGGTAATAGGATGTGTCCAAGGCAATATAGGGTTGCACGGTATATCACAGATGCGGAAACTAAAGCATCGCAACGGATAGCAATAGATCAACAGGAGGAATAAAGACTATAAAAGTAAGATAGGTAGAAAGAGGAGATGCTGCTTTGAAAACATTGTCGAAGGTTCATCCGAAGATCGGTGACTCACATCAACTCAACGGCCTTATCATGAAGAAGCAAAACACTAGAATAAACACCGGATGCAATATTTAATACTAAGGCAGAAGATCGGCATGATGCATGTATGATGGATGGCATGACAGAATTCGATGCAATTAGGTCAAATTAAGCGGAACCGGGGTCCCGACAATTAATTATATGGTTCAAGTTATTTAGAACCCCCGCAATTTAAATGTTGTTGTAACAAGGCAAGATAAGATACCGGTTCGCTACACCAGTTTAAATGAGGCCGATATGAGACTAGATTTGCCCGCATATGGGCCCCATATTTAATTATTAGGTGAATCGGCATAAGGCCCCCAACCACATGAAAGCATGCATGCAAGGTGAATGATTAATATGCAATAGTTGTTATTGTGTTATAAAATAGGGTTCGAGGAAAAGGGTCACACGTTAGAGTTCTCGACGGTCTTGGGGTTCCGGGGTTCGGGGTCGGTCTCGGGGTCCAGGGTTTAGGGTTCGACGGGGTCGTTCTCGGACTCAGGGGTAGGTCTTGGCGTCCGTGTAGAAGGCTTGATTCCGTGCCGGGGCGCATCGGGTTTGTTTCGGTCGGTGCCGTTCTTGTCGTCGCAGCGATCTTGTCGGATCCGGTCTTCGTCTCCGGGAGCGGGTCCTCAGGGTCTCGACAACTTCGGTTCTCTGTGGCGATCTTGGCACTCGATGTCCGTGAAAAAGAACTTGTCGCACCTACCGTCTTCGGGTTCGCTCCAATCGGGCCCATGTCGGAGTACTTGTTGTCCCATGAAGGAGATCTTGCGTCTAGGGTCTCGGCGAACTTGGCGGTCCCGAGGTTTCGGTTCGTGAGGCGGTCTTGATGCTCCGTAATGGAGAACTTGTCGCATCCGTGATGGCGAACTCGATGTCCCGAGAAGGTATTGGCGTTCCTGTTTTCGGGAAGGAGATCTTGACGCGCCGGGGTTCGGTCTTCGGACCTTGGTCGGGTCATCGGTAGATCTTGTTCATGTCGAAGATCCTGGCGTTCTGTGAACCCCATCGGGAGAGTCTCGAGCGAGTGAGTCATCACGGATGTTCTTGTAGCCACGCCGCCACATCCGAACACTCGCACACGTGGATGGCGAAGGCGCGGCTTCGGC
Source organism: Avena longiglumis (assembly GCA_030063025.1). Classification (NCBI taxonomy): domain Eukaryota; kingdom Viridiplantae; phylum Streptophyta; class Magnoliopsida; order Poales; family Poaceae; genus Avena; species Avena longiglumis. The sequence goes on from CP125973.1 coordinate 6,056,824, forward strand.
GCAACGCAGACGGCGAGCAGACCGGGCAGCGGCGCTTGCGAAGGAGGACCGTGCTCGCGTGCGGGGGCGTGGGGAGCTGGCTCGAGCGGAGGCTTGCTGGCGGCGTGCGGGCGAAGCGGGCGGTGCCAAGGGCATGAGCGGCCGGCGCCCGGCGGAAGGCGGCTCAGCGAAGCCGGGCGGCGGCTGGCCAGTGAGCCGCGGCGTCGCTGGGCGAAAGGTCGGCAGGTCCGGCGGCGATGGCGGAGGCGGCAGGCGCGCCAGCTGAGAGGATGGCGACAGCGGCGTCTGGGCGAGCAGCGGGCAACGAGGTTGGCGAACTGGCGCGGAAGGAGGCTGGTCGGCAATGGCGCGCGAGGCAGCGGCGAGTGGGGCGGCGCCGCGGCGAGCATCGGGCGGATGCTACGGTGCTTTGGTGGTGGAAGCGAGGCGGTGAGGCGCGGGCGTGGCGAGGGAGGTGGCTGCGTTGGCGGCGGCGGCTGGGCGGCCCAGCGGCCAGCGGAGCGTGAGCGGAAGGTGGAGGCGAGGAGAGGCGGGGCAGGCGAGGGGAGAGGGAGGAATGAGCAGTGCCGTAGCGTGCGGGGTTGGTGGTGGGCCGGTGGGAAGGCGGGGCAGCAGGTCGGAGGAGTTAAGTGGGGCTGGGCGTGTGTGCTGGGGCGTGGTGGCTGCTGGCGTGTGTGAACGCAGGTGAGTCTGGGGTTGGTGGTGGGGTGGGACCTGGGGGGGGCACGGGTCGAGGGGAGTTAAGTGGGGCTGGGGGCTGCGTGTCTTTGGGACGTGTGGGCTGCAGCGTGTGTGCAGGGGTGAGTCTGGGTTGGTGGGGTGAGTTTGGTGAGAGAAGGGGTTTGGGTGATGTGGCAGGATAGGATTGGAGGGAGAAGAGGGAGAGGGTGAGGTGGCGAGAGGCGAGTGGAGGGAGTGAGGTGGCTGGTTGGGGTGGGTAGGATAGTTGGTGAGTTTAGGATTTAGAGGGGCAGTTGTAGTTGGACCGATTTTATTTCTGGGGTGGTCGATCGGGTCAATCGGCCCGTTCGACTGCCCCTAATAAAATAATATAAATTTTTATTTATTCTAATTGGGCCGTTTGCAACCCGATAGCAACAAACAAATTAACTCCGGAGACCCGGGTTTTTGCGTTTGAATAAAGATGGGGCGTTTGGAAATTCAAAACAGGTTTTCGAAATTAGTTTTTGACAAACAATACATGATGATGACGATGCAATGCACAAATTCAACGCGATTTTCTGGTAGTGGTTTTACGGGATGCCACAATTCGACACCACTAACAAGGGATCTCGCCCTCGAGATCCGCCTCATGGTACCGGAAAGAAGGTCGACGATCTGCGTCTTCTCGCTTCGTGTAGATCCTCGCGACACCACCAACGATAGTTCCTTCTTCATCTTGAAAACGGCGACACCACCAACAAGGGTCGTTGCTCCTGATCGTCGAGAGAACACTCCGGGGAACAAAAGGTCGAAGGTAGAGGTATCGCAAATAAAGCCACCCCTAACTTCCGTGGACGGAGTAAAATTGCTGGATCCACTGATTCGACGTACAAGAGCGGATGATAAGAGCAGTGGTAGGGTAGCTACTCCATCCCGCACTCAAACCATTACTCTGCACACGAATAAGCGGATTAAGCATCCAACTCTCGGAATTAGACTGAAGATCTCGACAAGCGAGGTTCGGAAACAAGGGAGTGTTGCCAGCAGAAATCGTATGAGAGACACACTGATTAGGTTTCGCGGTGGTTCCATTGGCATGAACAACACATGCTCAAGGTATACTCCAACTTCACCAAAGCTCGTCCTTCTCATATGTCTTTCAACGACACTGATATCCAGCAAGGAGCACATATGGATAAAGAGCTCAAAACAAAATATCGGATGAAGGGCACAACAGAACAGTTGCAGATTGATGAACGTAGCACCTCCGTTACAAAAGGGAGAAAGCGAAACCCTGAAGGTACGACGGAAACCCAACCACGAGAAATCCTAGACTCGAAGAAAAGATAAGAGAGCAGATTCAAAACACGTCGAGATAAGAGGAGAATAGCAGAGGGGTAAGGAGTAAAACCACCTAGTCGGAACTATCCAACCGATTTTGCAAAATAGTTTTGACACTCTACTTGACCGTTAGCTAGGTTATCCTCACATGTACTTGTGGGGTATCATGGCCGCTGAGCTCGATACCACTCAGTAACACCCTCGAGAATCGGACCTATGCAAGTTTGAGCAAAATTCGCCAATCCGCATAGAAAGCGATTCAAAGGTGCCACCGCACTTTAAATGCGGGTGGAAAGCAGTAATAACATTACACAGTCCTTGATGGGACCCACGAGCAGATATATATATGACTCAAGGAGTCAAGAATACGATATAATATACAAAGATCCAAATCACCTTGAAAGCGATAGCGCGTCCGACTACGGACAAGATGCAAATGGGGCTAAGAGCCACGAAGAATAACCAATGGCGTCCATAACCCTGCGAGCCAAGCGGAAGGTAACCACTAACGGCGTCGATCTCAAAACCTGCTTGAACAAAGGGGTGCCGACAAAGGGCAAAGGAAAAAGAGGAGCGTCGATCGAGGCGATTACAGCGAGGCTAGAATTGGCGGTCCTCGCCTACATAGGTATGGTGGATCGGCGGCGGCGGCATGCACTAAACAACCTATAGAGACTCGATACAATGGCGTGTCGAGAGGGGTGAGATAGACCTATCCGGATCCAACGAAGCTAACACCAAACAAACCCATCACGGTGTTTCCCCTCGAGACCCGAGGAAGTCAACCAGGAACTCACGGGTTGGCGGTTTATTTATTCGATTATCGTTGCAACAATTACTAGTCGGTTTAGATAATCATCACGATAAAGTAAGCGATGGGCACTTTTAGTTGACCATTCCGTGATAGTTGCGGCAATTACTAATCAAATCAGATAGCATAATATAATCCCAAAACCCAGCGGTTGTTGGTACTTTTATTCAGCCATTCCGTTGTAGTTGCCATACTTACTAGTCGGTACAATGGTATGGCGATCCAAACAAGCAATTGTGGGCGTATTATTAGCCATTCCGTTATAGTGGAGCTGATTACTAGTCATTATAAGTCAAATTTATAACAATAAACTTTAGTTATGCTTGTCTATGATCGAGATCTGTGCTCCAAGTCGTCCATATCCATGGACACGGCTTTCGAGAAAGTTTTACCGGCGGGGTGCACCAATAGCAACACACTCGATCAGCCTCGGAAAAACCAAATCAAAACCCAACGAGGCTTTCACGGTGAACAATCACGAGTTCAGAAATATTTGAGGCCACCCATTGAGTAGATCCATAGCAGTAAGCAAGCTCGAGACGGACTCAAGGTTTGCGACAATGGTACATGGCGGGAACCGAAAGTGTGGCTGGGCTTGTCGATACGCGTAATCAATCCGCTTACCTAAAGCGATGCAGTGTGCTCTCGCACAATTTAAATCTGAAGTAGCATGGCATAAGTACAGGATCGTAAATAAAACCTCAAACTAGTTTGTGGCCCCAAGAAATAAGAATGAATCAAGCTCGGCTCGGGGGTCCCATATACCTCCCGGATGTGGATAGCGCGATAAATCAAGGAGCAATTATCAAGTACTCGGGGTCTTACGGGACACAAGTGGGCGTTGAAACCAAATATTTTCTATCACCCACGATGCCTCCGCTTATTTCAATTTTAGTTGTTAAACAGAAATTAAAGTGTCGATAAGTAAAACTAGAATCATCTCCAACATCAACATGCGGCAATACATCAAGCTCGTGGCATAAGGCGACACATCGACTTGAGCAAGCGACTACGGCATAAGTCCAACTATCTACCAAACAACGGTAATAGGATGTGTCCAAGGCAATATAGGGCTGCACGGTATATCACGGTGCGAAACTAAAGCATCGCAACACGGATAGCAATAGATCAACAGGAGGAATAAAGACTATAAAAGTAAGATAGGTAGAAAGAGGAGATGCTGCTTTGAAAACATTGTCGAAGGTTCATCCGAAGATCGGGCGAAGCTCACATCAACTCAACGGCCTTATCATGAAGAAGCAAAACACTAGAATAAACACGGATGCAATATTTAATACTAAGGCAGAAGATCGGCATGATGCATGTATGATGGATGGCATGACAGAAGGTCGATGCAATTAGGTCAAATTAAGCGGAACCGGGGTCCCGACAATTAATTATATGGTTCAAGTTATTTAGAACCCCCGCAATTTAAATGTTGTTGTAACAAGGCAAGATAAGATACCGGTTCGCTACACCAGTTTAAATGAGGCCGATATGAGACTAGATTTGCCCGCATATGGGCCCCATATTTAATTATTAGGTGAATCGGCATAAGGCCCCCAACCACATGAAAGCATGCATGCAAGGTGAATGATTAATATGCAACAGTTGTTATTGTGTTATAAAATAGGGTTCGAGGAAAAGGGTCACACGTTAGAGTTCTCGACGGTCTTGGGGTTCCGGGGTTCGGGGTCGGTCTCGGGTTCCAGGGTTTAGGGTTCGACGGGGTCGTTCTCGGACTCAGGGGTAGGTCTTGGCGTCCGGGTAGAAGGCTTGATTCCGTGCCGGGGCGCATCGGGTTTGTTTCGGTCGGTGCCGTTCTTGTCGTCGCGGCGATCTTGTCGGATCCGGTCTTCGTCTCCGGGAGCAGGTCCTCAGGGTCTCGACAACTTCGGTTCTCTGTGGCGATCTTGGCACTCGATGTCCGTGAAAAAGAACTTGTCGCCCCTACCGTCTTCGGGTTCGCTCCAATCGGGCCCATGTCGGAGTACTTGTTGTCCCATGAAGGAGATCTTGCGTCTAAGGTCTCGGCGAACTTGGCAGTCCCGAGGTTTCGGTTCGTGAGGCGGTCTTGATGCTCCGTAATGGAGAACTTGTCGCATCCGTGATGGCGAACTCGATGTCCCGAGAAGGCATTGGCGTTCCTGTTTTCGGGAAGGAGATCTTGACGCGCCGGGGTTCGGTCTTCGGACCTTGGTCGGGTCATCGGTAGATCTTGTTCATGTCGAAGATCCTGGCGTTCTGTGAACCCCATCGTGAGAGTCTCGGCGAGTCATCACACGGATGTTCTTGTAGCCGCCACGCCGCCACATCGAACACTCGCACGTGGATGGCGAAGAAGCGCGACTCGACGCAGCGGCAACGCGACGGCGGAAACGGAGCACGGGCAGCGCTTGCGAAGAGGAGACCGTGCTCGCGTGCGAGGCGTGGGGTCGGGCTCGGCTCGGCGAAGGCTTCTTGGCGGCGTGCGGGCGCAGCGGCGGTGCCGCAGACGAGGCGGCCGAGGCGCCGGCGGGCGAAGCGGGCGCGGCAGCGGCTTCGCGGCGGCTGGCGGCTGGCGAGCCGAGGCGTCTTCGGCGAGCGGTCGGGCAGGTCCGGCGGCGATGGCGACGGAGGCGCCAGAAGCGGCGGAGGAGGATGGCGGCAGCGGCGTCACAGGCGGCAACGGGTTGGCGGGGCTGGCGCGGCGGAAGGAGAGTGCGGTCGGCAGCGGCGCATGAGACGCGACGGCGAGTGGCGGCGGCAGCGCGAGCATCGGCGGATCTGCGGTGGCTGAGTGGTGGGGCGGTGGCGAGTGAGGCGCGGGGCATAGCCGGCCTTGAGGGAGGTGGCTGCGTGGCGGGCGGCCTGGCGGCGGCGGCGGACATGGCGGCGGGCGAGAGAGGAGAGGCGGGGCGAGACTGGGACGAGCGGAGGAGAGGAGGAAGATGAGCAGTCTTGGCGTGCTGAGGTTGGTGGTGGGCAGTGGGACCAGGCGGAAACCTGGGTCAGAGGGGGAGTTAAGTGGGGCTGGGGGCTGCGTGTGTGCTGGGACGTGTGGCTGCGCGCGCGTGTGTGAACGCAGGGGGTGAGTCTGGGGGTTGGTGGGGTGAGTTTGGTGAGAGAGAGAAGGGGTTTGGGTGATGTGGCAGGATAGGATTGGAGGGAGAAGAGGGAGAGGGTGAGGTGGCGAGAGGCGAGTGGAGGGAGTGAGGTGGCTGGTTGGGGTGGGTAGGATAGTTGGTGAGTTTAGGATTTAGAGGGGCAGTTGTAGTTGGACCGATTTTATTTCTGGGGTGGTCGATCGGGTCAATCGGCCCGTTCGACTGCCCCTAATAAAATAATTTAAATTTTTATTTATTCTAATTGGGCCGTTTGCAACCCGATAGCAACAAACAAATTAACTCCGGAGACCCGGGTTTTTGCGTTTGAATAAAGATGGGGCGTTTGGAAATTCAAAACAGGTTTTCGAAATTAGTTTTTGACAAACAATACATGATGATGACGATGCAATGCACAAATTCAACGCGATTTTCTGGTAGTGGTTTTACGGGATGCCACATTTGCACTAGATATATTTCATTACTTTCATCCATCCATTTGATTATGATGATGTTATTGATTGCCTCTATGTGTGAGTAGTTCCTTTATTCTTGGGGAGATGGAGAAACCCTGACACTATTATGAATTTGTAATAAATATGATATGATCTTGTGTCCATATGACTTGTCGGTCTATGATTGTTTTATGGTTTGTGTTTGATCTCTCTCTTTAGATGGTATGTGAAAGTTGACCATATACCATTTGCCCTTTGGGACTAAAGGGAGGGAGAAATCCTTTGGACGTGCTTTGGGATCGTACCCAAAATAGCCCCGTGGAAGATTGGTGTCGTCTCGTGAACTACACGGTCAAAGGAGGAATAAAGAGAGACACCCAAAGCTAATTACAATATCCACGGGGAAGCCCTTAATTGCGGTGGTCTATATGGGTGAATGCTCTCAGGCATCACAGTGGTTATTTAGACATGACCTCACTCTTGGCTAAAAAAAGTGGCTTCCTACGAGCCTTGCAGTGAACATCTTATTATGGAGCTCTCTCCACACATTTCATGACATAAGAAGTATGTTATCTTAAATTATTAATAATGGAAACACCATGATAGAGGAATATCCTACATACCCGAGGTCGTTTTAGCCCTATTGCATTCACCCACGCTTTCATACAAACTTGCTACTTGCTTTCTTTTAATTCTTTTAATTACATTCATGCACACAACCCAAACACTTTTCAGACACTCTTTACTTGAGATCAAAGGCAACTTACAAGTATCCTTTGGTAGATAGTAACGAGGGGCATAAAAGCCTTTACCAATAGCTATATGTGGGTTCGATATCTTTACTTCGAAACTAGCTACAAGCCTACAATTGATCTGTGCACTTGCAGTCATCACTGGCCCCGAGAACTAGTATGTGTTTTGATTCAACAAGAGCTTCATCGCCACCTGAATCCAAGCCCGTAACCGACCACCCGCGCTGAATTCTGAGTACTCCACCTTGGAACTCCAAGATCTCCTGCACGGTACCAACGACCACAAGCACGCCGACAGGGATCCGATACCCGAAGACGACAAGACCCTCGATCCTAAATCTGAAGACCGAAACCCGATCTCGATGTCCGAAGACCAAATCCGACGCCTTTCTCCTTCTTGGATCCGAAGGCCAGTCTCGCCGAGCCCGGACCCTCGTCGAACCCTCAGACCCCAAGACCTTCGACACCAATGTCTGATCCCCTTTCCAAGCCCTATTTTATAAAATGCAATATAAACTTGTGCATCTTAAATTTTTCATGAATGCATTCATACTTGGTCATTTGGGGGTATTTTGTTGACTCACCTAATAATTAAATATGGAGACCATATTCAGGAAAATCTAGCCTTATATTTCCTCCATTTAAATTTGTGTAGCGAACTGATGCCTTGTTTTGTCTTGTTAAGCCAACATTTAAATTGCAGGGTATCTAAACAACATGAACCCAATAATCAATTGTCATGACCCTGGTTCCATTTAATATTGCCTAATTACATCATACCTTTTCCATGTCATGCGTCATGCCCGATCTTCTATCATAGTATTAAATAGTGCATCTAATGTTTCTTCTAGTGCTTTGCATCTTCATGGGTTAGGCCGATGAGTTGATGTGAATGTCGACCCGATCTTCGGTTGAACCTTCGGCAGTGTTTCCCAGGTGACCAATCTCCCCCTTTCTACCTATTTTGTCTTTATAGTATTTACCTCCTACTGTTGATCTATTGATATCTGTGTTGTGATGTTTTAGTTTCCGTACAAGTTATATTCATTGTAGCCCTATATTGCCTTGGACGCCTCCAATTACCTGTTGTTTGGTAGATAGTCAGTCCTGCGAGTCGTAGATGCTTGCTCAGGTGTTGCTTCGCGTTGTCGATGTTCCATAGTTGTTGAAGGAATACCTCATGCTTAATGTTGGAGATGATCATGGATTTAATTACCACTTAATATTAAAATACTGGGAATAGTTATAACTCATGCATAGACACGCTATGGGCAATAGATGTTATTTGGTTTTTAACCGCTCACTGGTGTCCCGTAGGATCCCGAGTACTTGATACATGTTCCTTGACTATCGCACTATCCGCATGTGGGACCATGAATCCCCTTAGCCAGAGCTTGAATCGTATTTTTTTCTTGGGTCCACAAATTAGTTTGGGGCTTTACTACTATCTTGTACTTATGACATGCTTTTTCGCTTTATTTACTACTGTTGCTCGAGGAGCATTTAATACTATACTGTTTAGGTAAGTAAAATGTTTTCGTGGTATCGACAAGATCAGTCACACTTTCAGGTTTCCAGTCGCTTACAACCATTGACAAAAACCACTGGGTCCATCTCGGAGCCGGCCAACTTCGTCGTGGGTAGCTTAGTGGGGTAGCCTCCTAAAATGTTTTATGATCTTTTGATTGCTTTGTTGTGTTGCCTCGTTGGGTTTTCATTTGTTTTTTCCGAGGTTGATCGTGCATGTTTTGCTATTTGTGCCCCCCTGCAGGGTAAATCTTTCTAAAAGTCGTGTCCGCGGTTATGGACAAGTTGGAGCATAGTATCTCGATCATAGATAACTATAACTAAAGTAGTGCTGTAAATTTTACTTTGACCTGTCTAGTAATCAATTTCACTACAATGGAATGAGTAATTAAAAGTGCCAGCAACTACTGGATTTGGGATGTCTCATGCTACATCTGTATATGATTAGTAAGTATTGCAACTACAATGGAATGGTTAACTAAAACTGCCCACTTCTTATGATATCAGGATGACTCATGCTCACCATACCTGACTCGTAATCGCTGCAACTATAACAGAATGAATAAAATTGCCAACTGTTTGATTTTCCTCAGCATGACTTCTTCGTTTGGTCTCGAAGGGGAATACCAGGATGGGTATGTTTGGCGTTATTATTAGGTTGGTTCTGAATAGGACTTTCTTATCCCTCTCTAATAGCCGATAGTTGTATCGAGTCTCTATAGGTTGTTTAATGCATGCCGCGCTGCCGCTTTAGTCCATCATACCTATGTAGGCGAGAGTCATCGAATTCTAAGTCTCGCGGTGTACTAGCCTCAATACTGATCGCTCTCTTTTTTTCCTTTGCCCTCTATCGGCACCCCTTTTGTTTAGAAGGTTTGAGATCGATGTTGTTAGCGGGGTTACTCTTCCGGCTTAGTCTAGGCAGGGTTATGGAAGCCATTGGTTATCCTTCATGGCTCTTAGCCCAATTTGTTTTCTTATTTGTACTCGGATGTTGTAGCGTTTTGGAGGTGATTTGGATATTTGTATTGTATATCTATATTCTTGACTCATCGAGTCGTGTTGTATATATCTGATATGTGGTTTCCATCATGGACTAATGTGTAATGGTATTACTTCATTTTCCACACGCACGAAAGTTCCTGGTGGGCACCTTTGAATCATTTTTATGCGGGTTTGGCGGGAATCGCTAAAACTTGCATAGGGCCGATCTGAGGGTGTTACACTATTATTCTTTATCACTTTGCCACTCGAGGGCGAGTAACATCTAAGCTTGGGGATGTGTATAGATCTAGATAATTACACTTTTTACCAAGGATCTCCCACTTGTTTTCACTTTGTTTTGTTGGTTTTTACCTTTCACCTAACACTAATATCGCAAAACAACAAAACCTTGTTTTATAATGTGACTTTCATGTACTAGATACTTTCAGAATTATCCGAGCGCATTTATGAGCTGATTACACCAAATCAAGCAAATATCCAATTGAAGGAATTCCGATTCGAGGCCTCTAGAAGACTTAACGACCATCAGTACGGGCGCACATAGCCCGTTCCGTTTGACCGCACCACACGTTGTCGCCTCCATTATATTAATACAAGAACTTATCGTGAAGGCAATAAGGATGAACACACACAACCGCCATAAACGAAACCAGAATAGAGGAAGACCAGATCTGAAAGAGAAGAAGACTCCCATCCATTCTCCCCAAGATCTCCAACCTTTAGATCATTCATTCCTCCATAAATCCCCCTTGTACTGAGAGAGAGATAAACACTTGTAAGATTAGAGTTTTAACCTCTGTTCATACTTTAGCTTGTATTTGATTTGATCTTCAACCTTATTGTGGCATGCTATGGTAATATCAAGATGAATTCTATTTACAACATGATTATATTAGTGTGCTATTCTCCTATCATGTGCGAGTAAATCCCCATAAGCACGGGAGATGTAGGGAATTGGTGAGATGTGACGTGCCTATTATATTTTTCATCCATTTGTCATTATCGTTGTGATTGTTCTATGTGAAAAAGATTATCTGTGTGTGACTAATTCTTATTGTCTAATTTAAGGGCCAATGCAACATGATCTTGAGATCTCATAGATATGTATTTGTTTGCTAGTGAATCGGCAACCCCCGAGTGACACGACCGATATAAAAGAGGATCTAGTATAACTCGAGGATAAACGATGAACCATTAAGTTTAAAACCTTGATCTGGTCTCACGATCTTAATTAATGTGCTGACCATCATGGCTTTGGTATAAGGCACAACGATCATTGGAATCAGGAGAATCTACCAAGAGGAGTCATGATTATCACACGGTGTGTTCGCCTACTTGCATACTAATAAGAAGTATTATAATCACCTAATATCATTTGTTCCATTTGGCACATTCACTATCACCATGAACCGTATCTTTACGCGCGTAGTCTTTCATATGCAGCAAAATCCAAACAACCTTCATGCTATTTACTTTTATGTTCTTTACTTTCAATACCGTTCAATACTCAAATCTCATTCATTTAGACTCACTCATTTCCATCTCAATTCTAGCAATCAATTCACAAAATATTAGTGACACCTTGAGTGCGACAGAAATGCCACAGTTAAACACTTCTCTAAGCTCCTTATTGGTATCGATATTAAAACTAGAAATAATACTTCCATGAAAACGTGCTCTCACGAACCTATGCACTTGCAGGCCATCACAAGCACCTTCCAAAGGATCTCAGAGGCAGCTATAGCTTTCTCTCTCATAATGACCTCCTTTTCCAGAGAAATCATCTCCTTCTGGGAGACATAACCGAACGTACATTAGTCAATATCATGGAGCCAAAGAAAGTATAAGACGATATACCTTCAAACAAACCATTGACATCCTCCTCCAGACTTGGCCTAACATTGGCTCGGAACTCCTAAAGAGTATCAAATGCAAGCTAGTCCCCAACAGCCTAAGCACTAGGCATCGTAGGATTAGAGCAAGATACTCCTTCCACCATGACTCTAGTATGCCACATGTAATGAGTATTAGCCAAGGTTTCAACCTAGGAGCTTTGCGTCCAATGGATATTAGCTTGTTAATCGTGGCCTTTTCATTATGACCTAGAAGAGAGTTTCCTATTCATTCGACGACAACTTATCAAGGATCACCTTTTGCTTGAGAAGATTTAAGGAAACTAAACATAGGCATTGAAAGTAGGTCTTAAATACCAACATAGAGAATAGAGATACATCAAATATAAGGACTGAATGTAACCTAGGAGGCAGTTTGGTGCTACTTGGTTGCCATGGCTCACTTCCCAAGGTGATAGAATGAGCACACGCAACTAGAATAGGATGTTCTTCCCCAACTTCAAGAACCTCTTGAGTTTAGCCATCTAGACAGATAGTGGAGGGAATGTTTAGCGATGCAGCGGACCGGTGTCAAGAATATAAAGAAGCGTGGTGTCAACACCCGGATTTTTAATCATAGATGCCTGTTATGCCATACATCGCAATCCCAGGATTACCAATTTTGCGAGACATAACAGATTGGATATCACAGTACATCATCCATTACAAACCATACATAAGGTCTTACACAAATAAGGATCTCATGATCTAGTACTTAATACAATTCAAGCAGCGGAAAAAAACGTAATAGTAACGATAGCGTAGGTGAAGCTCCATCTTCAGGGTCATAGGCAATGCTGACGATGGGAGATGATCCTACTTGTCGTAACCTTCCTGATGTACTTTTTCCTGATACTCCTCTTCATAGTCTGGCCACGGGAATAGCCAAGGACAAAGCCATGAGTACTCTTTAAATACTCGCAAACTAATACTAACAAGTGAAGTGGTTTTGGAATAGGAAGTACTAAGCTCTAGGGTTGTTTTGCAAAAAGCCAGATTTACCTCTACTAAGTTCATAAGCAAAGAAAGCTAGTTGAAAGTTTTATAACACCTAAGTGGGAACTTGAATTTCATGTCACAACTCTGTTGTGGTCAAGTCAAAGTCACAAATCATTTCATAAGTCATTTTGAGAACATCTGTCGACGGAACAGTATGGCCACTCCAACTGTCCATAATCATGAGACGCTATTATTGAATAGTTTGACACTCTGCAGAGATTGTACACTTTCACCACAACATTCAATACATCCGTCAGGAACAATCCTGAATTCACCATACTTAGTATGCGGATAATCAATCCTAACCTTTCAATTACACCCCCTAGTATATGCACCTCTCCTGTGAGTTTGGCCTCCCAACCATGACCAACTATCATCTTGGGTACTGCACAGGTGGACAATCTTCACAGGGTAGCCTCATCTCAAACCTTGGCATAAGGGAACCCATACTAAGGTATATAAATTTCCATCAAGCCCTACCCAAATTTCGGGTATTGTGGTTGTACGGTAAAATTGGAATGGTATCGCATCCAGACAACCATCAGTTTTGTAAAAGGGCTAAGGCTCATGCCTTAACATTTTCGTCATCAAAATCATCTGGTGTTCAAGAACACATGTCAAAACATTTCAATAGAATGACTCATCATTCTAAGGTTTTCATAACCATTTTCACCAAGTATTCCCATCTAAAGTTGATCAAGTTTTATGCTTAGCACTAGCATCTACAAGTGGGGGTAAATACTACTGAGGGGTGGTAAACAATTGGATCGTATCTAAGTTCATTCTCATGCCTCAGGATGACATTAAGATTTATCTAACTTAGGCCAAGTTTTATGCTCTTTATGCTACCTTTAAATATCTTTCTGAAATCTACAAGTCACTAAGTAAACTCTAAGAGAAAGCTTTAATCAAGAAATAAGGTACTAAGCTTGCAAGTAAAACTAGGATGGTGTGTCAAGTGGGTATAATCACATATGCTTAAGGCATATAGTTGGCATAGTAACAAGCAAGTAGTAGCTTCCTAAGATGCAAGTGTTAGCTTTCTCAGTTAATAGCTTGTTAATTCAACTAGTAGTAATAGGCTTGCCTTGTGCAGAGCAGTTGTTGAAGTTCTCCTCGGCTTCTTTCTCGTAGTATCCTCCTTCCTCCTCGTATCCTTGGTCGGTACTAGCGTCTATAAATAAATACGAGATACACAATCACCACACAATTCTTAACTACTCTATTTAGCACACAAAGGTTCACACTAGATGATCTAGCATCATCACTAACATTACAAGATTAAAGCACTTGTCTCATTTATTTTATTTTATAAAAGTAATTTCTACTCATTGAAAAACTACTTAAGATTTAATATTCTCCAACTCAAACATAGGATCATGTTGACACATGTCATCACCACATATTTCAGTACATGGTAATGTTATTTAAAGTGGTGTCACAATTTAATAAGGTTTAACCTTTTTATTTTAATTAATTAAAGTGACTAGAAATGCCTATGTGGCATTCTTTTATTACTTGATCATTATTTCTGTAAGTAAACCTATATATTTTTATATATTCTGAAAGTTATGGTTAAATGTGATTTTTGAGAGTTGGAATCAACTCAAAAGCTCTTATGGTTGAATTTTGAAAATGTTTGAATGCAGAAAAGCTTCTGCCTTGTTATTTTTACAATGAGTGATCTACAAATCTAAATGGTTTGAATCCAACGGGCTTGGATTAAGCATTCCAGTACCTTTCTAACAAAATTGGTTTCATACATTTTGGTTTAGTGAATCGAGCTGGGTTGATTTTTGAATCTAGGTAAAGAATTGGGTTTGAAATTAAATGAATAAATCTAAATTTGAATTAGTGGGTCGCGCGGGATGTTTTAACTGGGCCGGACCACTACGCACAGCCCACGCGGGCTGGTTAAGTGAGCGACCCCACTCGTCAGTGAGACAATGAGGGGCGAAGCGGTATGGGGCGATTAGGATCGTAGGATCTAACTCTAATCGAACGGCTCTGGTTCATCGTTCACGTCGGGCAACGCCGACGGGATGTAATTAGCGGCGATGGGGTCATGGGAGGCTCACGGGGCTCGGCGATGGTCTACGATGAGGCGAAGTCGATGACGGCGATCCTCCTGGTACCGGCAGCTTCTCCTGGGGCGGATCCAATCGACGGCGCCTCTCCTCCTCTACAGCGGCAAACTCCGGTGAAATTCCAGCCACCTGGTGCTCGCCTTGCTCCGGGAGTGAGTGGGTGTGATCAGTGAGAGGTGGGGAGTGAACTGGTGTGAAGAAAACGAGCGGGGGAGGCCTCCTTTTATAGTGGCTGAAGGGGACCGAATGGCACGGGTGGAGCTCGTCGGTGTCGACGGCACAGAGTGCTACTGGCATGGGCGACGATAGGGGCGGTGCTATGCTCCCTGGAGAAGTTCAACGGCGTGGTCTTGCGGCGTGGGGCGGTGCTGAACGGTCGGAACGTTGCGGCGCTCTGGGCGGGTCCGATGGCAATTTTAATGGCGCACATCGTGTATGGTCCGCGTGGCGACAAACGGGGTTGTCTGGCAGGGTGCTAGGATCTTTGGCGAAGCACGTCGCAGCGGCGAAGCGCGATGCGTGGTGCGATGTTGTTGACGGCCTTGGCGCGCTCTCGGCTCGCATGCAGAGAGACTAGACGCGTGCTTGGCGGGTGGTCCAGTGGCTGGCTGCGTTCGGGGCTTGGACAGAGAGTGGTGGTGGACGGTGCTGCATGTCCCAGACAAGGTTAGCGAGGCTAGTGCTGCCTCTAGCTCGTTGGCGACATGGGGGTGACAATGGGGCTCTCAGCATGGTCACCATTAATGGCTAGGCTTGCTCATAGTGGTGCTAAAGCTAATTAGATTACTTTGATCATCTACTGAGAGTGTAGAGTGAGCTATAGAGGGAGAAAGTTAGGCACTGATCACTGCTCACTATAGTGTTTTGTGTTTGTTTGTTTGTTTGCTGATTACAAGGTGTTTGATGAAATGGCCGAAAGAAATTCAAATTTGAATTTTGGATTCAAACTTGGTGGGTTTTCTAGGCACATACTAGGGAGTATCTGGTTAGTTGGATTGGTCAAGGGGCACTGGTTTGGTTGGGTTTTGAAAAGGTGTGATCTTCACATATGTTAAAGATTCAATTTTGAATTTTCCTTTGAATGGGGTTGTCAAATGTTTCTGCAAGTTTGAAAGGTGGGCTTTGATTCAATTTTACTTGGTCTAGCAAGGGGTGAAAATAATTGGAAAAGTTTCTGTTTGAAATCTTGGACTAGAAACACCCAAAGTGGCCTAGTGAGCAAGATTGGCAAAAATGACCATTTGCCTTATTTGATTTGTTTTTGATTTTTTTTCTTGATTTGTTTCTGCTTGGAAATGTTTTAGATGATGTTATATTCATCTTTGAACCATTCCTTACTATTTAGTTGAATCACACAAGTCCATGCATGCATTCATCAAATCATCACATACACACATGCATTCATTTGGTTTTTATTTAATCAAAGTTTTTGTTAACCCTAATTTTAGTGATTATAATTTGATGATCATTGTTTCATATTTTTGGGATGTTACAAGTGGAGATTCATACCTTGGCCATATTCTCCATGTGATCTTCATGGAAAAAGGCAACGACCATTAGGAGATGCCCCAAGGCATGAACCACACTTCAAGACAGTTTTTGAGAAGACCTCCTCCTAGGGCCATGAACTAACTTGCAAATTTCAATACATGAAGGTTACTTACAAGACAGAGTTGGCCTTATCAAAACTCTTTGTGGAACCCTTATCGATTCATTCCTGGAGGGTATCCTATCCAAAGGCATGAACCCAAACGATTCTTTCCTTTCCCTTAGCTTACTAAGGTAGCACAGAAGGACTTCATTGATGACACAAGCCAAGGTTAAGTCGACATTTCTACGATCTATGGCTCCTAGTAGCTACGAAATTAGGCATCTTCTCTTGGCTTGGTCGACCACTCGGATGAGGTTATGGTTGGCGCATCCTCAAAGGGAGGGATTCCCTTCATGCCACCTGTGATGACCCACCGGGAGATCTATGATGTATGCCCAAGATCAACATGCTAGGATACGAAGGAACCCATCAACCTTGTTCTGCCAAAGGTGAAGGATACAAGTCGAAAGAATCTTGGATCAACGGATGAAACCAGAATTTCTCCAAAACAAAGAAATATTGCAAAAGCTCCCTTGAGGGCATGGTGGCCCTCGCACGAGTGTACAAATGCGCTAATACCTTCGATATGGATGACATATGTAGTATATATTGTTTTTCCCTGAAATACCTTGCTAGGTTTATAGAATCCTTGGGAAGAATCTACTTGGTATAAGATTACTTTGAACAAGACCTTGTGAACTTGTAACTTTTTTTACCGGACCAGAACAGACTTTTTGTGGGTTTTATCTATGCTTGGAAATAGGCCATGACCGATATTTCACTTGCAGTTACGCACACACAAATGGGATACAAAAGATAATGATAAGTGCTAAATGAATAAAAACATAATAGAGATTCGGTG
This sequence comes from Avena longiglumis, assembly GCA_030063025.1. NCBI lineage: Eukaryota > Viridiplantae > Streptophyta > Magnoliopsida > Poales > Poaceae > Avena > Avena longiglumis. The sequence goes on from CP125973.1 coordinate 6,073,892, forward strand.
ATATTTGTGGGCGGGTGTGTCCTAACAACATCATAGCCTACTAGCGCAGCACTATGGACACATTGTCCAACCAATATCCTTCCGACTAGCGTGGGGCTCTAGCTGATATTAAGATAAAAATACCAAAACATTAAGATCTATGATGTCACCGTTTCCCCTTCAAGATCTCCTCTAGCTACTATACTCCCCTTACTTTCACCGGGTTTCACTTCATAGCCATCAGATCTCCTCTCCTCTCTCTGCTCTTTACCTTCATCGATCTCTGGAGTCTTGGGTACATGAAAAGTCCCAGGATCCAAGCAACACACTAGAGACAAATAAATGAATCTTGATTACTTCAAATAAGAATCTTTTGCACTGCCTGCATGAACTTATTTGTAAAGGTCATTTTTATTTGTATGATTAAATATAAACTTGCAAAATCTATTTTAAGACCAAGGGAGTATTAGTAGAAATCACATGTATCGCAACACAGCTGGAGCCGTACATCGCCGAAAAAGTAGCAGCAGGCAGAGCCTATGAAGAGGCGACACATTTCACGTACGGTCCGGTACTTCGTACCACACTGACTGTTACGTACAGGAGTCGTCACGAAAACACTCGTGTGTGCCCACGACAGCAACTTCGATCGCTGATCGCCCGTCCTGTCAGCCCGGGCCGACCGCTCCCGGACGGACCCATCGAATACCATGCTAGAACTAGGAGATGCCGGACAAACTAATGCAACTAGCCACGTACGGAAGATAGGGCCTTTTTATGCTAAAGCGAAGCGGAAAAAAGATACCCTGGAGGAGCATGGATGGATGGATCGGTGAGAGCGAGCGCGAGATGGAATTTTTCCCGTGCAGCTGTCGCCCCAGCCGTGGAGGTCGGCTTCGATTTGGTATTTTGGTGGATCCACAAGCTGCAAGCACCAGAGTTTTAATTAGAGCAATGTTGTTTTATTGCCTAGCTAGATGTTGCCCAGTTTGTCCTCCACAAAAACGATGCAAGATATATCGCTATGGTGTCCGGTCATTGTTGGTGTTTTGTCCTTTTTATCATTATTAGAACGTGTAACACAACACATAGAGAATATGTTGGAAGCACTCTAGGATACATAGGTGTCTACTTTCATAAATTAATTGAAACTTAAAAGGATCAAAAAGAAGAAGGCAGATGGGGGAGATCTTTGGGCCATTTGCATGACCGGTATACGTAGGGTCTTTCAGTTCTTCGCCTCTGTTGTAGGGGCGTCGGCGGCGATGAGAATAAAGATCATTCAGCCCGCCTTAGATCAATGTACTTCCCCGGAGGAGCGTCGATGGGCTAGAGTTTGGACTTGATCATTGGGCATTAGGCTTGGCATGGTAAGTGTTTGGCTATGGTGGATGGGTCATCGGTCCAATGGCAAAGAGCGCAGTGATGCTCCTGTCGGCGTGAGTTCGAAACCCACTTGAAGCAATTTAATTGTGTGTTTTCTTGCAGCCCCACCCTCCCCTTAAATACAAAACCGCATGAGTCATCCTCCTGTTGGTACTCATTTTTAGTGTCTGTCTATGACAGCGTAGCTCAGTGGACGGGATGTTGTGTTACGACGCATTGATGTCCTCAAGTTCCGTCTTCGTCTAATGAAGGTTAGTCAGGTATGACTTCGCTAGAGCACTTGCAAGTTTAGTGTCTCCCATCTCCATCTGATCGGAGATGGGATTATCATCTAACCCTTATTGGTACAAGCTTCTCCGGTACGGCGATCTTTTGAGATCATGGTCGTCGGCATCTTCTGTTTTACATCAACAACTTCCCGGCCACTGCTTCCACAAGCGTCTGGAATTTTTCAATCGGGATTTGCTACGCCGAAGCCGTCAAGGGATGCAGGAAGAAGATGGTGCTGAATTTTTTGAGGACCTATGTTTTATTTCTTCTTCTTATAAAGATTTTCTTGTGATGACGGGTTACAGATAATATATGTTCTTAGGCCTTTTCCCCTAAAATGAACCAAATGGTGGTGTCAAGAATCAAAAAAGCGTTTAGTAATGTAATGTCGCGAGAGTAATTGTTTTTTCCTTAGCCTTTTGGCTTGACTTTGGGTCTGCAACAAACTTAAGACTTCTCTCTCTATTAATGAAAATGACAAGCTTTTTGCCTCGTTTAAAAAAAACAAAGATTGGACAATGGAGTTTTCCTGTGGCCCACTTGTCGGTGACTCGTAAACAAGACGCGGGTTTCTCACTTCCAGTGCATAGGTGTACATGCACTGGCCTCCCTCTCGATGGAGAGGGCATCAACAAGGGTTTCTGTCGCGTCATGCATGGGGCATCGTCTGGGATAGCAGTCGTTGGGAGTCGTCGTTTTCGATGGCTCCGCCCGGCGCATGGCTCGTACGGTGGTGGCGCATCCGACAGGCGCGTGCCGCCGTGCGCGCGCACAGTACACCCGGCGTCGTCGTCAGGGACAGGGGCTGCGTGCAGGTCCGGCCGGGTGGATCGATGCGCGCATCCGGCAGCCACACGTGCCGCTGCCTTCTAAAATCTCTACAACCCCAACCCCAACCCCAAGGATCGGCCGGTTTGATCAGGGTCTCAACCCAAGGAGTGGCATATAGTATGTATTATTGCACATTAAAAATCCATCCATCTCTCCTCATTCCTCTTCCCCCCTGGCGGATCGACCGGCGAATCATCAATGCTGCCAAGCGAGAGTCCGGCCAGCAATCGGTCCCGCGCCTTGATTTGTACCGATCTTCGTCTGGACGCATGTAATTAAAGGCATCAGATGCAATAGTATACGTACGTGCATTTGGCTCTAGGCAAGAGAGGAACAATGTACCTCGCTGTACGTAGCCTGATCAGAGTCGACAAAAACCAGACAGGAACAAAAGCCGTTTGTAATGTACTCCCTCCGTTTTAAAATATAAAATGTTTTAAACTTAGAAGCGAATGTATCTGGTAATTTTAATACATGGGTTCATTTCGTATTTGGGGTGAATCTACATACTAAAACAAGTCTATATACATTCTCTCTATAAATCTAAAACATCTTATATTTCGAAACGGAGGAAGTACTACGGTACGTCTACTTATGAAGCCATGAATTATACTACGGATCGAGTACTATATGGTTATTCATATGGAACAAATGAATCAGTCGAAGAGGGAGATATAGATAGCACAAGCAGCAGCAGCAGCAGCAGAGTATGGGGGCTCATCGAACGAGCTTGCGATAAGCAGACAGACACGCCAGGAATTCCAGATTGCGATCGTAAGCTGTGGCCTAGCTAGCTGCCTTGCATTGCCTTGACCCACCATGGCACCATTGGCACTGCACTGATTGGAGGCCCCGCGGATTTATATATCCACGGGCTCACTCATGTTTAGTCAGATCTAATCGCGTCTTAATCGCACGCAGAGATCTCTAAAAGCTGACGATGTGCCGTGAAAAGTTGGTGGTCTACAGTACAGGAGGAAATCATCAGGCAACGGAGAAAGATCTTTCGAGGCTAAACCCCGGCCGCATTATCTGGCAACAAGGACTAGACGATGATGCGTGGGCCTACCTCGGGCACCAACGTACACAGACATGCACAGTTGATTGATGTTCGCCCGATTTGGACCCAGGCAAGGGCAAACATGAGTTGGCATCTTCACACAAATATATATACGGAGGTGGTCGCTCTCGCAAACACTACAACTTTTACATGTCAAGGCGGCAGTTGATCGACTCACTTCTGAACTCTTCATGTTAATTGTCTTCTTTCCACCTTATTAATAATGAGTAGAAAAATCGAAAAGGGGAAAACATTGGCCTGAAGCATATAACATGCAGATGGGAAGTCCTTGTTCAGTGCATCGAGTGATGCAGATGGCACCCGCAGGGTATGGGTATAGATACGGTAGAGCCAACACATACTCATATATGTCGCCTCCGATTTTACCCTTCACATGTACCCATACCCGTCACCCGGCAGGGTAAATGTGTAAAACACATCAAACTGAGGAAAACATAGCCGTAAAATAACAAGATATGACCATAATTTGTAAACAATAACATGTACTTATAAACAATGGCATATTAATAAACAACAACCCTTTTCCATTAACAACAACACATTTTCATAAACAACATCACATCACAAAATATGAACACCTACACATAATCATAAACAACAGCACATAGCCATGCACTTTAACTTCACAAATTCACAACAAAATACAGATGTAATTTGAGTGTGCATAAAGCTACAAAATATGCATTACAACAAGTTCCAACACCATAACAAGTTTGAACAAAATAAAGTCGAGCGATCCAATAGTAACAAAACAAATACCATGACACTACACTTACTTAATCTTGATTGGCAAGCGTGAGGTCGGCATAGCTAGCGTCTGTCAATGTGTGATCAGGGAAAATTTTAAGTATGTTAGAATATTATAGAGACCTCTTGTCAATTTTTTTAGGGGTACATGGGTATGTGGGTACGGGTTCTATGATCCTATACCTGTCTCCGCTCAACCAGTTGGGTATGGTATTTTCCCTTCTACATACTCATGGATATTGGTTTGTCCCATACCCGTACTCTAATGGGGTTTTACCTGTTGGGTACACGGATAACAGGTACTCATTGCACACAGTAATCTTGATTTGTAGCAAAGTTTAGATCCTCGTAACAATATTAAAGAATATCATCAACAAGCTAGAACAATCACAATAGGGAATAAATCTAAAAAAATTTAAATAATACATTTTTTATTCAATTTCACAAATAATACACGAAATCAAAAAATTGCAAATCTAACGGACCGTCGTCCGTTGAAAAAACGAAGGTGGTGGTTCGTCTTTTGAAAAGACGAAGGGGGTGGTTCGTCTGTCCCAGTCACCACGTTCATCTTTTAAACGGACGAACCTCCCCCTTCATCTTTTCATCATTCATAATACACGTTCATATTACTTGTTACTAAAATGGATGTATTTAGACATGTTTTAGTGCTAGATACATTCATTTCAACGACAAGTACTCCCTCCGTCCGGGTTTATTGGGCTTAACCGGAGCAGCACTGCGACCAAGATGTCATTCTATTGGTGGAGAAAAATCGCATGAATAGGTTGTAATCACTAATTTTCTCTCATTAATTATAGGTATAAATTACTAGAGCAGATTTTCCGTTACATGCAATGTCATGCATAGGGTAGTCTCATGGAGTCATGCACAAAAAGTTGCCACGTGGCTGGTTTCCAGGAATCGAGGCAATTAAACCATGCATTTAGTAGCAAATCTAGCCTAATTTTTCAGAATTTTCCTAATTCTACTAGTAGCCCAATAAACCTGGATGGAGGGAGTAATATGAATCGAGAGGGAGTATATATACCGCCATTCAAGTTGGTTAGATGCAACCTGGTCCACCACCTCTAAGTGGTTACACAGGGACCAGAGAATCTCACATGTCCATTTGCAGTAGTTACAAGATCCAGCGAGTAGCTATATGAATGACCTCCAGTAAATGGTGAACCATTTTTTGTAAACAAGTAGAAGTAGCCAACGCAAATAATAATTTTAATTTCAGGGTGTATATTATATATCATCTATCTATAGATAACCTGAAAGGCTAGAAAAACTAATGCCCTACACCAGATATGATGATTCCTCTCTAATCGCACGAAATGATGAGATTTCCGCGAGGACCACAGAAAAGATCCTTGTGCTATGCAGGTAGCGCCACATCCTAGCCAATCAGGCGCGAGATGCAGATCGAGCAGTCACAGCCCACAAAGCCATCCATCGCCCATCGGCGAGCTGTGGCCTCCCCGGACTGGACACGTAGTGGCGTGACAAGACGCACAGGAACATATACCCGCGCGCCCATCCGATCGATCTTAACACGACCGCACCGCACCGCACGTACTCTCGCGCGCGCGCGGGCATTAAGCAACACTAGCTAGCTAGCTACAAGAAGCTTGTTGCATGGCGAATCAATTAAGGACGAGACGCCGATGGATGGACGGACGGATGGAGACGTACCCACCTCGCATCACGTGGCAGGGAGGGTGTGTGTGTTCCGTGTGTTGGCCCACTTGCAAAAACGATCTCAATAATACAGTCCGCTTCCGTGACCAGTTTAGGGTATATACTGGGATTTTGGGAGTGGTCGATGGCACCACCGGTCACCACACACCAGCGCCTTGCATTGGGAAGCTCAACGGCAGCGCTTGACTTTTCTTGCGCCATGATCTTGGCCGATGTGAGGAGCAGATAAGACCGGTGGATAACAAGCTGAGTTCACCATATCCAATTCATACGTCTCATGATCGATCCGTCGTCGTGGAGTAACCACAAACTTCAACTTTGGACTATATATGAGAGTATATTGTATACATTTTTCTTAGAATAAGCTCTTTTATTACTATCTAGCAAGGGTATAAACTTTCCGGCTGGCAAAGTCGATCTGTAACGAACTAAAGATCATGACCACACCGCAGGCAGCTAGCTGGTACACGGGTATAACTTTTTTTTTTACCGAAAGAGACTATCATTTCTACTACACATCAACATAGACAAGAAAAAACAAGATAGGACGCAATTTGCAAGGTGCGCCACACTGTTAGCAATGGAATATAATGTTCGAAAACATAGCAAAAGCTAATGTCTTCGGAGATGAGGTGCGTCTAGCTAGTCATCCGAAGAACTGCTGATGATCTGCTAGGTATGTGCAAATGCCTTAAGAAAATTCTATCCCCCAATCTCATGTAAATATTATAGTTGTGTTGTCGTTTTCGGAATAAAATTTGGTTTAGACCGGCTTTCTGCCCATCATAGTTCCCTACAAAAATAGCAGTCATGACAACCAATTAAAATTAATGAATGAGGTGATCTACGAACATCCCATGACCAACATGTGTTGAATGGTCTTACTCAGGAAATTATAATGTTCATGTATGTGCATTAAGAAAACACAAAATGACAACAAAAATATGCAAGAAAGAAGATGCTCCATCTAATCATGGGTTAAAATGACATGATACGATGAACCACTAGAAGCTTTACTAACGAAATTGAAGTCACACTCTGCTTGGGGACAGAAGTAGATCAGAGTGACTGATGGGCACTTTGGCAGAAAATTTGCACTGAAAGATTCGTCAGTATGAGTGGACCTAGCAGCGAAGCTGCATGCTCTTTGAAAAGATATATACTCCAAAATGTAAAGGCTCCACTCGTTTGAGATCAGCTCAGCTGCACAATGTTTCCACTGAGCAAGTACATAGGTAAATGAATCGTGAATGAACAAGGCAAAGACAAAACAAGGAAGAAAACAGATGCGCGGGTGCAGGCGTACGTATGGTGCGGCAGACAACACGATAAAAATTCCAGCCGAAGCTTGGGATCTACTCTTTCAGCCTCATATTACTCTGTAGTACTATATTACTTCCTCGGTTTCAAATCAGAAGACGCTTTTTGGTAGGCTAAAATTTGGAATGAAGGTAGTAGTTATCGTCACAGCCAACTTTAATAAGTTTGATCAATCATATCACAAAAAAAATCACATTTATAGTACTCCCTCTGTCCGAAAAAATATTTCTTAGATATGTCATGTAGATTCACATGTATCTACTCCCTCTGTTTCAAAATATAAGATGTTTTAGGTTTATGAAGAAAGTGTATCTAGACTTGTTTCAGTGTAGATTCACTGGTAGAAAAGGGCCCATGCGTCCCGGTTGGTAAGGGCCATTAGTCCCGGTTGCCCAACCGGGACGGGGCAATCGGGACTAAAGCTCTAACCATTAGTCCCGGTTGCCCACCAATCGGGACAAATGGGCACGTATGCATCGCGGCGAGGGGAGCATTAGTCGGTTCGTAATACTAACCGGGACTAATAACTCTTGTAGAGATTTGGCCATTTCTCTACCAAGCGTAGAATTCATTTTGGCATATTTTGTTGTCAGCAAGATTTTCGCCACTTTTGTGTCGCAAGCGAGAATTCATTTAGGTTGTTTTATTGTTTATTTAGTGTTTTGCACTTATCAACGAAGGAACCTTATATTACACAAGATCATCATGACAACATTACATTCAATACACGGATCGAGTTCATGCACTAAATACAAAAGTTGCAATTCGATGCTACCGGCCAATTTCTTGAAAGTTGCTATTTTTACAATTCCTATTGTCTATACACAGCCGAGTAGTATTTCCCTTGTGTGTTTAGGACTTCTGCATCCAAGAATCCCAATTCCTCTGAATTGCTCGTATGCGATCATTTGGCGTAAGACCGTCCGTAGACATTCGATCCGATTTAAAAAGGAGTCAACCTATATGAATATGAAACTAAACACAATTTGATTGTAATAAAAACTATAGAAATTGTTTACGACGTGGAGTTGCTCTAAATTTCTGCCGTTCTCATCGCACGTCTGGGATGAACTCGCATACATAGTATCCACATAGATTGTTACCCGGTCCCTGCGTCCGGCACTTTACGAGACCATAGTTCAATCAAAATAATAATCAAGCATGATAATAATTGTATCAAAACTAGAATCAAAGAGATGCGCATATATAGCTAGTGGTGCTTACATCTAGTGCTTGAAATGTAAGCTCCTCTTTCCAAACACCCTAGCCTTCTTGGTGAGCCGTTTCCAAGCGCTGCCGCGAGAAAGCGAATAAAATAAGTTATTAAGTACTTGATATCATAAAATTCACGAACGTTGCCGATATAGTGTCGTAATGATTAGAATTACCGCTGAAAAGTATCTGCATGTCCTTCCACGCCTCAAGGGTTTATGTTTCGAGTCCATGACTAGTACACGCCTTTGTCAAGTTGAATGATTAACAGAATATAGTGGTACTGCGAATGCAGAACTAATCAATTATATACTTAACATCGAGTAAGCGAAATAGAAAGTGTATACAAGACAATAACACTCCGGAAGTTGTAAGGAAATAGTATTTCCCTTTTGGTTTCTTGAAACCTTAACGCGTGTACTATATTATCTCCGTATCCCGGGGCTTATTTTGAGATTAGCTTCATGAACCCAATATGGGTCAATGAAGCCAATGTCATAGATTTGTCCTCTCTGCATTCGAGAATCTTTATTCGCATATTACAGTATGATTATATACATGCAATAAACAAAATAATATAGATGGAGACTAAATTAATTACGTAATTAGTACTTACGGATAATAGGCACTCATGATCGATTTGTCCAAAGGCGCCTTGATTGAATAATTGAAATAGTTCATCAAATTCAATGAATATCATGTCATCCTTATCTTTCCCATGATGCTTTTTGTAACCCTCGGCACTATCCAGATTAGCCCGGCCCTTGTGGCATGCATGTACCGCTTATGCAATCTTCGCATTTTGTTGGAAGATTGTTTACCTCCTCAGTTTGTGAGAGGTTTTCCGTCTTGGTATTGGTATGCTACTTCACTCACGGGAAGAACTCTAATCGGGATAATCTTGGGCAATACTCATACCTTGAGCAGCGGCTTCTCCAGACAGTAACTACCGGATCATATCTTGCTCTTCGCCCCATATTTGCTCGACCCACATTGGTTTGAGAAATCACCATGAGAGGGCGCAAGTCTGCTTTGCTTGTTCTCCGAAATGGGCAACATTTCCCGCTTGCATCAATACTGCTCTTCGAGGCTTTTTGTGCCGCATGTGACTTGAGAATAGAACGCTCATAGTCTGATGACAGCTTTGGCTCGGGTTGATGAAGATTCTTTAGCATTTTCAACACTTTGGATTTTTCTTCTTTGGTCTTTGGGAACTCGGCTCTTCGGCCGCCTCGGCTTAAAGCTTTGTCGTTTCCGATCAACGATCGCCGTGATCTCCTCTCCAAGACAGGTCATAAGCTCTCTTGGGAGGAACCGTTGGTACTTTTGGAAGAGGCTCTTGTTTACGTTTGCGATCGCTACGACGACAAGATAGACGCTTCGCTTTTTATTCGAGGCGCCGGTGATGGCTCCCGGCGATGGCTGCACGGAGATTGGTGAGGCGGAGGGTGAGGCGACGAAGACGGCCGCGGCGGCGACCTCGGCTGGAGACGGTGAGGCGGCGAAGATGGCCTTGGCGTGTGATTTCAACGATACAATCCTTGACCATAGAATGGTGACGTTTTTGCGCCACCCAGACGATCACATCCCTTCACCAAATAGGTAGTGAAGATCCAAAACCTCAAAGGTGGGCATGATTTCATCCACGCCGACAAGCGTAGCCCTCGGAACGGACGGCTGGTAAGTTGGTGTGGGTCCAATTGGTAAGGCATAGCCGACCGCCACCTTCATTGATATGTTCACAACTTTGACATGTAGCTTGCGGTGTGTCATCTCTGATATCATCCACTGGGTAGCCAGGAGCCATCGTCGGTGCATCATCGGCATCGCCATTGTCATCACCGGGATCTCGGTGGAAGCCACATCGCTTCGATTATTCGATAGGTCGGTAGCATCGAATGCGTGTCTTCTTGAGATGGGGTGGTAGTACTTTGCTCTTTAAGTGTGTTAATTTCATCTTGTTGTTGCTTTAATCGTTCTTCAATTAAACGCATTCGCTCTTTCGACTTTCTCGCTTCCGCCGCCTGTCCTTTCTCCTCCGACTTCTATCGGATATTTCTTCCTCTCTTGAAACCCAGTCCTCCATGATTGGGAGCCGCTTGTGCCTCGTGTTCGTCCATCATGTTCCTTATTTCCAAGGGCAGTGTGAGCTCATCATTCTCTCTATCGGAATGAAGTCCCCATCTTTAACGACCTTCTTCGCTTTCCGATCCTCTCGATTGGCAAGGGTCTTATTTATATCGTATGTTATATACACCTCCTTCCGAGTCCAACGTGCCCCATGCCCGTAAAACCAATTCCTTGCGTTCTACCCAATCGTCATCTCTGGGTGATATTTTTATCACGCAATTCGCTCAAGTTTCTCCCACTTAGGAATGCCAACCCAGAGCTACCTTGCCCCATAGTATGGTGATACTTCTTCTTAGCGACATTCACTTATTCGTTTGACATTTTCTTAGCTTTTTCGATTTCTTGTATTCCACAAACTCATCCCGAAAGGTTTTATCTTCTCAAACTGAATATTCTTGAAATCGAGTCTTCTTTTCACGACATAGTCAAGGTGCAATCTTTTCTTCAGTTGGTGAAACATCGGGCCATCTTCTTCAAAGCCCACTCCCCGACCTTAGCCTCCATGGCTCTCCCATGTTGTAAGGCGTCCTCAATCTGGATCCTCCGCATTTGGATCCAGCTCTATCTTCGTAGTTTGAAATTAACCATGAGCCTCTTCCACAAGAAATCTTTGGCGTGGTTAGGGACAAATAAACATGTTCCTCTTCATCCGCATTAGCAGGCCTATTCCAATTTCTAATGGTGATCGGGATTAAGTCCCTAACGATTACTCGCATTGTGCCACAAATTTGGTTGCGACAACCGGGAGTCGATTCTGCCGTCTTTCCGACATCTTCGATCCCGAACCTCTCATGGTCTTGCAACTTTTTGGTTGGGCCTCGTCGCTCTTTTCAAGACATTCCTTCGATCCGGAGGGCTAAAAGAAGAAAGATAGTCGTTACTATTTCTATATAGATAGCAGATGATTAATTAATGAATTGATTTATATTACATGCACCTCTTGGAGCGGTCGTCTTCTCGATTACACAAGGCATCGCCTTCTCCCTCATGAAGGCAACACCTTCAACCTCAAACAAGTTGTCTACTCCGGTAAAGAGGATCACCCTCACGGAGTTGTTGAAACGTTGATACGTCTAAATTATCTTCCCCACGGATCACACCTTGGATCAACTCTTCCTTTTCTTCGTCTCGGCGTGTGGGTCCATATTTTTGCATAGGTGGAAAACGAATAAGTCAAAGCGGCTAAAGGAGAAAGTTAAGTACGGTGTTGAGAGATATAAACCCTAATTCAGAGAAACCCTAATATATACATACACAATAATAAAATGAAGAGAAAGGAAACCGTGTAGTAGATAGGCACATCGTCGAACCCACATGCACCTATGTTGCTTGAAAATGTGAATCGGTGCAGGGCTACCCACGGTGGCCGACTGGGCGAAGACCAATAATACCAAACTAATTAATAAACCTAATAATACCTAACTAATAATAAACCTAATAATCCAAACACCAAAAGAAAGGAAACAATCAACACATGGCATCGATGCAATGCTCAAGCAAGTATGATGATATGACAAGTTAATTTGCATTGGAATGTAACCCTAAGAAATGCTCGACGATTTAATCGGGGTTAGGGTGAAAACCCTAACTCGGAGAAACTCGGAACACATGAGAGGGTGGATTTGTTCTTCTAATTATACTTGTAATTTAAGTTGTTGAACAATGCATGATTATAGCTTAGATAGCTAGGTTTCATTTTTCTGAACATTTTGATATATTTTTCATATTTTTATGACTTATAGATTAAAACAAGGATAATTATATGACAAGTTAATTTGTATTAAAAAGTAACCCTAAGACATGCTCAGCAATTTAAACGGGGTTCCGAGGGGTGAAAACCTAACTCGTAAACTCCTGAGTATATGAGAGGGTTGATTTTGTTTTCTAATTAAACTTGTCTTGAAAGTTGTTGAACAATGCATGATTATAGGTTAAATAGTTAGATCTCATTTTTCCGAACATTTTGATATATTATTTGTATTTTTCCTGAGTTATAAATAATTAATTATTGAATTTACAATATTATATCAATTTATGGATTTAATTAAACCATTTCTGAATTTAAACAAACAGAAAACATTTTTACACGAGGCCACTGCTAGCCACGGTGGGCTGAGGGCCCGTGGCCACCTCGGCCTCCACGCAGGGAGGTGGGACCTGGACCAGGACACGGCTAACCTGCACCATATAGGCACCTAGCCTCTAAGGCTGGCAGGTGGGACCGGGGCGACTCGGGCCCCACGCGGTAGCACCACGTCACCACGACGGGCGGCAGAGCGGTGGTCGACAGCGACCACTGGGAGCGCGGGGCTGCAAGGCTATGCGCATTCGAGCAGCTCGTCGGCGAACCATATGGTGGCCCATTATTATTGGTCGCCGGAGCGGAGCACAAAGTGACAGAGGCGGGCGGCAGATGGTCGGCGCGGTAGAGCTAGAGAGCGAGAGGGAGCGTGTGAAGAGGTGCTAGAGCACCAGTGGCTCACCACGAACGCGATGCCGGGGTCGGGGAAGCAAGGGGTGGCCGAACGGAGGCGAATCAACGGCGGTTGGAGCTCGGGAAGATGGGTTGCAGAGCTTGATTAAGTCCGGAAGAACGATTCCTTTGGCGAGAGACGCGGCCAAAGGCGGAGCTCCACGACGAGCTCGGCCGGCGACTGCGTCGTCGTGGGGGTTCACAGGCCGTCGATGAATGAGATGGGGAAGAAGAAGAAGAGGAGGCACCCAGTTATAACAAAGGGCCTTTAGTCGGTTGGTGGCTCCAAGGAACTAAAGGTCATACGTCGATTGGAGCCACCAAGGGACCTATACTCCAATATTTTCAGCACCAAGGGTTGGGCCAGATAGGTCTTTAGTCCGGTTGGTGGCTCCAACCGGGACATATTCCCCTGATTTCAAAAAATTTCAGGTATTTTCTCTCTGTTCCCGCCTTATTTTTTATTTTGGGGTTTAAATTTGTATTGTTTTTTAAATGATAATTAATTTGGAATTTAGAAAAACTTTAAACATAAAAAGTGTTTGGGTTTGAATAAATAATTCAAAACCATTTTCTGTTTTAAAAAATAATTAATGTAACCATTTACAATTAAAAATGAATTAACTTATATTTTTTTAATAAAGAAAAACTTTAAACATAAGAAGTGTATGGATTTGAATAAATAATTCAAAAACATATTCTATTTTTAAAAAATAATTAATGTAACCTTTTAAAATGAATTAACTTATATTTTTGAATATTAATTTGGAATTTAGAAAAATTTTAAACATAAAAAGTGTTTGGATTTAAATAAATAATTCAAAAACATTTTCTGTTATAAAAAATAATTAATGTAACCATTTAAAATATGAACCATTTACAATTAAAAATGAATTAACTTATATTTTTTTAATATCAATTTGGAATTTAGAAAAAATTTAAACATAAAAAGTGTTTGGATTTAAATAAATAATTCAAAACATTTTCTTATAAAAATAATTAATGTAACCATTTAAAATATGAACCATTACAATTAAAAATGAATTAACTTATATTTTTTTAATATCAATTTGGAATTTAGAAAACTTTAAACATAAGAAGTGTATGGATTTGAATAAATAATTCAAAAACATATTCTATTTTTAAAATAATTAATGTAACCTTTAAAATAAATTAACTTATATTCTATTTTTGAATATTAATTTTAAACAACCTTTTTTTGCGCTCGGAAAATGGAAAAGGGCTTTTCCGTGCGACAAAAGGAAAACTTCCTCTGCAACATTGTTCTCCATACCAATGTCCACACACATGCATAATATGGGCACAACATCACAAACTATGCCGTGATTCAAGACATAACATCGGTCATTTGGACGAAAGCCATGAAACCTCGAACATGATAGGTCATTTTGTGAAGGTTTTTGAAACATGATCAATATACCAAGTCTAGTATTTTCCTTTTAACTATGTAACATAATATGACACCACGAAGGATTTTCATTGTTCGGATTTTTTGAATTTATTATGACGTTTGAATTATTTGAATTTCTAACTATGGTCGAACCTGTGCATGAAGATAGGGGACGGGCATCGTTAGAACTTGCATTGGATCTCCGAAGAAACCACATATTGCGAGTCTAAAAATGATTTTTCAAAAATCACGGGCGATAGATCATGTACTGTAGTACAAAGGACCCACTTCCTACCGATTCTAAGACATTTGTCCTTTTACGGGATGGACGAAAAGGTTTGAGATGTACCGGTTGGGAGATAGTCCATGTAAGGTGGTCTAGTATTTTAGGAAAATGGACGGTAGCATTCGAAACGGCATTTTGGTGGTTACTTCACAAACGACCCGTTTTTTGCGGAAAATGGAAAAGGGATTTTCCGTATGCATAAAAAAGGAAAACTTCCTCTGCAACATTGTTCTCCATACCAATGTCCACACACATGCATAATATGGTCACAACATCACAAACTATGCCGTGATTCAAGACATAACATCGGTCATTTGGACCGAAAGCCATGAAACCTCGAACATGATAGGTCATTTTGTGAAGATTTTTGAAACATGATCAATATACCAAGTCTGTATTTTTCCTTTCAACTATGTAACATAATATGACACCACGCCAAGGATTTTCATTGTTCGGATTTTTTTGAATTTATTATGCCCGTTTTGAATTATCTGAATTTCTAACTATGGTCGAACCGGTGTGCATGAAGATAGGGACGGGCATCGTTAGAACTTGCATTGGATCTCTCAAGAAACCACATATTGTGAGTCTAAAATGATTTTTCAAAAATCACGGGCGATAGATCATGTACTGTAGTACAAACCGGACCCACTTCCTACCGATTCTAGACATTTGTCCTTTTACCGGGATGGACGAAAAGGTTTGAGATGTACCGGTTGGGAGATAGTCCATGTAAGGTGGTCTAGTATTTTAGGAAAATGGGACGGTAGCATTGTGAAACGGCATTTTGGTGCTTACTTCACAAAAGCGACCCGTTTTTGCGCGGAAATGGAAAATGGAAAAGGGCTTTTCCGTATGACAAAAAGGAAAACTTCTCTGCAACATTGTTCTCCATACCAATGTCCACACACATGCATAATATGGGCACAACATCACAAACTATGCCGTGATTCAAGACATAACATCGGTCATTTGGACCGAAAGCCATGAAACCTCGAACATGATAGGTCATTTTGTGAAGGTTTTTGAAACATGATCATTGTTCTAACACATTTAGTCCGGATGTAGTCACAAACCGGGACTAAAAATATTTTCCGCCATTTCCCACCTTTTTCCCGCCAAGTTTTCCGCCTTTCCTTTCTACTAGAGCTTTTAGTCCGGATGTAGTCACTATGGGACTAAAGATATTCCGCCATTTCCCAAAGCTTCACGCCAAGTTTTCCCGCCTTTCACTCTATATTTAGGGTGATCGTGTCATGGCTATCCACATCCACACCTTCCTCTCTTAGAACAATGGACAACGCCATCGGGCCATTCGACCTCGAGGAGACCGAGCTGTGCGCCTCAACTACCCTTGTCCACTGGGTACGGCCGCACGGCTGGATCTCGAAGCGCCGAGGGGTTCTCGCCTCCTGTCCTCAAGGTTTCGCCAGCGGCCATCACAAACCACTTCTATCACGAGCTCACGCCGAGCAGCGGATGGATCCCAGTGGGATCCCGACAACTATGACACGGAATGCCTTCTTCGCTAATAGGCGGAAAGGAGCTCGCCAGGTCTGAGGTGATGGCCGCCACGGTGAACCACAACGAAGTCGGCCGTCTTTGGTAGGCGAACTGCATTATCATCAGTGATGCGCTACATCACCGGGAGACCATCCTCGCCACGGTGCACGAGTCCACCCGCCACAGGCCCCACACTGTCCCGGTGTAGCGGCATCGTCTTCAGAGACCCTCTCCCACCCGCCGTGAATCCGAGGCTGGAATGGACCCTGGTATATGCCATGGATGGGCTGAGGATCCCCGGAGTGGCATGTGACGATGACGATGATGATGACGACGACAATGAAGACCCTGAAGCTGCGTACTATAGGACTAGGCATGATTATGACTAAAGGGGGCGGCTTTAGGCCTGAGTGTTAGCTAGTCCCGGTTTGTCCCGGTTTTTAATATTAATAAATGTCTTAAGTGTTACCTAATAAATAGAGGGAAATGCCTATATAAAGAGAGGATTCATATTTAGTCCCGGTTGGAGAAACCAACCGCGACTGAAGGGATTGCGTCAGAGTGGGCCAGACAACACTAATAATAGGGGTGAGTGTCGACATTA
Source organism: Avena longiglumis (assembly GCA_030063025.1). NCBI lineage: Eukaryota > Viridiplantae > Streptophyta > Magnoliopsida > Poales > Poaceae > Avena > Avena longiglumis. The sequence goes on from CP125973.1 coordinate 6,090,832, forward strand.
TGTCGTGCGGCTTGTACCTTGTCCCGGATGGTGTCACCAAGGGACTAAAGATGAACCTTTGAGACACCAACCGACTAAAGATGAGTCAACACTAATAATAGGGGTGAGTGTCGACATTATGTCGTGAGTGTCGACATTATGCCGAGCTGCTTGTACTATAAATATGCATCCTTGTGAGTCCAGTCCTCCGCAGTTTGAGGCATCTCCAAGATGGTTTTAGAGCGAGGACACCACGGCACGGATTTCGAGGAGATGCCGACGAGCCTCGGCATCTCCGAGAAATCGTCATAGAGGCACTCTAATATGTGAAATTAGTTAGCTCGAGGCGTATTGATCTAGTTAGTGAAGTTACAAGCTGCAAGATGGTTTTCGAGAGCAGGACACCACTGCGGCCTTTCAAGGAGATGCCGACGGGCCAGTCCTCGGCATCTCCGAGAACTGGTCATAGAGGCACTCCTAATATGTGAAATTAGTTAGCTCGAGGCGTATTGATCTAGTTAGTGAAGTTACAAGCTGCAAGATGGTTTTCGAGCAGGGACACCACTGCAGCGATTTGAGGGAGATGCCGACGAGCCCTCCGGCATCTCCGAGAAACTGGTCATAGAGGCACTCCTAATATGTGAAATTAGTTAGCTCGAGGCGTATTGATCTAGTTAGTGAAGTTACAAGCTGCAAGATGGTTTCGAGAGCGGACACCACTACCAGTTTCAGGAGATGCCGACGAGCCCCTCGGCATCTCCAAGAAACTGGTCATAGAGGCACTCCACCCAGCCACAAAACGGAACTAACACTCAAGACATTTATTAATATTAAAAATCGAGACTACAAAACCGGGACTAAAGGCCACAAACCGAAGATATCCTTGGTCAAGCCACAAACCGCGAAAGACATGAACTAGAGTTACATAATATGAGCATGAACTTCTTGGCATATGTCATTCCTTATGACCGCTTCAGACGTAACCATGGAGCATCTTCTTTACTTAACAGAATGCTTGGGCGTTTTCCTTTGTGAAGGGAATTTCATCAAACTTATTATAATCTTCCGACATGTCATCTTGTCCTCGATTCCCACGATGTTTCTTTTCCTGAAAGAACTATGTGACGCTTTGGCTCATCATATGATGTATTCGTTTGCATATTTTTTTCTTTTTTTATGCGGAGGACATGTCCTTCACATAGAAAACCGAGACACATCATTGGCTAGGACGAATGGTTCATCTCTATAACCAAGATTGTTGAGATCCTTGTTGTCATTCCGCATAACCGGTCTATCTTTACCCTTCCCCATTCAGGTTGACCCATTTGCGTGAAACAAAGGGACCTTAAAAGAGACTCCATAGTCTAGTTCCCATATCTCCTCTATGTAACCATAATATGTGTCCTTTTGTCCATTCTCTATTGCATCAAAGCGGACACCACTATTTTGGTTGGTGCTCTTTATCTTGGCGATCGTGTAGAATGTATTTCCATTTATTTCGCATCTTGGAAATTCAATACAAGAGAAGATAGTGACGCCGCCAACAAGTATAGCTGATCTCCAACAGTGGTGTCATTCAAGATATGTGTCCGCATCCAACCACCGAAATACTTCATGTGTTCATCTGTAATCCATGATTCAGCTTCCCGGGTTTTTGAGCGTACAATATTCTTGTGTTCCTCGATATACTCGCCAAGGTGGAATTATGTAGAACTGTAGTGTGCTTTAGTGAAAGAATCCCGTCCCTACATATCATTGCTTTCTTTCCCAAGTGCCTTTTCCACTTAGTCTTCCCTCATGCCATGCGAGTCGAAACACCAATCGCTTAAGGTCGAATAAAGTCAACACAAAACTCAATGACCTCCTCTGCTCCATATCCCTTGGAGATGCTTCCTTCGGTCTAGCACGGTTATGAACATATTTCTTTAAGACTCCCATGAACCTCTCAAAGGGGAACATATTGTGCAGAAATACGGACCGAGAATGGCAATCTCTTCCACTAGATGAACCAAGAGATGCGTCATAATATTGAAGAAGGATGGTGGGAACACCAATTCAAAACTAACAAGACATTGTACCACATCCTTCAGTAACCTTGGCGAATATCCGGATTGATTACCTTCGAGATATTGCATTGAGGAATGCACACACTTCACAATGGGTACTCGAACATTTTCGGTAGAAGCCCCTCAATGCAATCGGAAGCAATGCGTCATAATCACGTGATCATGAGACTTCAGGTTTTGGAACTTTTTCTACGCCATATTTTTATCCCTTTATATTAGATGAGAAGCCCGGCACCTTGATCCGTAAAGGACTTCAAAAAGATTTCCTTCTACCTTTGGTAAGAGCATATTGGCACGACTTAAGTGACGCCCTTTATCCGCCTTGTTATCTCAGATGCATGTTCTTTCGGTATTTCATAATTTGTTGGTCCTCCCGTGCTTCTGGTGTATCTTTTGTCTTCCCATACACGCCTAGGAATCCTAGCAGGTTCACGCAAATATTCTTCGTCACGTGCATCACGTTGATTGAAGAGCGGACACACAGGACTTTCCAATATGGCAGCTCCCAAAATATAGAATTTTCTTCCACATGGGTGTGTGTCCTGTAGCGACGTCGTTCGGAACTAATTGACCGCCGGGACCCTTTCCAAAGATTACTTCTATGTTCTTGACCATACCAAATACATCATCACCAGCAGGGAGTTCAGGCTTCTTCCGGTGATCTGCCTCACCATTGAAATGCTTGCCTTTCTTTCTTACGAGATGATTGGTCGGAAGAAATCGTCGATTCGTCAGGTACACAACCTTCTTGCATTTATGCAAATATGTACCTTCGGTCTTATCTAAACAGTGGGTGCATGCCTTATATCCTTTGTTTGTCATCACGAAGGTTACTAAGAGCAAAGCCAATCATTGATGGTTACGAATAACAACCCTCGAGATTAAATGGCTCCTGTTTGTTCTCATCCCACGACGTATACCTGGTTTTCCCACAATTGTAAGAGTTCTTCAACTAATGGCCTAAGGTACACATCAATGTCGTTGCCGGTTGCTTCGGCCTTGGATGAGCACCGGCATCATAATGAACTTACGCTTCATGCACAACCAAGGAGGCAGGTTGTAGATACATAGAGTCACGGGCCAGTCTGTGTCAGACTCTGCTCCCCAAAAGAATTCATGCCATCCGTACTTAGACCAAATCATAAGTTCCTTGCGCCACCGCAAAGTCCGGGAAGTCTCTCTCGATTTTTCTCCACGTGACCCATCGAGGTGTCTCAACTCCCCGTCTTTCTTACGGTCTTCTTTGTGCCATCGCAACAACCTGGCATGCTCTTTGTTTACGAACATGCGTTTCAACCTTGGTATTATAGGAGCATACCACATAACCTTAGCAGAACCCTCTTCCTGAGGGGCTCTCCTCAACATCACCAGGGTCATCTCGTTCGATCTTATACTGCACGCTGCGTTACCGAGCATTTATCTAAATTCTCATACTCCTTATCGGTAGAGGATGCGATCATTAATGCATGCATGTATCTTTTGCACATCTAATCCCGAGGACAGAGTCTTCTTTGCTTCAGAGGTACTCTCGGGAAGTTCGTTATGTTTTGGAAACTCCGGCTTCATTATTTTCAGCATCTTTTCAAATGAGGAGTCGTTAGACCACACTCGCCTTCCATCGCAACAATTCCAGGTGGTACCGAGCTTTGTCCGCCATCTTCACAATTTGGGTACAACAATTTCTTGTGATCTTCTAACATGCCCTCTAACTTCAACTTCTCATTTTACATTTCAGTCTCGCTTTGCATCGAAATGACCCTACCAAGTTCATCACCGGCTCATCGATGCCCGTTCTTCACCTTTTTCCTCTCCATTGTCTTCCATTGCGGTATCACAGTATTCAGAAACATATGATGATAGTTGTTATCATCATCATCTTCTTCACCATCTTCCATCATAACCCCTCTTTCCCGTGCTTGGTCCAAAGAATTATAGTTGGGCATGAAACCTTTCATAATCGGTGGCCGCGAATGATTTTCGAGGAAGAGTACTCCTTGTTGTTCCGACATTGAACACATGGACAACGATAAATCCATTCTCTTTGTTTGCCGTAGCCACATCGATAAATTTATCCACGCCTTTGATATACCCGGCTACCACGGCCACCGTACATCCATTCCCGGTTCATCCGCATCATATAAGTAAGTTTATCAAAAACAGGACATCATAAATAGTGAAATAACCAATTCACACCGACACATGAATTGTATCAATGACCTAGAAAAGATAAGATTGCTAACCTCGATCGAGGGAAATAAAGAGGAGAAAGCTCAAGTCGTCTCGGACACCTTCTATATTTTTGTTCTATGAGAAATTCAACGGGATTTTCTCTCAAACATTTCAACAAACACCTTCAATGCATGCATGAGAAAAAACTAGCACACCCTCACACCTTACACCATTCGAAAAAGCAGTGGAGGCGAGGAGGGTGGGCGTTGCATTTATAGAGAGGGGTCTTTAGTCGATTGGAGCCAACATCGGGACTAAAGGTGTGTGACGCCACGTGTGTGGCCAAACCTTTAGTCGGTTGGTGGCTCAACCGACGATTCACCTTACCAACGGGACGCATGCCCGGCCCGTGCGCTCCATCGGGCCCAGCGTCTGCGTTAGTCCGGTTGGTGGCTGCCAAGGACTAATGCTCCGAGGGATCGCGAACGGATGGCCCTTTTTCCTCTAGTGATTCCTCCTTTTTGAATTCGGGGTCAGTCAGGGAGCTTGTTTTTTTATTTAATTGGATTGGAGGGCAAAACCCCAAGGTGCATAATTGGGATGAGGAAAGTGGGAAAAGATGAAGACAAAAGGAGATATATACTCCGTATGAGATATGGATAGAAAGTGTGATGATGATCCGACGTGAGCGAGGAGGACAAGAAATCGCTCTTCCTGGCCGTGTGTGGCTTCCCTCGAAGCACCAACCACCAACCTGCCTAGCTAAGCTAGCTGCTACGTGCAGGACGACGACTACGCCCCGGGCGGGCGGGCAAGAAATGAGTCCAGATCGACACACCTGAGGTAAAGTTTAAAGCAAAGAACAAACACAGGACACATGCATGCATCTGGGCGGGATGCCTAGCTAACGGGCGGGCGGGCGGGCGGGCGGGCGGGGAATTGAAGATTCCCAGCTCTAGGCTCTTCGACCTCTCCAATGCTGGCGTGTTGTTTCAACGATGTGTCCCCCTTTCACCCGGCCTGAAAGGAGAGAAAAATACTGGAGTCAGTTATGCTGTTTTAGACGGGATCGAGCGGGTGTTGCTACGTGGTGGGGACAACAATCGGACGCGACGTACGAAAACGCCCAAGAAAGCTAGCTAGAAGGCGCTTTGCTCCTGCGAAACAGTCCGCGCGTACGTGCTCGATCACGGAACGGAACGCGCGGCCGGACGCAGCAGCCACCATGGCGCATGCCACTCCAGAGCGAGCTTCCCGCGTGCCATAGCTGGGGCTACACCGACGGCTGCCTCGGCCGTGTGCTCCCCACGTACGGGTACGGGTACGGTACGGTACGGGTTTGTAGCTAGCTACCGCTCAAAAGTACACATGATGAGTCAGTCGTCGATACTAGTAAGTATCCATGACCACACAGCTAGCACACACGACACGAATGTACCTGGCCGCAGTGTTTTCTAGCAGACGTGTCGCCGCCTCGCGGTGACGATCTGCTCCGATCCGAATCCTGCTGCACACGTACGTACGCCCAGCGCCACCATGCACACATATATATGTACATGTATCATATCGGACGGGGCCCCTGGCTGACATACAGGAACTGTTACTGTACTCCTATGTACAGTTCCACAGGTACAGTACGTGCTAGACGCCAACGATATTTGCCCGGGCCCACCTGCAGCGTCTCATGTATGGCATGCATGCATGCATGCGGCGACAGGGATCATGATCGCCTGTTGACGGGTCAACCATGCCAGCTTGAAACTCTATAATACGGAATTAACGGCCCATCAAGTAGTATGCATGATCGACCGAACTTCTGTTTTCTGTTGACAGGCGAGACATTGAACGACATTTTAGGGATCGATGCCTCTGGAACTCAAGATTCGAAAGAAGACAAAAGAACGAAAAAAAAAGAGGGTCTGATGAAACTGAGAGAACAGTTTTATGCGCGCTGAGGGATCGATCACCCACGGCAAACAAATCTTGGCACAACCAACACGAGTTTCAGCAAGGGAGACCGATCCTGATGGGTCGTCATTATGCTGCAGGCGAATAATTAATATGGGTGGTGTGATATATGCGCCGTGCATTGTACTTCCACTACCTAAACTTCACCCTCTATATATGCTCTCCACATCATTATAATGTAGCACTATAGTAGTATGAGCTATGTGGTTTGGATGATGCATCCGATTGCGCCCTGGGCCCTGTCTTTATGGTACACCAGCGGTAGAAGCATTTCTTCATAATTGGTGAAATAAAACGAAATTCTGTGCATTCATACATTCTCTCACTCAAGGATTATATATTCACAACTAAATTGGTCGTTTTATAAAACACAACATTTAGACTAGATAAAAATTTGAGATTATACTCCATGTAAATACATATTAGACCAATTCTACTTTGTGTGATTTTTCTTAGAACTAGAGTACCTTTTTTCATAGCACAGTAGCGCCACAAAGGCCTTGGTACAACTCTCCTCTAAAAACGCGTATGATGCATGGCAAGTTATTTGTATGCACACGATTCACTCATATCAGATTTATTTTCTCCGATCCATATTATTTGTCATTTAAATGAATGATTCTAGCACTAAAACATGTCTAGATATATTTATTTTAATAACAAATATGGATCGGAGAGTACCATACATCTATAGAGTGACATATAGAAACTTTCAGAAGAATGGGTGAACAAGCTTAAGATGTGAACTTTTCACAAAATCGCTATGAAAATCTATATATAAAGGCCAAGCTTTGCCGTCCAAGTTCGGAGGGACGCCGAGTGCCATGTATCATTGGATACCATAATCATCCTCACATGCACTTTCTTCTTCTTCTTCTTCTTCTTCTTCTTCTTTGAGACCTTTGTCTTATTACATTTGTGTATTGTTGCACCATGGCTAGATGTGACACCACCATACCATCTACTATGCCACTCTCGAAAACCAGTTGCCATGTGTGTGGTTTGGAGATTGGGGATTGCAAGAAAAAATGGCATTTGTTCTCGATTCGAGTTTGGAGGTTTGCACATCATCTTTTTCTGATTTGTGGTTTTTTTGCTTCATCTTTTAGATTAAAGATTCAAATATAACTCATATTGTACAGTTGAAAAGTTCCCGAAGTTTGGTTGACACTACAAAACTTGTTATGGGTCCAAATGCTTAAGGGGCGTGGTTGGTTTGGGCATCTCAAGGGCGCATGTTAGTTTCGCAACATTACCCTTCAAATATTTGGACGGGTTTATCTCCTCGAGTGCCCGATTGAGATTGTGTTATGCCTATATCCATGGTGCTAGTTGTGAGATCTAATATTGATTTTGTGCACCTGCGCTAATCTCAACGAGTCATCTGACAATATCAGATTGTGAACTAAAACATACACCCTTCGTTTTTTGTTTTGAAGTGTACAGATTTTTGAGAAAAAAATGGAACATAGAGTGTATTTTGTTTGCTACACAAATGTACCCCTCTAGGGATGAGTCCCAGTCATAAAATCTAGACCAAAATACCTATAAATGAGGATTTAGTTTGTTTGGAACCTCTCCCCCAATGTTTTTGACGGAAAAATCAGTCCATCTTATACCATTTTCAATGTTAAAACCAGGTCTTTGAAGATTCATGCCGAACTATACACCCTATTTCAAGAAACGGAGCGATTATAAAAAAAATACTCCCTCCATCTTAAAATAGATGTCGTTGGTTTATTAAAATTTGAATGAATCTGTATACTAAATAGATTCATCCAGATTTTAACAAGTCTGCAACATCGATTTTGAGACTGAGGTATACAACTTAGATTAGTAGAACCAGTGAGTCTCAATTGTCATCTTGTTGTGATCTCACGATCTCAAAGTAAGATTGGACTGTGATGGAGATATAGTCCCATATAGGGATCAAGCGGAAAAAAAAAATGTTTTATCACTTCCATGGTATGCGCCTTCTTGTCCTGTTGTCATGGGCCCTGTAGTCGCCTCCCTCCAAATATATTCTCCCTCCACTGTCTTCTCCCTTCTTCCCCTATTACAAATACCCCACCATCCCAGACAGTCTCCCGCACACTCACCCGCAGCTAGCTCACACATCTCTCATCTCATGGTGCTCCAGCCCACACAGCAAGTAACATCCCTGTCCCACCCGCCTCACTGCAGCGTCCCCAGCGCGCGCTCGTCTGCGGTCATGGACACCAGCCCCGCGCCTCCCCTCCTCTTCCGCCCTTCCGCCCCCAGCATTGACCCATCGGCGGCCAAGGCCGTCATCAACAAGAGCGGTGGCGCAGCCGCCTCGGTGTACGACCTCCGTCGGGAGCCGAATATCCCGGCCCCATTCGTGTGGCCACACGCCGAGGCGTGCCCGACCACGGCCAAGGAGCTGGGCGTGCCGGTGGTCGACGTCGGCGTGCTGCGCAATGGTGACGCCGATGCGCTGAACCGCGCCGTGGCGCAGGTGGCTGCCGCCTGCGCCACGCACGGGTTCTTCCAGGTGTCCGGTCACGGCGTGGACGAGGCCCTGGCGCGCGCGGCGCTGGACAGCGCGAGCGTCTTCTTCCGTCTACCGCTGGCCGAGAAGCAGCGCGCGCGCCGCATCCCGGGGACCGTGTCGGGGTACACGAGCGCGCACGCCGACCGGTTCGCCTCCAAGCTCCCCTGGAAAGAGACCCTCTCCTTCGGCTTCCGGGCCCGCGTCGACTCCGCCGTGGCGCCCGTCGTCGCCGACTACTTCACCAGCACCCTCGGCGAGGACTTCGAGCCAATGGGGTAACGAAGAATATATCCACTCGCCCACTCAGTCTCCTATCCAGCTAGGAATTAATCTCCGCCGTCGCGTTTTTCTTTCGATCGATAGTACGTTGGATCGGTGTCCACGTACTTGAGCCCGCCGCGTACGTGCGTACGTACTGAGACACGTGTGGTTGGTTGTGTAGGAGGGTGTACCAGGAGTACTGCGAGAAGATGAATGAGCTGTCGCTGACGATCATGGAGCTTCTGGAGCTGAGCCTGGGCGTGGAGAAGCGCGGGTACTACCGTGAGTTCTTCGACGACAGCAGCTCTATCATGCGGTGCAACTACTACCCGTCGTGCCCGGAGCCGGAGCGCACGCTTGGCACCGGCCCGCACTGCGACCCACGCTCACCATCCTCCTCCAGGACGACGTCGGGGCTGGAGGTCCTCGTCGACGGCGACTGGCGCCGTCCGGCCGTCCTGGGGCCATGGTCATCAACATCGGCGACACCTTCATGGTAATCAAATTAAATCGATCGTCCACTTACTAACAACGACTCAGCTTAATTATTCATGGTAATCAAATTCGTCCGTTTGATTGATTAAATCAGTCGCCACACAGTAGTCAACTACCTATGCTCTGTTCCGATGTACTCTGCTTCCCAACGAGCGAACCGGCCCATAAAAACTGCCCTGCTGTTTCCAAACAAAAATGAAAGGGAGTGGTAGCCTACTGACACGACGCGTGATTACGGTGTTTCCTAACAAGAGAACCACTGGTAGGACTATCGACAGAAAGCAGCTGACATGACGTGGTTTAGTTTTTTTCTCTGTTCCAATCAAGGCTTTATTATTAGATTGGACAGAGTGAAGTTACATGCACTAGTTACGTGTAGTACTGTAGTAGTAGTTTAGTAGGGTCCCCTTCTTGGAACTGACATGCATCTATCCTGATGGGTCGATAGCAACATTAGCACGAGTGATCATCGACCATTCCTAGGAGGATGCCTGAAAGAGCTTGGCTCCGAATTAACGTCCCTAGTGTGTTTTCGGATGACAATGGATACCCGACGGGTGTCTGTATCAAAAGAAGGAGGGTTTGGTTAAAAAAAATCTACACGTCTGTTTTTCGGTAGAAATCAAGACCCATTGAGTCGCGAGGGTGGGTCTTGGGGTGCCAAACCCGCGCTCTCTAACATGCAGATCCGGCAATGAGAAACCCTAACCCTCCACTAATCCTAGATTCCTAATCCCACCACATGGGTCGTGGTGACAGGAACTCCCCATCCCACCCCCCACATCGTCCTTGCGACGCCGCCTGTCCACCCCCGCGCCACTCTTGTTCCCTCTACCGCGCCGCTCCACTTCCTCGTCTGCAGCTCTGACTTGCGCTGCCGCATGCCATCTTGCGCTGCAGCCTACAGCTTCTCGCTCGCGCTCACGCCTCCGGTTGTCTGGCTTCCTCCTTGCTGGCCAGTGCCAGGGGATCTCATGGTGGGCAGTGGCGGCCTTCACTAGTTGCCACCGGCGCCCTCCCCTATTTTCCACCGGCGCTGATGACTCAAGTACACGAGACCCGTGAGTGCGACATACCTGAGGCAAGGCCGGGTCTGGTAAAATCTTGGACCTGGTGTTATGTTCGGGCTCTGGTCGCGGTAGCGAGGTGGGGGGTCCCAAACCCCGCGGGTGCCATGTCATTTCTAGTGATGAGTGATGAAGACATAAACATAAGTATATATAGTACATCTAACACGGACATGATTACATGGATGGAGAAGTGGATCCAGTGCAAGGTATCCACCACATAGCTAGCATAACCTCGAGTTGCTCCCATTTCTAGTGGTCTCTAATCGGACTGAAAGTGGTAGGGGCTCACACAAGCGATCGGCGAGCTATCCGTCTAAAAAAGCTGCGATGCGAGCAGTGGGAGTCGGAGCCAATTAGAGGCGGAGAAAAGATAGGGGCAGCCACGGGAGTATCTTGTTGGTTGCGGCGAGTTTGGAGCGATATGGAAGGAGGGATTGGTTTGTACAGTAGCGCCGGTGAGGCGAGGGTGAGGGTGAGGCGTGAGGGTGAGGATGGTGGCGCTTTCGGTGGCGGGGCAACCCAGGTGCATGCGCGCGCGCGCGCGGGCGGGCGCTCGTCCTTTTCCTTCCCGGGCCTTTGCTTGGCGCCATACGTACACAGGGGTGGGATGGAGTTGTCGAGTTGATCTCCTTTCTCTTGGATCTCATCTACAGTAGTAACTCACCCGGCCGATTCGTGCGTGCGCACTATGCAAAGCTTCCGACGTCACCGTGCGTGTCGTCCCGCCAGTCGCGCGCCATTGGCTGGCGAGCCTGTTTGTTGCTCATCCTCCGAAGGTCTCCCCGCTGCATCTGTCGCTGTTTCCTCCACGGCGACGAGGGCGACGCCGGCCGGGCTGCCTCCGCGCGCGAGCGGTCGTCGTCGTGGGTCGGCCGTCACGTGGGCGCTGCCGCCGTCGCGTGGTTCCCACATGTGTACTCCGTACCGACGTAGCCCCCGCCGGAATGACGTACGATGCATCAGTTCGGCTTTATTTACAGTTTTTTTTCTTTTGCTCCTGCTGCATTTTCTTGTGCTGGCTGAACACGACAGACAGTGAGTGATGATGTGCGTGCGTGTCATTTTGCACCTAGCTACTTGCACTGTTTGGACGGCGCGTATGGAGCGAAATGGGCTGCTGGCGCAACCTGACATTTGAGCGTTCTTCTAACACGTCGGCTTTGTGTGTCCATGCAGGCTCTGTCGAACGGGCGGTACAAGAGCTGCCTGCACCGGGCGGTGGTGAACCGGCGCCAGGAGCGGCGGTCGCTGGCCTTCTTCCTCTGCCCGCGCGCCGACCGCGTCGTGCGCCCGCCGCCGAGCCCGCTGCCCCGGCAGTACCCGGACTTCACTTGGGCCGACCTCATGCGCTTCACCCAGCGCCACTACCGCGCCGACACGCGCACCCTCGACGCCTTCACCCAGTGGCTCTCCCCGGCGACGCCGACGCCGCTCCCTGCCGCAGCAGCCACGGCCCAGGAGGCGGCCTGACCCGATATCGATCCATCCATGGATTCGTCTCCGGATCGCGACGCCAATTTTTGTCGGGACCGGCCACGTGCGATCCCAGGTGCGGCAGGGCCCGCGCGGAGTGGCGCCCACGTGGTTCGCCGGACCCACACCACCTTCCATTTTTGGACGCTGGCTCCATGGCTGGCGCTCTACTACTAGTCCCCTTCTTTGTCGCCACCTCCGGTCCTCACCTAGTAGTACTGTACATACCATGGAAATCATGGAAATATATATATATATAAACTCATTTCCAGTCCTTTTCTTTTCTTTTCTTTTCTTTTCTTTTCTATTACGGGGGTATATCAAGCAATAATAATAGTACTATATGGACAGATATATCAGTGCTTGGACGCTTGTACGTAAATAGCCTCTTGAAATTTCCATTCTGGACGGACGCAAGCTTGAAACTTCCTTTTCGTCTTGATGAAAGAAAGAAAGATTGCGGCTTCGTATCAGGTTCCAGAATCTCCAGCGTTTTGTCCCGTCGCGCCACGTGCACGTCTGTTCCTCACGTCTCGACGTCGAGATCTCGGCGCTTCCGCCCAACGAGAATCGGAAATTGTTGCTGAACGCCTCGCGCTTATCTTCATCGGAGCTGCTATTTCTGGAATGGAGTGTCGGCAAGGCCGTCGGCGGCGACGAAACCAAAACCACGCCGCCGTTCTTGTTCGGTTCCGGGTCACGGTCGCCGATCCGGTCCGGTCCGTTCCTCCACCGCTTCCAGCCAGCAACACGCCACATGCTGAATGCATCTGTGTCTATTTTCCTGAATGTATCTGTGTCTACTTCCTGAATAATGTTCCTCCTTCTGACTGTTGTCAAGCTGATAGCTTCGGCATGCCTAACTGTGCACAGCTAGATTCGGTGACCGCACGGGCGGTTATTATCTTGCCGAAATGCTGGGGATGACGTTAACCATGGTCTAGGTATTTTTTGTGTCACTGTTGAGTGCTGGGCAACATGGAAAGAATCCATGGATGACATGAGTTCACGGTTTCTTTCTTATTCCTTTCTAGGCAACCGGCGGGAGAAGCCAGGGATCGTCACGCCGAAAGCCAGACCCCGCTGAAAAATATCTTCGTTCGCAATGTGAGCCAGTACCTCAGTAACTAGAGGTTAGGCGAGTGCAATCCAGCATTCTTCCGCGTGGTTCATTCCTGTTCCGGACGTCCGCGAGAGCACAAGCTTGGGCAGGCTTTGCCCAAGTGGGAGGCAGTCCCAGGGCACTTTTTTTTTCTTTTGAACCATGGAGGGTAACTTATATGTACTCCCTTCGTCCTAAAATAAATGTTTTAGATTTGTCAAAATTTTAATGAATCTAAACACTATTTAGTATATGGATTCGTCTAAATTTTAATAAATCCGAGACATTTATTTTGAGACGGAGAGAGTACATATTTAGAAGAAAGACCTAAAAAGTAGAAAAAGAGCTAGAACGACCAAAACAAACATACCAAACCTCACCACACCCCCAAGGGAAGAGCTAAACCACAATAAAGTACATCCAAGGACGAAATAGAAATTAAGGCAAAAGGAATTGACCATGGCCTGCGAGAGCCCACATTCTTGTGTCCGATTTGATCAGCTCGAAATAGGCTTGAAGATTCCATCGAAAACCCTTCAGTTCCTTTCTCTCCAAATGCTCCCGACCAACATGACAAGAGTATTGAACTTTCTTTTGGAACCATCCCGCAGACTTGAGCTAGCTTGATGCCACCAACCGTAGAGAGATTGTCCTGTCATTGGCATAACCTGGGAAAGATCAGCCCATGCAAGGACTGAACACCATATGATGTTGATCACGGTGCATCCTGTGAAGAGGTGGCTTGCGTTTTCATACTCCAAAATTATCACACCGTAGGGATTCTTTTGGATCACTCCAAGCTCAGCAAGGAGGGCTTGTATCCAAATCAACTCAGCTGTAGCATTAGCAAGTGCCTTGTATACAAACTCTGTACTGAAACGGGACAGAATAGCCTGTTTTCTGGCACTCCATGACACTAGATTTCCTCCATAAAAGATAGCAAATCCCCCCGTTGATCGGCGATCGTCAGGATTACCCGCCAGTCAGCATCAGAGAAAGCTGATAAAAGCGACACGGTAGAGAAGGGGCGCAACAATAGTCCATGTGACAGAGTACCCTGCACATAGCGGAGAATGCGCTTGACCGCCGATAAATGAGAACACCGAGGAACATGTAGAAACTGACACACTTTATTGACTGCAAAGGACAAATCTAGGCATGTCATATTAAGGTCTCAGAGACCAGCAACAATACTGCGAGAAGTAGTAGAGTCTTCATGGAAAGGGGAGTGCCATCACTAGCTGAAAGTATCTCAAAAGCCACCATAGGAATAGTTACATGAGCACACTTCTGAAATTCATCTTTAGTCAATTACTTAGAGGCATACTTGAACCTACTTAAAAGGAGGGCACCACAACGGGGAGTATGTACCTAAATACCAAGGAAGTAATGGAGTGGGCCAAGATCCTTAAGAGCAAACGAAGAGCCAAGCTGCCGAATCAGGCGGTCAGTTGCTGCAGACGATGATCTCACCATAATAATGTCATCAACATAAACAAGCAGGTAAAGTGTGACTTTCAGTCGTCACGGGATAAACAGAGATGTGTTAACTGTAGAAGGTGTGAAACCAAGACCAGAAAGTATAGAACTGAGTCTGGCATGCCATGCACGAGGGGCCTGCTTGAGCCCATAGAGAGCCTTATCAAGCTGACAGAAATGTCCGGGATAAGTAGGATCCTCAAAACCAGGCGGTTGTCGCATAAATACCTCCTCCTCAAGAACCATATGTAAGAATGCATTCTGAATATCAAGCTGATGAACATGCCATCCATGAGAAAGAGCCAATGGTAGTAGGCTTAACAACAGGACTAAAAGTGTCCTCGTAGTCAAGTCCATATCGCTGTTTGAATCCTTTTGCAACGAGATGGGTCTTGTATCTGTCAATGACCCGTCAGCTTGCCTCTTGATTTTAAACACCCATTTGAAATCAATGGTGTTCACTCCTGACCGAGGCGGAACTAGTTGCCACATCTGATTTTTCTAAAGAGGTGTGTACTCGGCTTCCATAGCAGTGCGCCAGTGAGGAGACGAGAGGGCTGCACGAAAATCAGGTGGCTCGGTAGCCAGCAGGGTAGGATCAAATGACTAGTTGTATTCCAAGCATGATGGGGATATGCCTACTGGGGTAACCTCAGCGGGACGTTTCCGACTGGCCCGAGGGCTGGCGAGTGGGCCTGCAGAACGGCGAGTGGATCAAAGCCCATCAAGGAGCCAGGCGACTGGAGGTCGAAGGCCCAGGCAAGTAGATAGGCCCAGTCGATCTGAGTTAAACGATTGTAAATCAATTGGTTGAGATATGTAAACCCTAGGAGGTAAGCTTATATAAACCTCCCAAGGGTGAGTAGGATACGTTCCCTCATACACCCAAGCAACTCGCCGCCTAGTCGCCGAGTTCGCCCATTGTAAACACCTCCATAATACAATCAGCGAGTAGGTCTTTACCCTCCGGGGCCGAACCTCGGTAAAACCCAATGTCTTTGCCCTCATCTCGCACCGCAGATGGCAGGCCGCCTTGCCCTTCGTTCTACTACTCGCGCCGATTGCAGATCTCGCCGTGGTCATTCCTTCGGTGGCGCCCACCGTGGGGCCGGTCTGGCCGGTGTTCCGCGGCGAGATCCAATCTGCCCATCAACGAGGCGGCCGCCACCGCCGCATGATAGCGATCGGCGAGATGCTCCAAATCTTGCCGAAGCGTTTACGTCCGGGGCGCGACCGTCACGCGACAGCGTGATCCCGCGATCGGCACGATCGGCCTCTTCGCCGGCTTCACCGACGCCATCACCGGAGGACTCGGCCAGATCCGCGAAGTCGCCACCACGCGATCAGCTCTCCGAGAGCCGATCCGCACGATCCACCGCCGCCCGAGTGCGACTCGCCACAACGCGGGCCGAGAACTCACGGTCGCGGAAGACGCGACCACCGACGACGCCGATTGGCGACTGCCACCGGCCGGGTCCATCATCACCGTCTGCTGGCTCCATCGCCAGTGTCTCCAACGCGGAGATTTCGAGACCCTCCATCCTGGATCTTCGACTTCGACCGGTCGGAAACTCACGACCTCCACGACGGTGCCCGCCATGCCGCGACCTACATGGCCACCGTACCGATCCACCGGAGGACCCTTTCTCCACCCGATCCCTCCTAACGCCACGCGACGGAGGTCGAGGAACTCCGCCTAAAGTTGGCGTAAGCAGACGAAAGAGCGTGCCGAGCGCGAAAAATTACCTCGAAAGGTGTGACAACAGCAGAATCACGCTACCACCAGCGGATCGTCACGCCGATCCCACCGTCAGGGCGTGCCTCAACTTCGACGATGAAAGCGACCGGCCAAGATCCGAAAGGCGATTCGCGAGAACGCCGCCAGAGGAAGCAACCGCCCGCCAGATCGACGGCGATGGGTGCCCGCCACCACCCAACCGCACTCCTGTGGATCAGCCGCGATAGTCGTCTCTCACGGAGCGAGCGAATGGCCTTCCACGCTTCCACCCCGATGGACAACCTCGTGCAGCCGAGCGCCGACAAAGATCACGGCGACCGGCGACGGCGCCTTACGATCCAAAGACGTCGGGGCCCTACCAAAGCCGTGGAACAAAGAAAGGAAGCGCCGACTGCAGAAGGCGAGTGTACTCAAGGCCTCGGGAAGCAGGGCGGCCTCGAGCGGCCGTCCAGCGGTGGCAAACACCCTCAATTGCCCGCCGCCAGAGCCACTGCAGCTCCAACAACGACCCGCAAAATGGCGGAAAGTTCGGCAAAGTAGCCGGCTCGCTCCACACCTTCACCGGCTTCACCACGAAGCGCGAGAAGAAGGTCATCGCCCGCTGCCGGCCAACGCGGTGGCAGACAGACGCCCCCTGGCCTCGAACCGGTCGAGCAGCCCATCACCGAGCCGGCAAGACCACTCGCCACGACGAGTATCCATGACGAGTCGCCGGGTGGTCAAGCCCAAGGTCGGCGACATCATCGGCTCCCCAAGACTCGATGGACGGCAGCTCCATCAACATCCTCTACCGACACCTTCAGCATGCGCTCCCGCACGATGATCGAGACAACCCACACCACGTTCCACAGATCGCCCCGGTCGGAAGGCGTACCCGATCGCAAGGTCACGCCACCCGTCACCTTCGCACTCCGCAACTTCCGCACCGAGCGGATCGTCTCGACTGGTGCCCTTCGACAAATTACCACCATTGCGCCCTGGGCGCCAGCGCTCACCAAATTCATGGCGGCACCACGCTACGCATAACGCGATGAAGCTCCCGCCGCGCGGCGTCATCACCATCGCTGGCGACCCGACATGGCCGCCAACGCGAGGCCAAAGGGCGAACTCGCCGACGCCATCGCGGCGAAGCCAACACGCCGACGAGCTCGCCAACACGCGAAAGGGTCAACAATGACGACACAATACTCAAGAAGCCCAACTCGGAGGGCACAAACACCTCAACCTTTGAGGCCACGACGACACCGCATGGCCGAGCTGGTCCCAGCGACCCACCAGACGGTGACGATCGGGATGCATGAGCCCAAAGATAGGAAGGCGCGCCATCGAAGTTCCTTCGTGAGAATAGGGACATCTTCGCATGGAAACCCTCCGACATGCCTGGTGTCCCTAGGGAGCTCACGAGCACAAACTAAACGCCGACCCGCGACCATCATAGCCGCTGCCACGCCCTTCAATGAAGAGCGCCGAGCAATCGCCGAAGAAGTGCAATACCGTCCGGCTTCATTCGCCAATCAAATACTCCAAGTGGTCGGCAAACCCGGTCCGGTCGAAAAGAAAACGGACTGGAGAATGTGTATCGACTACACAAACTGAATACCGCCTAAAGGAGCAGTCCTCCCGCTGATCGATCAAATCATTGACTCCACCGCGGCTCGAGTCGTTGTGGTTCCTCGACGCCTACTGGGTATAACCAGATCAAAATGGCTGTCGAGGCGAGAGAAGACGGCGTTCATCACGCCATTCGAGCCTTCGCTACACCGCCATGACCTTCGCCTCAAGAACGCCGGGGCGACCTACCAGCGGTGCATGCAAGAATGCCTCGCGAGCCAAATTGGCCGCAACATCCACGTCTACATCGACGACGTGGTCGTAAAATCCGCTCGCCAAGGCGACCTACTCGCCGATCTAGCGGAGACCTTCGCTAACCTGCGGAGGTACAAGATAAAGCTCAACCCAGGCAAGTGCACCTTCTGTACCGGCAATTGCTAGGGTACGCCGCTCCAAACGAGGGATCGAGGCAAACCCAACAAAGATCGACACGATCGCCTCCGCAAAACCCGAGTGCGCCGACGCCCGCTGGCCGGGCGTGTAGCGGCTCTCGTCGCTTCATCCCCTCACGGGAAAGGCGATGCCACTATACCGCTCGATGCAAGAATCCCACCTTCCAAAGGGGACAAGGAGGCGAACGACGCGCTCGCGACCTCAAAAAGGTGCTACTCGCGACCACTACTCCGCACCACGACAAGGAGCCCATGCTGGTTTACGTCATAGCGTCCGAGCCGCTGTCATTACTGTAATGGTCGTCGAACGACCGAGAAGGAGGAAAGAGCGCCCGTCCAAATGCCGGTATACTACATCAGCGAGGTCTTAACAGAGTCGCGCCAACTGATACCCACAAAAGCTGGTATACGCGGTCTTGAGCTCAACACGCCGCCAGACTACTTCCGTGAGCACCCCATCACGGTCGTTTCCTCGGCTCCACTACAAGACATCATCCGAATCGCGAGGCGACCGGGCGGTCGCCATGGGCCGTCGAGATCGGCCCACAACATTAAGTACGAGCCACGGGCGATCAAGTCGCAGCACCGCCGATTTCGCCGATCGGGAGGAGGCCCAGACCGTGAGAAGCCGCCGTACCTCCATTACCGGAGCCTGCACTTCGACGGGTCCAAGAACGCGGACGGGAGGCGGGGATAGTGACTCACCAAAAGGCGACAAGCTCCGCCACATCCTCCGCCTCAATTCACGCCTGCACCAACAACATGGCGAACACGAGGCCCTACTCCACGCATGCGAGCCGCAGGAAATGAGCGTCAATCGCCTTCGGTGCTACGGAGACTCCGACCTATGGGTCAAGTCGCCGCACCGCGACGCCGTCTCCTACCATGGCGGCATACCGCCAAGAGGTAGACAAGGTGGGCGGCCACTTCACCGCTACTCGGTCGAGTGGATCGACAGAGGAAAACGAGGAGGCCGACGCCTCTCTCGTGATCGGGTCACCGATCCGCACCACCCGGCGTGTTCCTCGACACCATCTTCACGCCGTCGATCTCCTCAAGGAGATCGACATTGAGTCCCGCCCAACCGAGGCAACCTTGGTCGTCGCCACCGAGCCGACGACCGACCAAGCCCTACATCGCCTACCGAGACAGTAACCTGCCCGCAGACGAGACAAGCGCCGAATGATTGTTCGCCGATGCAAGTCCTACACCATCATCGACGGCGAGCTACTGCGCAGCGTCACCGGCGTGTTCCAACGCCGTTCAACCACCAAGGACGCAAAATCTTACACGACATCCACTCAGCGATCATACACCACGCCGCCAGCGCCTCGGTCGCCAAAGCCATGCGACATCGCTTTACCGCCCATCGACACGCCGACGCCGATATCCAGCGCCGGATGCCGTACGCCAACGGACGCGACGTCCCAAGTTCGGCCAAAACAATCCCCATCACCGCCATTCGCCGTGTGGGGCATGGACATGGTAGGCCCTTCAAGAAGGCCCCTCGGCTACACCCACCGCTAGTCGCCCGTCGACAAATTCACAAAGTGGGTAGAAGCCAGTCCGAAATGCGACGGAAGATCGCCACTAAGTTCCTACGCGAGCTCATATACCGCCACGGCTTCCCAACAGATCATCACGGACAACGGCACAAACTTCGCCAAGGGAGCAATGGCCGAGTTCGCGAGGAGCATCACATCCGCTCGACCTCGCCGCAGACACCCGAATCCAACGGCCAGCGGAACGAGCCAACCAAAGCATCTTCCACGGCTGAAGCCGCGATTCAAAGTACCACTCGGCGCACGGCCGGGTCGAAGAGCTTCCTCCGTCATCCGGGAATCCGCACCTCAACGGTCGACGGATTCACCCTTCTTCATGGTCTACGGCTGAAGCCGTCCATGCCAACCGACCTCGACACGACTTCCGCGGATCGTCCACTATACGGAGACCAAAACGAGGCCCGCCAAGATGGGCTCGACCAACTCGACGGCGCGACCTCGCCCGATCGCGCACCGCAATCTATCGGCAAGGACTCCGTCGCTACCACAGCCGACGGTGAAAACCCGCACCTTCCGTGAAGGCGACTTGGTGCTACGCCTCATCCAGACAAGAAGGGCATGCACAAGCTCTCCCCTTGGGAAGGCCCGTTCGCTATCGGGCGCAGACGCAACGACGCTACTACCTCGTTGACGTCCATGGGGCGGTGAACTCGGCGCCAAGAGGCCGTGGAATGTAAATCTCCTCCGGAAGTTCTATACCTAGAACCCCACATATGTACTCTCCGATCGCTATGAATAAAAGAAACGGTTCTGCAAAATTCGTTTACTCTCCATGCCTTGTGCCACTCAGACTGTAATTAACGGCCATGCTACAATACGAAGTCAACCCTTGGCACAAATCGACGGCTAAGTAGTGCGTAAGAGCACCGAGTCATTTCAGGTCTTGCATCGTCCAAAACGCCAATCCGAGCCCCATCGAGTCGCTTAGCTCGACCGGTTTTACTGAACCAAGACATCATCTCGCTTCCTACAGCGACCCTGGTCCTCTGCATCCTCGGCATAGCGACTAACGGCTAAGTACCACGCCGGGATGAATACCAGTTCGTCTCGATCGAACAGGAAAACGCCAAGTAAGAGAGCATGCCCAGACTCGCCACGATCGACCCACCCAGGGAGCGAGGCGGCCACACCAACGCTCGATCCTCAACCACCCTCAGTCGCCTTGAACTACCAAGTACCACGCCGGGACTCCACCCGCCCGCTCACAGACGGAAAACGGTAAAGCATGAGCACTCGAGGAGTCGCCTTCATCGGCTCTCCGAGCTTCAAGTAGTCGACTCAACCAACATACACAAAACATCATATACAAGGGGAACCCCACAAAGGGCGGACGCGCTCGGGGACTCACCCAAAATCAACCCAAAACACGCAAAAATAGCAAAATGAACACAACGTTCCATTCAATCGCATATTGCATTGTCTTACATTACAACATATGCCTACTCGGCAGAACTGCTGCTAACACATTTGGGCAAACTAAACTACTCTGCAGGCTTCGATGAAGCGCCAACGGCGCCACGGATGAACGCGGTGTACGGGTTCGATGGATACGTCGTCAGCTCGCCCGCCATCGCCGAGCGGAAAGGCTGCTCAACCTTGAAGTCGCGATGCGGCGGCTCGGGGTCGTTTGGCGCGACGACCGTCTCTTGGTAAGGAAGAAGGTCGCCCATCGACCAGACGCGCTCCGAGTACGCGGCGGCACGTTCCTGCAGCTTGAGGACCTCGGACAGATCCACCGCGCCCGATGAAGGGTATCCACTGCCACATCATCGAGATCAAGTCCTCGGGAAGTGGGAGCCCAAGGCTCAAGGCCGTCGATGCTCATGAAACGCCGACCGGCCATGAACTCTACGACCGCTGGGTGCCTTCTCCAAGTACTCCACACCTCAACGAGGTCACTGGGAATGACCTCCGGGCGACATCTCTTGGAGGTAGGCGATGGTCGCCGACAGCGCCGCCGAGTCGACGAGCATGTTCACGCACTCCCTCGCGTCAAGAGAGTTCGCTTCTTCTTGGCAAATGATAACACGACCTGCGAGAAGGAGACAACTGTGAGTACAATGGAAACCACAAACAGATAATCAGAAGGCAAGGAAGACGACTCACCAAGCAATGGGCGGCGAGCCCGTGATGAAACTTTGAAGCGATGTATGGTCGTTCTGAAGCCCAACAATGATGGCTTCAGACGCCTTTCGATCGTCCTCCGCGGCCGCAATGGCAGCCTTCGCTCGCCCGTTCGCCGAGCTCGCTTCTTCTTTCGCCTCCCCGATTCGGCCGAGGTCGGCGATCTTCCGCGGTGCCCAATGCAGACCGCTTCAAGTTCTCCAGCAGGGACAAGCCCTTGGCGAGCCACCTCCGCCTGCGCAGCCACAACCTGAAGTTCCTTGTTTGCTTCCTGGAGAGCAGCGGTTCCTTCAAGACGCTGCTTGCAGCCAATCGCTTCCGACCCAGTGCAGCACCTGTACATCTTCAAAGTCACACACATGAAAATTCCTAGCGCGCACTTGCTAAAATTTAGCGAAAAGCACTCGGGGACCGGTTGTTGAAAATACCAAGGCCCACCAGCTATAATTTAGAAAGTGCGCACTGGGACTGGCGGTTCAAAAATACCGATGCCCACCCGCTATAATTTAGCAAGCGCACTGTGGACCGACCAACGCGCAAAACAAGAACTAAAAAAAGAATCGGCCGCTGCAAAACACCGACCTGATCTCGGGACTGGAGGTACCGGATGGCCGCCAAGCATGTCGTCGTGCGAAGCGCCGTCCACGCACGCAACAGCGCCGTGTGTGCCCGCGGCGTTGGTCAATCTCAGCCATGTCGGTCTCGAGCGGGTCGTTAGCGATCGCTTTTCGCCGTGGCCGCCTTGGTCATGAAGGGAAGGTAGCGACGCGCCCGCCCACTTAAGGGAGCTCGCCTCCTCCAGGCCTAAACGAAATGCCCCTTCGTGGACGCGGTTGCTTCCACAATGGCCCAGCCCGCGGCCGTGTCGTCAGAGACGGCGACAATGTCGTCGCCTTGGCCTTCTTGCTGCCTTCCGTGGCGACTTCATCCACCTTCCTCTTTAGAAGGGTCCTCCTCGCTAGCGGAGGGCACCTTGGCCACCGTCGGCCCCATCTTCTTCACTCCGTCCCGTATCAAGACAATTCAGTCAAAACAATCTAAATATTAAGAGAGGAAGATGAAGGCCGAGTGCACTTACTTGGCGATCGGAATGAAACGCAGACGGCCGGCCGGCTTCTCCACTCAGGCCCAATCGCGAGTGAGCCCAGCCTGTGACGCGGGGCCCAAGATCTGAGGGCTTCTTTGACGTTGAGGTAGCGGTTGGTGCCTCCGGGACACCTTCGACGGAGGCCCCCTCGTGAAGTGGAGCTGCCGCGGCCGGAGCCTCCTTGCGAGGCAAGACCGCCACGCTCGGAGCCTCCTTGCGAGGCGAGACCGCCACGCTCGGGACCTCCTTGCAAGGCAAGTCGCCTGCCGAGCCGCCCCGGAGACCCTTGAGGCGGCCGGAGGTAGCGGCCAGCGGTGCCTCCATGGATGGCGCATCCAGCAGCTGTTGCCGGGCGCCCGTCATCGGCCGAGCTGTGGGCATCGAGCCGCTCGAGCGCGGCGGTGAGACCATCCTCGGCTTGCCCCTCCTCCTCGGGGGCCTCGCCTCTTTCTCCTTCTTCTTCTTTGCGGGAGTGGCTTGACGGAGCGAGGTGGTCTCCGGGAGTTCTTCATCATCATGACGCCGAGGCTCTTGCTGCCTCGAGTTGTGCACGACGTTGCCCGCGGGTCTTCGGACCGAAGGCGATCTCCTCGGATTCGTCCTCGTCGTCCTTGCCTCGACGGAGGCGATCGCTTGTCCCGGGCGGATGGCCCAGAGCTCTCGTCATCGCGGTGGGAGCCACCTTCCACCACTTGAAATAGCTGTTAAACATGGAACAAAGTTAGAATTACGACCATATGCATGCGATCGCGAATGAGATCAAATTATTACCGTTGGGCCGGACGCCATGGTGTATGGAGAGCCCGGCTTGCATCCGTATGCCGCCTGGTGATCCTCTTCAGCGGAGGTAGTCCTCCAGCTTCCACTCGGCGAGGCAGGCCTTCGCCGAGTCTTCTCGCCTGTCTTGGTACATGTAATGCTCGCGTTGGGCAAGTGGAACGAGACGCCGCCCAAGCCAGCAGTTGTACAGGTTCACCGTCTGGAGCCCCTTCTTCTTCAAACCGCGAATGGCCTGGAGCATCTCGTCGACGACCATCCGCTGGTCGGGAAGCTTGGCGACTGAGATTCTTGCGCTGGAGCGGTCGGCCGAGTACCGTGGAATCGCCGCCTCGTCTTCCGGTCGCCTCGACGTAAAACCAAGACTTTTTCGGTCGCCGCCGCTTTGGCCAAGATCAGGTCGAAGAAGGAGGCTTTGGATTTCAGTTGGAAGGTTAAGCCGCGGCTAGCATTGTCATTGCCTCCTCGCCTGATCCGTCCATGAACAGATCTTGCCACAAGGGAAAGTAGGGCGGCAGCCCAAATAACACTCATAACGCCACAAAGATGGCGAGCTGCCGATGCTATGGGGACCCGGATCCGAGGGCTGGATCCGTAGTAGGCGCAGCGCGGAAGAACAGAAGTGGAAACCCTAAACCCGCCGAGGTGACTAGTGAAGCAGATGAACTCTCTCGCTGGTTCGGGGTCGCTTTCTCGCTGGGATTCGCCACAATGCCACAGGATTCCTCCTCGAAGGAGGCCATACTGGTGCATTTGGATCTGCCCAAGGTTGATGGAGAGGGCCATGGTGAGGATTTGCTTGGGGCGGAGGATTGCGTTGATCGGATCGCGGATTAGCGGACGAAAGATGTGCGTACTGGAAGAAATGGTGGGCGGTTGGTTTCCGATAGCCTACCATCCCTCTTATATAGCGGAGCTGCCCGCCAAATTAGGGACCGTTAAGCGCGATGATTCTCGCGATTACCGTTAAGTTACCTTAACGGCTAGTTTGACCACACCGGTCGCACGCCACCCGGCTCGCTAAGTTACTCGCCGAGGTCAGACCCGCTGGTTCGGTTCGCCCAAGACGCGACTTCGGTTCGCGGATTTTTTCGCAGAGCCCGCCGACGATTCGATCGATGCCAACTTGAAGCCGTATACTCGATCGCCAGCCACCCGCGCCTAATCAACGACGGCCTCGGGGACTACGATGGGGATATGCCTACTGGGGTATCCTCGCGGACGTTCCGACCGCCCGAGGGCGAAAGTGGGCCTGCAGAACGGGCGAGTGGATCAAAGCCCATCAAGGAGCCAGCATCGGAGGTCAAGGCCCAGCAAGTAGATAGGCCCAAATGATCTGAAAGTTAAGCGATTGGAATTGTAACCGAATTGGTTGAGATATGTAAACCCTAGGGAGGTAAGCTTATATAACCTCCCCAAGGGTGAGTAGAGATCGTTCCTCATACACCCAAGCAACTCGCCGCCTAGTCGCCGAGTTCGCCATTGTAAACACCTCCATAATACAATCTAGCAGAGTAGGTCTTTACCGGAGCGAACCTGGTAAAACCACGTGTCTTTGCCTCATCTCACCGCATGATGGCAGCCGCCCTTGCCTTCGTTTCTACTACCGCCGATGCAGATTCGCCGTGGTCATTCCTTCGACAAAGCAATAGTACCATCGGTCAGAATTTTCTAATGTCGAATGCCACGCTGCAAACGTGTGGTCACGCGAGGTTGTGCTGGCGGCGGTGACCCAGCGATAGGGGCGATGTATATGGTGCAGGAGATGACAATGGATTTGTATCCGTCGCGCTGGTCGACGAGGCAGAACCAGGTGAGTGGGCCACCAAGCCGTGCGCGGGGAACTAAGTTGGCCCAGATGAGCCGGTAGCGCCACGGGAGAGGCCCGGATCTGCATGCACCTCATGCAGATCGACGTCGTCATCGAATGTACCACCTTGATCGACATGAGGACTGAGGAGTGGACGGGGACTCCTCGTCAAGTAATTCAAGACATGCTCCACATCCTGAACCTGCACCATGATTAGCCAAAAGTAAAGGAGTATATGCAACATCAACAAATTGGTCAAAGTGTAGGGGAGAATTATGAGAGTATGGTGTGGTGAAGGATACATTGGTGTGAGAAAAAGGAAACACCGTCTCATCGAACACAACATCATGGGAGATATAGACGCGGTTGTTAGGAACATGTAGACACTTGTATCCTTTGTGAAGATAACTACACCCATGGAAAACACACTGTTCAGAATGAAACTGGAGCTTATGGTTATTGTATGGGCAAAGATGTGGACATCACGCACAACCGAAGATTTTAAAGAAGGTGTAATCTGGTGTTTCACCTAGGAGACGCTCGAGAGGTGTTTGTATGTCTATGACGCGGCTAGGTAATCGGTTAATGAGAAAGCAAGTTGTGGAGAAATCATCACTCCCAAACCGAAAAGGGACACTTGCATGTTGAAAAGGGACACTATTATGAACACATTCCATTAGTTCATAATAGTTTTATATCATGCTATAACTATGTTAATAGGAAACATTGATATATGTGTGATATGTAAACAAACCCAGGTACCTAGTAGCCTCTATTTAAATAGTTCATTGGTCAACAAATGGTCAAGATTTCTTGATCATGTTGGTTCTTAGGCACCTATTGACAATGGAGCTATCTTATTAGAGAATAAGATAGTGGACACCATTCTGCAGATGATTGTTGCAACACGATCATATCACAAAGTTCAAAGTTGCAATTGTCAGAAACATAGTGACTTGTTCCTCAGACCGTGAGACCATATTTAATAACTGTCACCCGAGAGTGCTTAGAGAGCATCAAACATCACTCCGTGAAACAATGATTATAAAGGTGTGATAAAGTACTCATAGGGGCATGTTGAGGCGTATGTGTCAAGAGAGGGATTTGTACATCCGTGTGATGGAAGACACTTTGTGCCCACTTGGATAAGTTATATCTAATATGCTACGCAACATGTGACTAGGTCACGAGGATATCACTTATCGGTACAAGTTAAAGTAGCATTTGTCGGTAACGAGGTTGAACCCTACATGGAGATGTCGATGATTGAATCTTGAACAATGCAAGTATCGCAGAGACAAAAGGAACACGACACATATTGTTTAAGATTCAATATGATGGAGAATCGTGAGTGTGTAGGGGTCATCATGGGCATCTCGGTCCCGCTATTGATCATTGATATAGATCATGTCTGTGACATTCTCAAACATAGGGATGCACGCTTAAGGGCATTGCGATGCTTAAAGATCTACCTGTAAGAAGGAATCCCAAAAGAGAGAGAAACCGAAATCGTTCCGGAGATTTGAAGTTGTTCGGAGAAAGAAAGAAGGAAAAGGACTAAAAGGAGTTTCAGATAAATGGGAATTTAAATATGCATTTATTATATGTTAATTATGAATTAATATATTCTGAATAAATATATAAATTAAGATTTATAAAGGCAATTTTCTTATAAGGCCAAAAACCCATAGGGAATCGACTTAGAAGAAAAAACAACATGCAGAATGGGACATTTGATCGACCCATGAGCGCTACACGTCGCGGGTGAGGGGGGCACCACCCGGATACCGTGCCTAGGTGATGGGGATATGCCTACTGGGGTATCCTCAGCGGGACGTTTCCGACTGGCCCGAGGGCTGGCGAGTGGGCCTGCAGAACGGCGAGTGGATCAAAGCCCATCAAGGAGCCAGGCGACTGGAGGTCGAAGGCCCAGGCAAGTAGATAGGCCCAGTCGATCTGAGTTAAACGATTGGCGGAATTGTAACCGAATTGGTTGAGATATGTAAACCCTAGGGGAGGTAAGCTTATATAAACCTCCCCAAGGGGTGAGTAGGGATACGTTCCCTCATACACCCAAGCAACTCGCCGCCTAGTCGCCGAGTTCGCATTGTAAACACCTCCATAATACAATCTAGCAGAGTAGGTCTTTACCCTCCCGGGGGCGAACAGGTAAAACCGTGTCTTTGCCCTCATCTCGCACCGCAGATGGCAGCCGCCTTGCCCTTCGTTCTACTACTCATTTGCCGATTTAAAGCCGCCGTGGTCATTCCTTGACGGCGCCCACCGTGGCTGGCCGTCTGGCCGGTGTTCGCGAGATCAATCTGCCCATCAGCGAGAGTGCGCCACGGCCGCATGATAGCGATCGGCGATGCTCCAAATCTTGCCGAGCAGCTACGTCCCGGCGCGACTCACGCCTGGCGTGATCTGCCGCCGGCACGACGATCAGCCTCTTCGCCGGCTTCACCGACGTCATCACCGGAGGACTCGGCTCGCATCCGCGAGTCGCCACCACGCGATCAGCTCTCCGAGAGCCGATCCGCACGATCCACCGCCGCCTCGAAAGTACGACTTCGGCCCACAACGTGGTAGAACTCAGCGATCGCGAAGACGCGACCCTCACCGACGACGCCGACTCGGCGACCCGGCGTCACTCGCCGGGTCCATCATCATGACCTCGTCCATGCGGGCTCCATCGCCTGTGTCTCCAACGGGAGATTTGAGGTCCCTCCATCCTCGGGATCTTCGACCCGACCGGGTCGGAAAACTCCGCCGACCTCCACGACGGTGCCGCCATGCGCGCGACCTACATGGCCACCGTACCGATCCACCGGAGGACCCTTTCTCCACCCGATCCTCCTAACGCCACGGCGGAGGTCGAGAACTCCGCCTAAAGTTGGCGAAGCGATGCGCGAAAGAAGCGGCGGCGCGAAAAATTTCGCCGAGCAGGTGGCCAGGAACTATCACGCTACCACCCAGCCGGATCAGTCATGCTGAATCCCACCGTGGGCGTGCCACGAACTTCGGCGATAAGCGACCAGCGCGCATCGCCGTAGCGATCTGCGAACGCCGCCAGGAGGAAGCAACCGCCCGCCAGATCGACGGCGATGGGTGCCTGCCACCACCCAACCGCACCTCCCGAGGATCACCGCGATAGTCGTCTCCTCACGGAGCGAGGCGAATGGCCTTCTAACTGTTCTCCACCGATGGACAACCTGCGTGGCAGGCGAGCGCGGCCGACATCACGCCGACGGCGGCGCCTACGAGATCCATGCGTCGGGCCCTACTTCGCGAAAAGCCGTAGAGAAAGCGGGCGCCGACTTCGCAGGCGAGTGTACTCGCCTCGGAAGCGAGGCGGCCTCGGCGGCCGCCGGTGGAAACACCCTCAATTGCCGCCGCCGAGCCACCGCAGCTCAACGGCGACCAGCGCGCGGCTCCACTTCACTCTCCACCAACGATCCCGGGCGGCGACCAACCTGCCGCCGCTAACGGAGAGCCATCGGCCTTCGCACTCACATCATCAACAACCAAAGCGGCGCACGCCCGGCCGACGACTGCGGCACACCTAACCACTCGCGATGGCGAGCCTATGGAATCGCTCGGTCGACTAGGGCCCAAGTGCTTGGCCAATGATCCGAGGAAAAGTACCCACCCAAACTTCAAGGCGCCAAGGAGATCGAAAAATACGACTCCTCGTATGACCGTGTCCGGCTTGACACATACCTCATGGCAATGGGGATCGCGGGTCACACCGACCTACCGCCGCCCGTTACCTCCCAATCGATGATGGAGGGACGTGCGGGCAATGGATCAACACGCTCCCGTGATGATCGACTCACGGGAGGAAATGCGAGACGCCGTCGGGCACTTTGAGTGCTCCTACACCCGCGCCACCACCATCGAGGACACAGAACGCGTCCAGGGGACCCATGAGTCGACCAGCTGGGTCCAACGGTGGCAAGAGCTGCATAACGCGGTCGGCATCCACCGGACACCGCGATCCATTGCTTCAAGACCTCGTGCCGCCACGAGCCTCTGGTCGCCAAGCTCAAGCGACACGCCGCACACTCGACAACATCCCGACCTCCTCGAGATCGCCAAACGTACGCCGAGGAAGATCCCAATCAAGGCGTCGACGACGAGTCCGGCGGACAACGACGCCGGGCGGCAACGATGGCGCATGAGCCGACCTACGCTACGGCGGCACTCGCCTCCGTGCAAGCGCCAGCGATGAAGTCGACTTGCCGCCACGCTGGGCACGCAACGCGACCCCAAGAGCTACCGCCGACGGAGGGCAAAGACGCGGTATGGAACTACAAGAACAAGCCAAGGTTCGATCCCGCCCTCCTTAACCAACCATGCGTTTCACAGGAAGGAAAGCCCGCCACGCACACCACCGCCATCGCCACACCCTCAGGGAGATCGAGAAGGCACGACACGAGCGAGAGGACACCGACAACGACCCGCAAAATGGCGGAAAGTTCGGCAAAGTAGCCGGCTCGCTCCACACCTTCACCGGCTTCACCACGAAGCGCGAGAAGAAGGTCATCGCCGCCGTCGCCGTCAACGCGGGCCTGTGACAGACGCCCCCGGTTCAACTGGTGGCAGCCCATCACCGAGCCGCAAGACCACTCGCCACGCGCGAGTATCCGGAGTCGCCTGGTGGTCAAGCCCAAGGTCGGCGACCACGGCTCCCCAAGACTACGATGGACGGCGGCAGCTCCATCAACATCCTCTACCTCGACACCTTCAGATCGGCTCCCGCAATGATGATCGAGACAACCCACCACGTTCCACGGCATCGTCCCGGAAGGCGTACCCGATCGGCAAGGTCACGCTACCGTCACCTTCGCACTCCGGCAAACTTCCGCGACCGAGCGGATCGTCTTCGAGCTGGTGCCCTTCGACACCTTACCATTGCGTCTGGGCCAAGCGTTCGCCAAATTCATGGCGGCCCCACCCGCTGCATAACGCGATGAAGCTCCCCGGCCGCGGCGTCATCACCATCGATGGCGACCCGATGGCCGCCGAATGCGAGGCCAAAGGGGCCGAACTTCGACGCCGTCATCGCGGCGGAAGCGACGATCCGACGAGCTCGCCAATACGCGGCGGGTCAACAATGACGACCCCACAATACTCAAGAAGCCCAACTCGAGGGCACAAACACCTCAACCTTTGAGGCCACGACGACACCAAGACGCCGAGCCGGGTCCCAGCGACCCCAGACGGTGACGATCGACAGGCATGAGCCCAAAGATAGGAAGGCGCGCCATCGAAGTTCCTTCGTGAGAATAGGGACATCTTCGCATGGAAACCCTCCGACATGCCCGGTGTCCCTAGGGAGCTCCGAGCACAAACTAACGCCGACCAAAGCGCGACCATCAAGCCGCCACGCCCTTCAATGAAGAGCGCCGTCGAGCAATCGCCGAAGAAGTGCAGCTACCGCTGCCGGCTTCATTCGCCAATCAAATACTCAAGTGGTGGCAAACCCAGTCCTGGTCGAAAAGAAAACGGACTGAGAATGTGTATCGACTACACAAACTGAAATAGCGCCTGCCCAAAGGAGCGATTCGTCCTCCGGATCGATCAAATCATTGACTCCACCGCGGGCTCGAGTCGTTGTGTTTCCTCGACGCCTACTCCGGTATAACCAGATCAAAATGGCTGTCGAGGGCGAAGAGAAGACGGCGTTCATCACGCCATTCGGAGCCTTCGCTACACCGCCATGACCTTCGCCTCAAGAACGCCGGGCGACCTACCGGCGGTGCATGCAAGAATGCCTCGCGAGCCAAATTCCGCAACATCCACGTCTACATCGACGACGTGGTCGTAAAATCCGCCGCCAAGGCGACCTACCGCCGATCTAGCGGAGACCTTCGCTAACCCGCGGAGGTACAAGATAAAGCTCAACCCAGCAAGTGCACCTTCGTGTACCCGCTGCAATTGCTAAGGTACGTCGTCTCCAAACGAGGGATCGAGGCAAACCCAACAAAGATCGACACGATCGCCTCGGCAAACCCGAGTGCTCGCTGACGCTGGCCGAGGCGTGTAGCGGCTCGATCGCTTCATCCCCGTTTGGTAAAAGGCGATGCCACTATACCGATGCGCAAGAATCCCACCTTCCGTGGGACAAGGAGGCGAACGACGCTCGCGACCTCAAAAGGTGCTACTCGCCGCACCACTACTCGCCGCACCCGTCGACAAGGAGCCCATGCTTTACGTCGGCGTCCGAGCGTCGTCGGTATTGTAATGGTCGAACGACGGAGGAAGGAAAGAGCGCCCGATCCGGCCGGTATACTACATCAGCGAGTTCTTAACAGAGTCGCGCCAGCGATACCCACAGTACCAAAAGCTGGTATACGCGGTCTTCAGAGCTCAGCGACGCCTGCCGCACTACTTCCAGGAGCACCCCATCACGGTCGTTTCCTCAGCTCCCCTACAAGACATCATCCGAATCGCGAGGCGACCGGGCGGGTCGCCAAGGGGCCGCCGAGATCGGCGTCCACAACATTAAGCACGAGCCACGGAGGCGATCAAGTCGCAGCACCGCCGATTTCCTCGCCGATTGGGAGGAGGCCCAAGAGCGAGAAGCCGCCGTACCTCCATTCGAGCCTGCACTTGACGGGTCCAAGAACGCAGACGGTGCAGAGTGGGATAATCTTGACCTCACCAAAAGGCGACAAGCTCCGTTACATCCTCCGCCTCGAATTCACGCCCTGCACCAACAACATGGCCGAATACGAGGCCCTACTCCACGGCATGCGAGCCGCAAAGGAAATGAGCGTCAATCGCCTTCGGTGCTACGGAGACTCCGACCTCGTTGCGGGTCAAGTCGCGGCACTGCGACGCCGTCTCTACCATGGCGGCATACCGCCAAGAGGTGGACAAGGTGGGCGGCCACTTCACCGGCTACTCGGTCGAGTGGATCGACAGGAGGAAAAACGAGGAGGCCGACGCCCTCTCCCGCATCGGGTCAGCTCGATCCGCACCACCCGCCGGCGTGTTCCTCGACACCATCTTCACGCCGATCTCTCCTCCAAGGAGATCGACATTGAGTCCCGCTCAACCAGAGGCAACCTTGGTCGACTCGTCACCGAGCTGCACGATCGACCAAGCCCTACATCGCCTACCCGAGGCAGTAACCTGCCCGCAGACGAGACAAGCGCTCGAATGATTGTTCGCCGATGCAAGTCCTACACCATCATCGACGGCGAGCTACACAAGCGCAGCGTCACCGGCGTGTTCAACGCCGCGTCCAACCACCAAGGACGCAAAATCTTACACGACATCCACTCAGCGATCATTGCCACCACGCCGCCGCTCCCTCGGTCGCCAAAGCCATGCGACATCGTTTCTCGCCCATCGCACACGCCGACGCTGTCGATATCGTCCAGCGATCGCGGATGCCGGCACGCCAACCGACGACGCCAAGTTGGCGCTCAAAACAATCCCCATCACCGCCATTCGCCGTGTGGGGCATGGACATGGTAGGCCCTTCAAGAAGGCCCCTGGCTACACCCACCGCTAGTCGCCATCGACAAATTCACAAAGTGGGTAGAAGCCAAGCCAGTCGAAATGCGACGGAAGGCGCCACTAAGTTCCTACGCGAGCTCATATACCGCCACGGCTTCCCAACAGCATCATCACGGACAACGGCACAAACTTCGCCAAGGAGCAATGGCGAGTTCCGAGGAGCATCACATCCGCTCGACCGCGTCGTCAGACACCCGAATCCAACGGCCAGCGGAACGAGCCAACAAAAGCATCTTCCACGGCAAGCCGCGACTCCAAGTACCACTCGAGCGCACGGATCTTTGGGTCAAGAGCTTCCTCCGTCATCCGGGGAATCCGCACCTCGGTCAACAGTCGACGGATTCACCCCTTCTTCATGGTCTACGCGCGAAGCCGTCATGCCAACCGACCAACACGACTCGCCATGATCGTCCACTATACGGAGACCATAAACGAACTGGCCCGCCAAGATGGGCTCGACCAACTCGGCGGCGCGCGACCTCGCCCGATCGCGCACCGCAATCTATCGGCAAGGACTCGTCGCTACCACACCGACGGGTGAAAACCCGCACCTTCCAGAAGGCGACTTGGTGCTACGCCTCATCCAGGACAAGAAGGGCATGCACAAGCTCTCCCCTTGGGAAGGCCCGTTCGCTATCGGGCGCGTGCAACAGCGCCTACTACCTCGTTGACGTCGCGGGGGCGGTGAACTCGGCGTCAAGAGGCCGTGGAATGTAAATCTCCTCGGAAGTTCTATACCTAGAACCCCACATATGTACTCTCCGGTCGCTATGAATAAAAAGCAGTTCTTGCAAAATTCGTTTACTCTCCATGCCTTGTGCCACTTTTCGTAATTAACGTCATGCTACAATCTGAAGTCAACCCTTGGCACAGCGACCGCACGGCTAAGTAGTGCGATGTAAGAGCACCGAGTCATTCAGGTCTTGCATCGTCCACGAAAAAACGCCAATCCGGAGCCCCATCGAGTCGCCTAGCTCGACTGGTTTCTGAACCAAGACATCATCCTCGCTTCCCTCGACCCTGGTCCTCTGCATCCTCGGCATAGCGACTCGAGCGGCTAAGTACCACGCTCGGGGTGAATACCGGTTCGTCTCGATCGACGAGAAAAGCGCCAAGTAAGAGCATGCCGGGACTACGCCACGCGATGACCCACGGGCAGGCAGGGCGACGCAACACCTGTAGCTCAGTCCTCAACCACCCTCGAGTCGCGCCTTGAACTACCAAGTACCACGCTCGGGGACTCGGCCACGGCCCCGTTCACGTCTGGGAAAAGCGGTAAAATCTGAGCACTCGAGGAGTCGCCTTGCTGGCTCTCGAGCTTCGGTAGTCGACTCAACCAACATACACAAAACATCATATACAAGGGAACCCCACAAAGGCGGGGCTCGGGGACTCACCCAAAATCAACCCAAAACACGCAAAAATAGCAAAATGAACACAACGTTCCATTCAATCGCATATTGCATTGTCTTACATTACAACATATGCCTACTCGGCGGAAGCTGCTAACACATTTGGGCAAACTAAACTACTCTGCGGGCTTGACGAAGAGGCGCCCGGCCAGCTACGGATGAGCGGTGTACGGGTTCGATGGATACGTCGTCGGCTACGCCATCGCCGCGGAAGGCTGCTCAACCTTGAAGTCGCGGTGCGGCGGCTCGGGGTCGTTTGGCGCGACGACCGTCTCTTGGTAAGGAAGAAGGTCGCCCATCGACCAGACGCGCTCCGAGTACGCGGCGGCACGTTCCTGCAGCTTGAGGACCTCGGACAGGTCCACCGCTATCGATGAAGGGTATCCACTCGTCACATCATCGAGATCGAAGTCCTCGGGGAAGTGGGCGAGCCCAAGGCTCAAGGCCGTCGATGCTCCACGACGAAACGCCGACCGCGTCATGAACTCTACGACCGCGGGTGCTTTCTCCAAGTACTCCCACACCTCAACGAGGTCACCGGGAATGACCTCCGTGGCGACATCTCTTGGAGGTAAGCGTATGCAGTCGCCGGCAGCGTCGCCGAGTCGACGAGCATGTTCACGCACTCCCTCGCGTCAAGAGAGTTCGCTTCTTCTTGGCGATCGATAACACGACCTGCGAGAAGGAGACAACTGAGTACAATGGAAACCACAAACATACAATCGTAAAGGCAAGGAAAGCGACTCACCAAGCAATGGGGCGAGCCCCGTGATGAAACTTTGAAGCGATGTATGGTCGTTCTGAAGCCCAACAATGATGGCTTCAGACGCCTTTCGATCGTCCTCCGCGGCCGCAATGGCAGCCTTCGCTCGCCCGTTCGCCGAGCTCGCTTCTTCTTTCGCCTCCCTCAGTTCGCTCGGTCGGCGATCTTACTCAGCGGTGCCCAATGCGAACCCGCGCTTCAAGTTCTCCAGAGGACAAGCCCTTGGCGAGCCACCTCTCTTTCAGAGCCACAACCTGAAGTTCCTTGTTTGCTTCCTGGAGAGCAGCCAGTTCCTTCTCAGCACGCTGCTTCGCAGCCAATCGCTCTGCCGACTCCAGCTTCAGACCCTGTACATCTTCAAAGTCAGCACACATGAAAATTCCTAAGTGCGCACTTGTTAAAATTTAGCGAGTGCGCACTCGGGGACTGGCGGTTGAAAAAATACTCAGTGCCCACCCGCTATAATTTAGCGAGTGCGCTCGAGGGGAGCGGTTCAAAAATACCGGTGCCCACCGCTATAATTTAGCAAGTGCGCACTGGGCCGGACCGAACGCGCAAAACAAAAACTAAAAAGAATCAGCCGTTGCAAAACACCGACTGATCCTCGGACCGGAGGTACTGGATGGCGCGCCAAGCATGTCGTGCTTGATTGCGCCCGCGACGCATAGCGGCACGGTGTGTGCCCGGCGTTGGTCAATCTCAGCGCCGGCGGTCTCAGGCGGGGCTCGCGTCGCGATCGCTTTTCGCCGTGGCGCCTTGGTCATGAAGCGGGGAAGGTAGCGATTGACGCGCCCGCCCCAAGGCTTCGCCTCCTCCGGCCTAAACAGCGAAATGCCCCTTCCGTGGACGCCGGTTGCTTCCACAATGAGCCCGGCCAGCCGTCGCCGTGTCGTCGAGAGACGGCGACAATGTCGTCGCCCTTGGCCTTCTTGCTGCCTTCCGTGGCGGCGACGACTTCATCCACCTTCCTCTACGAGAAGGTCCTCCTCGCTAGCGGCGGAGGGCACCTTAGCCACCGTCGGGTGGCCCATCTTCTTCACTCGGTCTGTGTATCAAGACAATTCAGTCAAAACAATCTAAATATTAAGAGAGGAAGATGAAGGCCGAGTGCACTTACTTGGCTGGAATGAAACGCAGCCAATACGGAGGCCGCTTCTCAGCTCGAGGCCCAATCGGCCGAGCCCGGCTCAGGGCCCAGGCCCAAGATACGGAGGGCTTCTTTGACGTTGAGGTAGCGGTTGGTGCCTCCGGGACACCTTCGACGGAGGCCCCCTCGTGAAGTGGAGCTGCATGGCGGAGCCTCCTTGCGAGGCGATACCGCCACGCTCGGAGCCTCCTTGCGAGGCGAGACCGCCACGCTCGGGACCTCCTTGCAAGGCGAAGTCGCCACGGCCGGAGCCGCCCCTAGCCCGGAGACCGGCGCGAAGGGCGGAGGTAGTGAAGCCAGCGGTGCCTCCATGGATGGCGCATCCAGTAGCTGCTGCGGGCGCCCGTCATCGGCGAGCTGTGGGCATCGGCCGCTTCGCGGCGGTGAGACCATCCTCGGCGGCCGTCCTCCTCCTCGGGGGCCCTCGCCTCTTTCTCCTTCTTCTTCTTTGGAGTGGCTTGACGGCGAGGTGGTCTCCGGAGTTCTTCGTCATCATGACGCTCGAGGCTCTTGCTCGCCTCGAGTTGTGGCGTTGCCCGGGTCTTCGGACCATGGGCGATCTCCTCTTGATTCGTCCTCGTCGTCCTCTTTGCCTCGACGGAGGCGGCTTCGCTTGTGTGGGCGGATGTCCCAGCTCTCGTCATCAGCGGGTGGAGCCACCTTCCACCACTTGAAATAGCTGCGTTAAACATGGAACAAAGTTAGAATTACCGTTGCATATGCTGCTGCGAATGAGATCAAATTATTACCGTTGGGCCGGACGCCATGGTGTATGGAGCCCGGCTTGCGCATCCGTGTATGCCGCTGGGTGATCCTCTTGACGCCAGAGGTAGTCCTCCGGCTTCCACTCGGAGGCAGGCCTTCGTCGAGTCTTCTCGGCGATGTCTTGGTACATGTAATGCTCGCGTTAGGCGAGTGGAGCGAGGCCGCCCAAGCAGCAGTTGTACGGGTTCACCGTCTGGAGCCTTCTTCTTCAAACCGCGAATGGCTCGGAGCATCTCGTCGGCGACCATCCGCTGGTCGTCGGGAAGCTTGGCGACACGGAGATTCTTGTGACTCGGAGCGGTCGGCCGAGTACCGTGGAATCGCCGCCTCGTCCGGGGTCGCCTCGGTCACGTAAAACCAAGACTTTCGATCGCCGCTGCTTTGGCGGCAACATCGGTCAAGAAGGAGGCTTTGGATTTCAGTTGGAAGGTTAAGCCGCCCGCGGCTAGCATTGGGCCGCCCGCCTCCTCGCGGCTGATCCGTCCATGAAACAGATCTTGCCACAAGGGAAAGTAGGGCCGGCAGCCCAAATAACACTCATGAGCATACAAAGATGGCGAGCTGCTCGATGCTATGGGGACCCAGATCCGAGGCTGGATCCCGTAGTAAGCCTTGAAGCGCAGGAAGAACAGAAGTGGGAAACCCTAAACCCGCTCGAGGTGACTAGTGAAGCAGATGAACTCTCTCGCTGGTTGGGTCGTTCTCCGGTGCGAGGATTCGCCAACCGGCCCGCAGGATTCCGGCCTCCTCGAAGGAGGCCAGTTGCGCCCTGGTGCATTTGGATCTGCCCCAAGGTTCAGTGGAGAGGGCCATGGCTGAGGATTTGCTTGGGGGCCGGAGGATTGCGGGTTGATCAGATCGCGGGATTAGCGGACGAAAGATGTGCGTACTCGGAAGAAATGGTGGGCGGTTGGTTTTCCGATAGCCTACCATCCCTCTTATATAGCGGGAGCTGCCCGCCAAATTAGGGGACCGTTACCGCGCGATGATTACGCCGAAAGTTACCATTAAGTTACCTTAACGGCTAGTTTGACCAGACCCGACGGTCCGCCTCCTGCCACCCGGCTCGCTAAGTTACTCGCCGAGGCCGCGACCCGTTGGTTCGGTTCGCCCAAGACGCGACTCGGTTCGCCGGATTTTTTCCTTCTGCGAGCCCGCCGACGATTCGTTGGATGCCAACTTGAAGCCGTATACTCCATCGCCGGCAGCCACCGCGCCTAATCAACGCGGCCTCGGGGACTGCGATGGGGATATGCCTCGGGGTATCCTCGGCGGGCGTTTCCGGCCCGAGGGTGGCAGTGGGCCCGCAGCGAGTGGATCAAAGCCCATCAAGGAGCCAGGCTGGAGGTCGAAGGCCGAGCAAGTAGATAGGCCCGTCGATCTGTTAAGCGATTGGCGGAATTGTAACGAATTGGTTGAGATATGTAAACCCTAGGGAGGTAAGCTTATATAAACCTCCCAAGGGGTGAGTAGGATCGTTCCCTCATACACCCAAGCAACTCGCCGCCTAGTCGCCGAGTTCGCCCATTGTAAACACCTCCATAATACAATCTAGCGAGTAGGTCTTTACCCTCAGGGGCCGAACACAGGTAAAACCCTGTGTCTTTGCCCTCATCTCGCACCGCAGATGGCAGGCCGCCCTTGCCCTTCGTTCTACTACTCGCTGCCGATTGCAGCATCTGCCGTGGTCATTCCTTCGACACTAGGCCACCACCCCACTAGGCCGCCTGGGACGCTTGCTGCTGCGTGGGGCCACCGCCCGGCTGCTGTGTCAGGCCGCGCACACAGGACGGCCCACGGCGGATCGCCTGGCCACATAAAAAGGCCGCCGCCTGCACTGGTCCTTGTCCTCTATGCCGGGCCCTTGTGGCCTAGCCGGCTGGCACACGTTTTTCTGCCCCTTTTCTTTTAAAAATAGTCCCACATGAGGCACCTAAGAGGGAGGGGACTCCTATCTTCCCCTATATAAAGAGGTGGCCATGGATGGGATTAAACACACAATAAATTGAGATATTCCCTTTGGTTGGAATACTCCTCTTTCTTTCTAAAATTGCCTCTGCTAGTGCGTGGTCCCAAGTCAGGACAGCACATGCAAGGAATTCTCTTCTGCGGCACGCCATTGTGCTGCTAGAATTCCAGCTATGATGTCTACTTACGCAACCTCGATGGGATCCGAGCTCGGGAGTCATTGTCTTGCATCGTATGCCTGTGTAAATTCGGTGGGGCTATTGAAGCTATACAGGCCATCGTGTGAGGACCTGGACAAGGAGTGACGTGCGAGGAGCTTTGTGACCTTGAGGTCGGACGGGTACGACTATATCAACCATACTTCTTCAGGGGTACATTATTTTGTCTTCCTCTATTATTGCATTACTAGTAGATAGATCTTGGGCATTCATGGTTTCCCGCGTATTAATTTTTTTGATTTTGTGCACCAGAACCCCAACCGTAGTAACATGAGTAGATAATAAAAACGTCAACCGATGACCCTTGCCTTGCTGATAGGCATCACACACTAAAATTATAGCTTTATTAACTGACATAGAGAGAAGCTCATGATGATATAAAATATGCTGGACGATTGGAGAGACTGGATGTCCTAGACGCGAGTGCCACTGATCTCGCGACACCTTGACGCTGCTGAAGGCTTGTTTAACAGAAGACATATCAATATTATAGAGACCTCAGCGACATCCACCTCTAAGTAGAACCGCCTTGGTGCCCCGGTCCTTAACAAGAAAATATCATGGATGGAATTTAAAGAAAACATTAGTATCATATGTGAATCTCTGAACAGAAACAAGATTGCGAGTAATGGATGTTACATGATGAATGTTTTTAAGATGTAGGGGTTGTGTTGGTGTAGGAATTATGGATTGACCAATATGTGTAATGTGCATACTTGTACCATTTGCAGTTTGGACAGTGTCCTTTCCATGGTATTGCTCCTTGATGTTCAGCTTGTTGGAGATGTGTTTAGTTGTTGTAGTGTCCGCATACCAGTATGGATCAACTGGATATGAGGGAGTAGAGGTGCCGACGTGGTAGGCAACAGCAACACCATCATTGAGAGCAGCGAGTTGGCGGTCCATATTACGTTTGCCGTTCCGTTGCTCTTAATTTTTTGGAACCTCTTGAAGTAGAAGGATGCGACGTGGCCAACCTTCGAGAAGATCTGGCACAACGGAAGAGCTCCACCACCGCCCTGACCACCAGCGTTGCAACCACCCCCGCCTTGACCCTGCTGATGCGTGGGAGGAGGTGGCACAGCAGTTCCCTACGAGCGTGCGCCAGGGGCCTGGTCATTCCACTGTGTTAGCGGCATTGGTGGTGGTGGCTGGTACATAGGCGTGCGTCCACCACTTTGGCGCGAGGTGTAGTTGGTGGAGTGGATATCAGCGTCGGGCTCAGCGCGACGTGCCTCGACACGTTGTTCGGTGTTCAGGAGCTGCGCATAGACATCCCGTATGGGCATAGGTTCAGACACCGACCGAGCAGATACATGATCAACAAGGGGATCATAGTCATTGTCGAGGCCAGTGAGTAGAAAGGCGTTAAACTCTTCTGGACAGAGCGACTGCCCAATCGACGAGAGCACACCTTCTAGGGACTTGACCTTGTTGAAGAAGACAGTAGCGTTGGGGTAGTCGTGGTTCTTGACCTTGGACCGCTGATCACGGATCTGCATGACCCGCGCCGTCGACTGTGACTTGAAGCTGGCCTCCAGGGCCTCCCACGCTTCCTGCAACGTCGGGATCATCATGACCATGTCGAGGATCCCCTCGGTGAGAGAGGAGACAATGTCCAAAAGGATCGACTAATCCTACTGGTGCCATGTCGAGTACTTGGGGTTGGGCTCAGTTGAGGCAGCGACATCATCGCACGCCGAGACTTGAAGTTGTTCGGCCAGACAGGGTAGAGACCGAAGAGCAGGTTGATCCTCAATATTGGATCGACTTGAGTGTGTTAGTAGAGTTAGTTGTCTACTGTAAGGCGAATGGTGAACTTGTTCGTCAGATCAGTGGGAGTGTCGGGAATCCTCGCTGCCATCACCGCCCGAGCGGCGCTCCCGAAGCTCATCGAGACACCGGCGGAGGTTGTCCTTGAAGACAAGGAAGATGACGGGCTGGAGGAGTTCATCGACATGCTATAGGTAGTCATGGCGCAATTGGCAGACGGCAGCGCTAGGCGGCGGTCGCTAATATGGGCAGCGGCGATGATCTAGGCGGCAGCGGCGGTAGGGTAGATGGAAGCAAGAATTAGGTTTTGCTCTGATACCATGTGAAAATAACGATATGGGTAGGTGATGGATGTGAACACATCCACATTTAAACTGGATATTATTCATATTTTTCATGAAATATCTCTCTAAACCCTGCCACTAATGCCCAATGATCAAAGGGGTATGCAATTCTTTCTTTCTATTTTCCTTGCGCAGATAATGACGTTTGATGATGGGAATCACAACATTAAAGTCAAAGATACGAGATTTCCAACAACCCAAAGAAACCATGAGTCGTGGAGAGGAGGCAGAAGCTTTAACGACCAACTATACAGCGGGAATAAAATTCCAGCCGTATGGTTGCCACTGACACCGTTAGGTCAAACAGAACAACTTTTGTGAAGGTAACCCTATATAAAGAGGCCTCGGGCGACGAGAAACGAGAGTCGCGCCCCATAGAACATAACACCGAAGAGCCGCGGGAGGAATAGATATAGATCTAATCTCCAAACCCTTCTCCTCCACCATAGCCATATTCCACCACTTGTAATAGTAGATCTCATCTCCAATTGGCGACATTGTAAGACTATTTGCTATCAATCTCATGATTTCCATTACAATGTTTATGATTGTTAATTTCATCTCTAAGTGTGAGTAATGACTAATCTGCAGGATGGGAACCCCAAAGGATGTGAGAAGGGTAATGCAATTTGTATGAGATTTACTTGGGATTAACGGTGACATCACTATGCATATCATTAGTTCTCTTTGTTATATGGATGAGACTAGTAGGTTATTGCTATAAGCGGTTGTAGAGGCAATAGCAGTTACGGATGCACTACCCACATATAATTATCTTGCTCTAAAATTACATGCATACTTTATTATTATCTTTTATTCCCATTAGATGTTTTGCACAACTACAGGTGAAACCGAAAGCCCCAGACCCTCTCTCTCCATCATCGGCAACAACAAAAGAGAGAAAACTCATCATCGGCAACAACAAAAGAGAGAAAACTCTTGGTCCGATAAAACACAAAGAGAATTCTAAAACTCCCGAAGGTCCGTTAAAGTAACTTTACTACGCTTTCTGCTTTCCGAGGATTCGATAACCTAGGTATATTATGGAAAAAGAGCTATACTACATCCATAATCCGGATCGAAGCTGTCTGTTAGGGGTCCCAACCTAATAAGGTAGAGTCCTCCTGTGTTTTACAATGCTAGTCCCTGGATCAATAGCTAGCATCCACAGTTAAGATGTAATATCAAGATACAAAGGTCATATTATAACTTTATAACCAGGAATAACATAATTCTATTACATCATACATAGCTCATTTGGCTATTACATTACATTGCAGCGGAATAACTATAGTCATGGGTCCTTCATCTTCAAAATGCCACAGGCAGATGTTGGTTGTAGACTTTGTAATCCTAGTCAATCAAACAATCTTCATTTAAAAACAATCATCCTGCAACATTACAAGTTACAGCCACAAGGGTCAATACATTTTGAATTGTATTGGCAAGCTTCACTTTTATGTATACTAAGAGTGGATCCTATCATTATATGCATATTTGGTTAAGTAGATTTTAAGGCTTATTTGCATAAAGCAATATTTTATCCTATCTTTTCAAAAAGGGTTTTAAGTCCTTTGTCAAATTTCTTTTCCAAGTTCCTTGATATACTTGGTAGAAACTCAAGTGTTCAAGTCCTTGTCAATCTTTCTTGAGCACCTTGGTAACCCCAAGTGCATCAAGTTTTAAAATATCTCATGAGTTCCTTGGTAACCCCAAGTACATCATGCTCTTGAGCACCTTGGTAACTCCCCAAGTGAAACAAGCTTAACAAATCTCTTTGAATTCCTTGGTACCCCCAAGTGCATCAAGTTTTTATATTAGAAGTTGGAATGTCGAGATCTCCCATAGTTCAAACTTTAGTTGCTCGGTATTGTCCATAACCGGGGACACGGCTAAGTACTTAGATTTTATTAACTTCTGCAGAAGGAGTACACTTTACCCACATGACACAATCCCATCTTTTTGCCACCAGTGGCCTACTGGATTAGTGCTCACCAAGATGGAGTACCCAAGACCGAGAGTGTGAAGTCTTTCCAAAAGGTCCTCCCATACATCATTGCTAGCTTGCCTTCAGCCCCCATGAAGCATTCCAGATCCCCATGTCCGGTAACTAAAGACAATGTATGGGTCTTCCTAATGTAGTTGACTAAGCCAGAGCCATAATAGCATGTGGTTGCACATGAAAGCCACAATTGGAGAAACATGTTCAATCTCTAAGGTTCCTAGGTGGTTTTCTTTTGGAGCACAACACAAAGTGATTTCCATAGACATGGTTTCTTTTGTTGCCACCTTCTCCAAAACTTAAAGTATCCACCACCTAGGTGGTTCATTGAGTCCTTGTTTTATTATGTAAAACACAAGTCCTTTTCTCAATCCTTTGTAAAATCTCAACATGTATCTCTTGTCAAAATAAAGCATGGCTAAGCATGTACAACTTCATTATTTTTACTAAGGAGTGTATAGGGAATCCTATTAGGATTTAGCATAGCATAAGTATAAAGAAATCTTTTCATGCATGTTTTCATAATCCACTAAGTATAATAAAAAAATAGTAGGGCATTTGTATGATAGTGTAACTTGACTTTTTGGTAGGGAATGAGGGTTTACTTCTTGATCTTGCTAGTATCACACTTTGCTAATTTCACTACAATCAATCAAACAAGCATGGTATCAAGTAGCATTCCAAACCAATATTCAAACAACATTCCACACACACAGGTAATGGAATCTAAGTCATGCATAAGTATGCAATGGTTGGTTCAATGGTAAGGATGGTCTCTACTAGGTTTCTAAACTTTGTAAGTTCCAAATTGGTCATTTACCAAGATGGCAAAGTCATTTTGCACATGTGGTTTATCCTTAAACCATTTCCAAACCACTCATTATTTATGTGATGAAAAATAGTTTCTTCATTTAAAGCAAAACCTTATGTTTTTCACCAAGTGAGTTGTCATTGTAAAACTTGGTGTTTTTGGGTCAGTAGGTTTTGATCCAAAACATTTCCTCAAAGTTTTCTTTGCAAAAACTTTTCCATAGTAAAATCCATAATTTTATTTGGCTAGAATATGGTTAAGTCAAATAATTCAGCCTAAATTATACCAAAATAATTTTTAACACCAAGGGTTGGTTCCTAGGGTCAGTAAGGTCACATAAATCCAATTTGCAAAGGTTTTAACCTTAAATCAATTTTAAAAAAAATTTCTAACATAAATAA
Source organism: Avena longiglumis (assembly GCA_030063025.1). Classification (NCBI taxonomy): domain Eukaryota; kingdom Viridiplantae; phylum Streptophyta; class Magnoliopsida; order Poales; family Poaceae; genus Avena; species Avena longiglumis. Next base: position 6,135,644 of record CP125973.1, read on the forward strand.
GCACACAAAAGAATCTGCAAAATCAAACAAGCTAACAGATACTATTTGCTAAACTAAGGGCAGGGTTGGTTAGGGCTTGTCCTGCTGATTCCAACGACATAAAGTTTGTAATTTTTGGACGTGTGGATCCAAAGTTATGGAATTTACAAAATTGAACATCAATTAGATCAATTCTGTTTTAAATCCAACCAGCAGAGACACATGTCTTAATCTAATTAAGTGCCGGATTGGCTGGGATCGAGCCACGTGAGCCACTGGATATAAAGCAAATCCTCTGGACGAGATGCTTCCATACCCCTTGATAAGTGACTCTATCCTAGCCAGGTGGATCGAGATCGAACGGCAGTTGCAGCTCGACCTAAAGTGGGCGGCGCTGCGGTGGCTAAGCGGCGGAGGCCGGTACGGCGATGCGACGCTATAGGAGGTGGGGAGAAGGAGGGTTGCTCATCGGGCTCAGGTCCTGCGAAGCTCAAGGTACCGCAGTTCGACGAGCACTCTGGTTCAGCCGCGATTCCTCGCCGGAGTAGTGGGCGGCGGACGGTTCTGGCACGGTCGAATCTGAGGTGGTCCACGAGAAGACAAACGGTGGACTGGGTTAGACGTAGGGAGATCATGGCGGAGCTGTGGCGTGAAACGAGAATGGTTGGGGTAGTCTGATTTACCGTAGAGGTTCACCGAGTTTGCGAACGGTGGCGCTCGTTGTGACGGGTTGTCGCTGCAGATCGCCCTAAGGCAAGCGAAGTAAGTTCGGATGCGCAGAAGTAAGCGATCTTTGTCGCGTGATCTAGGAGTCGCGGGTGGTCGGTGTTCACTGGATTGCTTGGAGCAATGGCGCAATGGCGCCGCTTGGTGTCGCCGTTGTTCACGCCTGGATGCTCGGGACGAGCTGGGCTTGAGATGATCGCCGGAAGGTGGGGATCACGAGCACGGTCGAAGAGGCAAGGCGGTCAGGTTTGGTCGGAATCGAGATGGGAGCTCGTCGGAGTAGAGGGTGCTGGGAGGAATTGAGGCGGTCTAAAGCGTGCCGGTAGCGAGTGTCGAGGGAAAATATAGAGGCTTGGCGTTTCAACTGCGTAATCAAAGCTGTAGCAGTGGTCGAGTTAAATGTAATTAAGGCAGCGAAATCATCGGCAGGGAGGCGGTGTCGAAGGAGGAGAAAGGGTCGCGGGTGGGGAGGAAGAACGGTGGTGGTGGGTCTACATCGGTGGGAAAGAAAGCGAGGAGGTCCACTGTCATACTCTGTGGTCCGTAGTGGGTGTGAACTGTTTTCTTGCGGGGTGAGAGGTTGGGCTGTTTCCTGGGCTTGTTGGGCTGCCTGGGCTGGGTTGGCCAAACTCCATTTTTTTATTCTGTAACTTTTTCCTTTTCTTTTTCTGATTTCTGTTTTGAATTTCCAATCAATTATTCAATCATTCAAACAAGTCAAACAATGTTTAAAACAATTCAAATAACATCCAACTTTGTGATATTGAAAATATTTCTGTTTATTATCATGAGTCCAAAATCCAAAATAAAATAACAATTTCATTCTTTTTTAAAATCCATTCTTTTATTTAAATAAAATGAATCTTTTAATTATTTAATAAAATAGGGTTTGTTTTAATAAAAATCCTCATTTAAAACCCAAATATTTTCAAAACCAATTCAGTAGGTTTTATCTGAAAGAAAGGAATATTTGGAAACTTGTTTAAAATAAAATAACATTTAATTTTAGGGTCCATTTTTAATTAAATATAATGGGCTTTCATTATTAAATCAAATAAGATTTATTTTATCGAGATATTTATTTTGAGATCCAATATAAATCCAAACACTTTAGTAGGTTTTATTTGTGTATATCAAATATTTGGAAAACTTATTTTAAATGATTAAATAAGTTTTGATGTTTCAATTAAATTGGTAAAATCTTTTATTTAAGTAAAATTTGGTTATTAGGTCCTTATTAATTTATTTAAATAATCCTTTGTTTAACCAAATGTACTAATTCCAAAGTTTGGCCAAGGTTTTAATTTGGCTTTTATAAAACATTCTTTATTTTATAAACTTTACTTCATTTGAAAATAAATCTTTTCACTCAAGATCTTCCCCAATAGTATTTCCAAATGTTTTTATTTTTTTCTTTTATTAAATGTTTATATTTTTAGATCCCTTTAGGTTTTATTTAATTCAAAGGGTTTGAGGTTCCAATTGAATTCAAAAAGTTTATTCTGGCTCTGAAATTTAAACAAAGTTTTATTTTATTCGTTTGTTTTCACATTTCAAGATTTGGAAAATCTTGGTATGTGACAGGCTACCACCCTTAAAATAAATCTCGTCCCGAGATTTGGGGAGGCTAGGGTTACAAGCAAGTTCAAACAACTGGGGTACTACCACCCTTAAAAAGTTTCAAACAAAATTACATATTGTCCTTCTTGGGATCCTGGGGAAATTTTCTCATAGCAAACATTTGCATGGTTTTCCTTGGTTTCCATACTTGTCTCATGGGCCAAGGTTGAGCTTCTCCATAGGCTTGTTCAACTTGTTCTTCATCCTTTCTGGACAGTTGCTTGCATAGTGTCCTGGGTTCTTGCAGTTGAAGCAATGAATGTCATTGAGTTCTTTACGTGGCTCTTGTGGGCAAGTTGCTACATAGTGGCCTGGTTCTTTGCAGTTGTTGCACCACACTTGGTCAATCTCTTTATTCTTCTTGTTCTCTGGGCATCCACTGGAGTAGTGTCCCATTTCCTTACATTTACGACATTGTGCAAGGCTCATGTCTTGCTTGGGCTTCTTGGTTTTCTTTGATCCTTTGAATTGGGTTGTCTTGTTTGGAGGTATGAGTGGTCCTTTTCCTTTGGTAAACTTGGATCCTTCTTGTTTCCTTTGTTCTACCATGGCATAGATGGGACATAGGCCAGGAGTATGATCACTTCCTTCACAAAGGTAACAAGTAGCTTGAGAGGTGGGGCATTGTCCTACAGGATGGTCTTCTTCACAATTGGGGCATTGTCCTTCATGCTCCGTGGAAGTATGATCCTTGTCTCCACAAATAATGCAAGTTGGGGCTCCATCTAGAATAACATTCTTGTCATCCTTGTTATCATACACACTTCTAGGATAGCTTTCTTCTATGCTAATCATTTGATTAGTCACCTTAAGCATCAGTTGGGATTGTTCCTCCAAAAACTTTTGCAGTGCTGGATCTTTATCACTATTGTTGGCTAGGAACTGAGCTGTCAGTTGGTTCAACTGATGTTGGGTTGCTATGAGTTCTCTCATGCTGTCAGCTTGGTTGGTGTTGGTGTCATCAACCTTGGAGTCCTTTGGAGTAGACATCTGTTTGGGTTGAAGGAAGATTAGAATGGGCAAGATATTTCTAAGGAATTTTTTCTAATCACACACATCACAATTCACACAAGCAATGTGCATGCAATCACAAACCAAACTTTTCACTCATACAAGGTTCAAGCACTTACTTAGGCAGCAAAATATTTTTGGTTACACCACATAAGTTGGTGTGTTTTGACTTAACTAAATTATGGTGCTCCATCTATATGGTTCACTTGTGATCTTTCCTTCCTTCTTGGTTGATCCTTCTTGCATGAGATCATGGTTTCCTTGAGAAAAGCTCTTGGTCACAATACTTCAAAGTTGTTGATGGCTCCTTCTTATTTTGCATTCCCTCAGTATCTAAATCTTGAGTAAGATTTTCCTTGTTTCACTTGTGGTCCTTAGTGTTATCCAAGTTGGAAGTCCTTGGTGAAGAGGCTGAAGATGTTGAAGTCATTAGAGTTGAAGAAGTTGAAGTAATTCTTGCACATGGTGTAATCCTTGGCCATGGGTAGGTTTTTCCATCAAGTTGAAGTAGAAGAGGTGTAGAGTTGAAACCAAAATGGTTGAGGAAAGGGATTACAAGTTTTTGTAAATAAGTTTTTGGAACAAAACAACTCCTCATTTTTCTAAGGGTTTTTGTCCAATCCTAGGGTTACAATCCTACAGGCAACACAATGCTCTGATACCATCTGTTAGGGGTCCCAACCTAATAAGGTAGAGTCCTCCTGTGTTTTACAATGCTAGTCCCTGTATCAATAGCTAGCATCCACAGTTAAGATGTAATATCAAGATACAAAGGTCATATTATAACTTTATAACCAGGAATAACATAATTCTATTACATCATACATAGCTCATTTGGCTATTACATTACATTGCAGCGGAATAACTATAGTCATGGGTCCTTCATCTTCAAAATGCCACAGGCAGATGTTGGTTGTAGACTTTGTAATCCTAGTCAATCAAACAATCTTCATTTAAAAACAATCATCCTGCAACATTACAAGTTACAGCCACAAGGGTCAATACATTTTGAATTGTATTGGCAAGCTTCACTTTTATGTATACTAAGAGTGGATCCTATCATTATATGCATATTTGGTTAAGTAGATTTTAAGGCTTATTTGCATAAAGCAATATTTTATCCTATCTTTTCAAAAAGGGTTTTAAGTCCTTTGTCAAATTTCTTTTCCAAGTTCCTTGATATACTTGGTAGAAACTCAAGTGTTCAAGTCCTTGTCAATCTTTCTTGAGCACCTTGGTAACCCCAAGTGCATCAAGTTTTAAAATATCTCATGAGTTCCTTGGTAACCCCAAGTACATCATGCTCTTGAGCACCTTGGTAACTCCCCAAGTGCAACAAGCTTAACAAATCTCTTTGAATTCCTTGGTACCCCCAAGTGCATCAAGTTTTTATATTAGAAGTTGGAATGTCGAGATCTCCCATAGTTCAAACTTTAGTTGCTCAGTATTGTCCATAACCGGGGACACGGCTAAGTACTTAGATTTTATTAACTTCTGCAGAAGGAGTACACTTTACCCACATGACACAATCCCATCTTGTTGCCACCAGTGGCCTACTGGATTAGTGCTCACCAAGATGGAGTACCTGCAGCTGAGAGTGTGTGAAGTCTTTCCAAAAGGTCCTCCCATACATCATTGCTAGCTTGCCTTGACCCCATGAAGCATTCCAGATCCCCATGTCCGGTAACTAAAGACAATGTATGGGTCTTCCTAATGTAGTTGACTAAGCCAGAGCCATAATAGCATGTGGTTGCACATGAAAGCCACAATTGGAGAAACATGTTCAATCTCTAAGGTTCCTAGGTGGTTTTCTTTTGGAGCACAACACAAAGTGATTTCCATAGACATGGTTTATTTTGTTGCCACCTTCTCCAAAACTTAAAGTATCCACCACCTAGGTGGTTCATTGAGTCCTTGTTTTATTATGTAAAACACAAGTGCTTTTCTCAATCCTTTGTAAAATCTCAACATGTATCTCTTGTCAAAATAAAGCATGGCTAAGCATGTACAACTTCATTATTTTTACTAAGGAGTGTATAGGGAATCCTATTAGGATTTAGCATAGCATAAGTATAAAGAAATCTTTTCATGCATGTTTTCATAATCCACTAAGTATAATAAAAAAATAGTAGGGCATTTGTATGATAGTGTAACTTGACTTTTTGGTAGGGAATGAGGGTTTACTTCTTGATCTTGCTAGTATCACACTTTGCTAATTTCACTACAATCAATCAAACAAGCATGGTATCAAGTAGCATTCCAAACCAATATTCAAACAACATTCCACACACACAGGTAATGGAATCTAAGTCATGCATAAGTATGCAATGGTTGGTTCTATGGTAAGGATGGTCTCTACTAGGTTTATAAACTTTGTAAGTTCCAAATTGGTCATTTACCAAGATGGCAAAGTCATTTTGCACATGTGGTTTATCCTTAAACCATTTCCAAACCACTCATTATTTATGTGATGAAAAATAGTTTCTTCATTTAAAGCAAAACCTTATGTTTTTCACCAAGTGAGTTGTCATTGTAAAACTTGGTGTTTTTGGGTCAGTAGGTTTTGATCCAAAACATTTCCTCAAAGTTTTCTTTGCAAAAACTTTTCCATAGTAAAATCCATAATTTTATTTGGCTAGAATATGGTTAAGTCAAATAATTCAGCCTAAATTATACCAAAATAATTTTTAACACCAAGGGTTGGTTCCTAGGGTCAGTAAGGTCACATAAATCCAATTTGCAAAGGTTTTAACCTTAAATCAATTTTAAAAATTTTTTCTAACATAAATAAGCACACAAAAGAATCTGCAAAATCAAACAAGCTAATAGATACTATTTGCTAAACTAAGGGCAGGGTTGGTTAGGGCTTGTCCTGCTGATTCCAACGACATAAAGTTTGTAATTTTTGGACGTGTGGATCCAAAGTTATGGAATTTACAAAATTGAACATCAATTAGATCAATTCTGTTTTAAATCCAACCAGCAGACACGTGTCTTAATCTAATTAATCGATGCAGTGGCTGGGATCGAGCCACGTGAGCCATTGGATATAAAGCAAATCCTACGATGCAGATGCTTCCATACCCCTTCGATAAGTGACTCTATCCTAGCGTGGATCGAGATCGAGCGGTTGCGAGCTCGACCTAAAGTGGGCGGCGCTAGCGGCGGCCATGGCGCGGAGGCGACGGAGGCGGCGCTATAGGAGGTGGGGAGAAGGAGGGTTGCTCACCGGCTCGGGGTCACGCGAAGCTCAAGGTCGCAGCAGTTCGACGAGGGCACTGGTTCACGCGATTCCTCGCGGAGTAGTGGACGGCGATGACGGTTCTATCCACGGTCGAAGACGCAGGCTGTGGTCCACGAGAAGACAAACGCGGTGGACTGGGTTAGACGTAGGAGATCATGGCGGGCTGTGGCGTGAACGAGAATGGTTGGGGTAGTCTGATTTACGAGAGGTTCGCCGGAGTTTGCGAGACGCAGTGGCGCTCGTTGACGACGGTTGTCGTGTAGATCGCCTAAGGCAAGATGTATAAGTTCAGCGCGCAAGAGTAAGGCGATGTTGTGCGTGATCTAGGAGTCGCGGGTGGTCGGTGTTCACTGATTGCTTGACGGAGCAATGGCGTACGGCGGCGCTTCGGTGTGTCGTTATCTCGCTCTGGGGCTCGGGGACGAAGTGGCTACGGAGATGATCGCCAGAAGGTGGGGATCACGAGAGCACGGTCGAAGAGGCAAGGGGCGGTCAGGTTTGGTCGGAATCGGAGATGGGAGCTCGTCGGAGTAGAGGGTGCTCGGGGAGGAATTGAGGGCGGTCTAAAGCGTGCCAGCGCGGGGTGTCAGGGGGAAAATATAGAGGAGGCTTGGGCGTTTCAACCTGCGTAATCAAAGCTGGTAACGGTGGTCGAGTTAAGGCGAATTAAGGCCGCGAAATCATCGGCAGGAGCGGTGTCGAAGGAGGGAGAAAGGGTCGCGCGGGTGGGGAGGAAGAACAGTGGAGGTGGGTCTACCTGTCAGTGGGGAAAGAAAACGAGGAGGAGGTCCACCTGTCATACTCTGCGCGGGTCTGTTAGTGGGTGTGAACTGTTTTCTTGCGGGGTGAGAGGTTGGGCTGTTTCCTGGGCTTGTTGGGCTGCCTGGGCTGGGTTGGCCAAACTCCATTTTTTTTATTCTATAACTTTTTCCTTTTCTTTTTCTGATTTCTGTTTTGAATTTCCAATCAATTATTCAATCATTCAAACAATGTTTAAAACAATTCAAATAACATCCAACTTTGTGATATTGAAAATAGTTCTGTTTATTATCATGAGTCCAAAATCCAAAATAAAATAACAATTTCATTCTTTTTTAAAATCCATTCTTTTATTTAAATAAAATGAATCTTTTAATTATTTAATAAAATAGGGTTTGTTTTAATAAAAATCCTCATTTAAAACCCAAATATTTTCAAAACCAATTCAGTAGGTTTTATCTGAAAGAAAGGAATATTTGGAAACTTGTTTAAAATAAAATAACATTTAATTTTAGGGTCCATTTTTAATTAAATATAATGGGCTTTCATTATTAAATCAAATAAGATTTATTTTATTGAGATATTTATTTTGAGATCCAATATAAATCCAAACACTTTAGTAGGTTTTATTTGTGTATATCAAATATTTGGAGAACTTATTTTAAATGATTAAATAAGTTTTGATGTTTCAATTAAATTGGTAAAATCTTTTATTTAAGTAAAATTTGGTTATTAGGTCCTTATTAATTTATTTAAATTATCCTTTGTTTAACCAAATGTACTAATTCCAAAGTTTGGCCAAGGTTTTAATTTGGCTTTTATAAAACATTCTTTATTTTTTAAACTTCTACTTCATTTGAAAATAAATCTTTTCACTCAAGATCTTCCCCAATAGTATTTCCAAATGTTTTTATTTTTTTCTTTTATTAAATGTTTATATTTTTAGATCCCTTTAGGTTTTATTTAATTCAAAGGGTTTGAGGTTCCAATTGAATTCAAAAAGTTTATTCTGGCTCTGAAATTTAAACAAAGTTTTATTTTATTCGTTTATTTTCACATTTCAAGATTTGGAAAATCTTGGTATGTGACACTGTCAACTCTTTTTCTGGCAATGTTGTCGGGGAAGCAATAGCTACCCTGGTAAGGTTAGTAGGAACCTTGCTAGTTTTAATTCTTGTTTTTAATTTTGTTAGTTTGCTTCCAGTCTTTATTTGGAAAACCAAAAAAATTAGTTAGTCTTTAAATTCTTGTTTTTATTATCATAAGTCTTTTGTATAAGAAAATCCAAAAACATAGGAAATATGGCTGAAAAGAAGGTTGGGGATTTTGCAACTCCCAACAATGATTATTTTCGTACTCCTATTACCCAGCCAGCAATTACTGCCGAGGACTATGAAATTAAGCCCCACTATTTAAGTTTGGTTCAACGGAATAAATTTGGAGGCTGTTCTGTTGAGGACGCAGGTATGCACTTGAATACTTTCACTAAAATATGTGATATGATGCATATTAAAGATGTTGACCCCGATACAGACAAGTTGCGCTTATTTCCTTTCTCTCTTAGAGGAAGAGCAAAACAATGGTTGCTATATTTTCCTAGAAATACTATTGCATCATGGGTGGAGTGTACTTCTTTATTTATGACTAAATTTTTACCACCTGCAAAGACTATGCAACTAAGATCTAATATTAGTAGTTTTAGACAGGAAGAGCGTGAGACGCTAGAGCTTGCATGGGAGAGGATGAAAGAATGCTTGAGAAACTGTCCCGACCATGGGATAGAAGATTGGTTAATTCTCGATTTATTTACAATTCTCTTAACCCTGTGTCTAAGTATATGCTTGATACTGCAGCTGGAGGAACATTTATGGGAAAATAAATTACCAAAGCAAAGCAGCTGCTAGAAAATATGCAAGACAACCATGCCCAATGGCATGTGGATTGATCAAACACAAAAAAGTGAACTCCATCACACCTCAGGAAAATGAAGAACTCAATGCTAAGATGGATGAGATCATATTAGCCGTCAAAGCTAAGGAAACCCAGGTAAGAGCTATCCTAGAATCAAATATTGAAGAAATAGACTTCATAGCTCGTAATGATTATAATCCTTCCTAGAAGAAGAACTATAATCCTAATTTATAGAAACATTATTCTAGTCCTACAGATAATTCTAATAATATATAGGATCAAGTAATGGTAGTCTCCAAGAAACACTTAATTCCTTTATGGACTCGCAAAATGAGCAAAACAATATCCTAGTTAAGATAACAGAGAACCATGATACAATGATTGGTAAATTATCTAACCAAGATGTGAGTTTGAGGAATGATTTGCAGGCTCTCCAAGAAAGAACAAGGATTTTTGAGGCACAACTAGGTAAGATAATCGAGATTCAAACTATCATTCTAGCTAAATTTGCAGGTAAAGCTGAGCCCAATTCGGTTAAAGACCTCAAGATGATAAGAATCCAAAGGGAGGAGCCTGGAGAACTTGACTATAGCAATGCTCCTTCACCAAATTACATGGTTGAAGATCTTGTGAAAAGGATCAATATCAAGATTCCCATAAGTGAAGGAAATGAGGAAGATATGTATCAACACTTCATTAATCAGGTAGCAATAAAGGTACATGAGCTTGAGGAAAAACATAATAAAATTGCTGAAAAATTACCTGTTAAGCTTGATGATATGTTTGAGCCTACTATTAAGATTAAAATTGGGACTAATGAGATAGCTGCACTTTGTGATTTAGGTGCAAGTGTTTCAACAATTCCAAAAAAGTCTTTTTAATAAGTTAAATATTGGCTCATTTTAAATCACTTAGTTAAAATTACATCTAACAGATTCTACCTACAAACAAGCTATAGGAATTAAGTAGAATACTTTAGTATACATTAAAGGTTGTCCTGCTCTTATGATTTTGTTATTGTTGACATGCCTGCAGATGTTACTGCTCCTATCATATCAGGCCGTCCATTCTTAAGAACTATTAAGGCTTTTTATTAATCTGCATGACGGGAACGTGAAGCTTCAATTGCCTTCGCGGGATCCTTTTGTTATTCATTTCCCCAGGAGGAAGAAATCCAAGCATGATGAGAAGGAGGCCATCACTTTGAAGGCCAACTATTTTGGAGTGGGTGTTCCACTCATTTGGCCTAAGTGAGCAACATCAAGGTAAAGTTATTGACCATAATAGAGTGCTTCATAGGAGGCAACACATGTGAAATTAAGGTTTGCGTAAAGTTTTTAAGTTTTAGTTTAAGTTTCATGTTGAATAAAGAGTGCTAGAAAACTCCAGTTGAGGAGGAGAAGTTCGGTGGTACTAAAAATCCTATTTTATACATGCTGATGTTGGTCGACAATTTAGAATGTCATTTTTCTGTCAAAACATGGTGTTTCGCTAAGTTTCAGGTTAAGAAATAATTCTTGAAGAAACAGAATTTTTTGGCGAGTATAGAAGGTTTAACGACCAACTATACAGCAGGAATAAAAATTCCAGCCGTATAGTTCCGGCCGTATAGAAATCTATGCCATCGCCAAATTTTCTTCCCCAGGTATAGAAGGTTTAACGACCAACTATATTGTGGATAAAATCCCTCAGTATAGTTCCTCAGTATAGATATTGCCTCAGGAAAAATCCTAAGAAACCCTAATTTTTAACGTTAGACCAACTATCTGGTAAGGAACAAAATGTTGCCATATAGTTTGGCCGTATATTTTCCTCCAACCACAAAACGCATACGGAAAGGTACCCCAACACCAAAACTTCAATCATTTTTCTTTTCTACCTCCAAACTCTCTCAAAATCTCAAGGGATCTTCATCTCAACCCAATTTCGTTCGATTTCCTCGCACAAGTGATCTACGGTATGTTTCTCTTCCGATCCTCCAATTACTTTTTGCAAATTCATGTCTGATTTGTTGTCATTATCAATCTAGGGTGAGATCTACTATGAACTAATTGCCATCTTTCTCTTACCTAGATTATTATTTTGATGAAATCCTTTAATGTGCTATGATGAGGAATATGTTATGCTTATTACTGTTGGATCAAAAAGTTTTATTTTTGTCTCTCTTATTATTTTAGAAGATGAACACAAGTAGACAAACGCGTGCTCATGCCGTCGCGAGTTCTTCTCAGGCTGCCGCTGCAGCTCAGGACCGCATGGGGGAACGTGATCGCTTCAAAAAGGTCAAGAACCAAGAAGTGAAGACAACCAAGTGGGCTTGTCCCTTTCTATTGAATCAACTCGGTATTTCTGATGACTTCAATTTACTTTGCAATAGAGTTGGCTTGAAAAATTTTGTATTCCATGATGCGCCTACCTATCGCCGGTTAACTCTTGAATTTTTAAGTTATTTTCAAAGCATCGTTAAAACATGGCATGCAGAGGACATGGTTTCTTTTCGACTTATGAACAACAACTATACATTACCACTTGATGATTTGTGCAATTGTCTTGGTTTACCAAATAATGATGCTAATGCTTTACGCGCATCTTTTACTGGCATAGATCCATCCCAAGATCATTATTATAATAGAATGAGTTTCACTTCTAGAGTCAACAAGGGGAAGAATATTTAGCATACTTCTATTCGCTATTTGTTCTATGTTATTGCTAACACCTTGCAGGCATGAAATGAGTTTACAAGACTCAATGAGTAGGACATCTTAGTCCTTGCAAAAGCTGCTTTCAACGGCATCGACTTGTCACTCAACTTGGGCGCAATTCTTGTGCGCTACCTAGACCACCAATCCTCCCAAAGCCAAGGACCAATCACAGGTGGAGGCGTCATCACCGTGCTTGCCATTGCCTTAGGAATTGACCTAGGTGAGTTGCAACCATTGCTAGGTGAGCGACATGTTGGTTTCTCTACTTTAAAAGCTTGTGGAATGCTCACTAGGAGAGGTGGTGGTTTTTACTTGCATATTGCAGGAGTTGGGTGTCTCTACTCCGCTCCTTTGCCTAATGGTATTTTATATATCGAGGAATGACGTTTGCTATATGATGTGCAGGTTGAACAACACTAACCCGAGGAGGAGATTCTGGATGAGGATGAGGACCAACAAGAGGAGCAAGAAGTTTCTGATCATGAGGAGCAGCCACCAAACCGGTTCGCTACATATCAAGACTTCGAAGAACTTGGAGGAACTGTGGAGGGGATGCATAATCTCGCCCCGAACCTCCGAGAAACCACAAGTAACTTATAAAATCAATTTGCAAACTGGAGTTACAACTTTTTCCCGCCACCACAATGATGTGAAGGGCTTGCAAAAGCCTAAGCTTGGGGAAGTTTCCTCATTATATTTATTTGGCATTCATTTGTTTTTATTTATTTCGAGGTTATGCTTTTAATTTTAGATTATAAGCACTCGTGTTGGTTTCCCCAACACTTTATCTTTAGTTATTTTTATTTTTTTAGAGATTTTCAAGCCGAGCTTTGCCGCCAATTTTCTATTCTTCAGTTCCCTCTCTTAAAAACAACAATATTATTTTTCCATTTATCATTATTTTCCCTCTTTATTCTTTCTATTCTCCTCGTGGCTTTCACATATTTGCAGGGGAGTGATTGACTTCGAGTTTCCAAGAAACGAATCAAAAGGGAAGATAGAAGTGGAACCAATCATGAGAGGTATGCCTTATGACTCCCCATGTTTTGAAGTTTGAGAAACCCATGCTAGTTAGTAGTAAATGTTAAGATATTATATTGGTAGAGTGAATGTTTACATTGTAGTAAAATTTTGTTTGCATGGGTATTTATTTGAGTACATTTTTTTCTAGCTCTTGTAGTTAACCAAGTCTTGCCTAAAAATTTGCTAAACAATTGTAATAAGAAAAAGTCTCACAATTGAAGGCTTGGGTGTTGTAGTGTTTAGTCTTGAAAGCTTATTCCTAGAGACACTCGACACCACAGAAAATAATGATTGACTTGATAGCTCGCTTTGAAAGGATTTGCTCAATTGAATTAATGTTTAGCGGTCTTTGTGAGCATGCCAAAGTTTGACTTGTGAATCATAAGAATTATATAGCTTTATGCGTGTCAAACTTCATGGGATGCCAACAACTCCGCTAGCCTACGAACGATCTTCATGGAGGAAACTCCTAGACTTCGGCTGTGATTTGATAAAACATATGTAGCAGCAATTCTATAATGGGTAAGATTCTTGGCATTCTCGTGTAGATGTGTGATAGCTGTGAGATTCGACACATTTTTTATGGTTTCTATTGATGATTTTCGTTTGGATTTGATGGTTTTCTAGCTTTACCTAACACTAATACTTCGCTAGCAAATAAAACTTGGTTTTTAATGTGTGTTTTAGGTTTTGAATATCAATAAAGGGTTTTAACAGCAGAAACACAATATTCAGATGAAAACATGCAAGTCTCGTTTTGGAAGCAATCAAGGGGAGCATACAGTAGCTTTAACGAGCAACTATACAACGGGAATATTTTTTTGGTCGTATAGTTGCCATCTGTCTCGTCTTGTTAAAAGGGAAAACTTTCGTGAAGAGGAGGGGACGAAAACAGAACACACGAGCTGCCATCCCATGCAGAAGGGAGAAAGAAGAGATCCGGAGAAGAAAGGGAAGATGTTCTTCATCTCGCTCCACGATCTTCGATCTCCTAGACACCACACCTCTATAGCCATTACTTGTACTTGAGAGAGACAGATCTCACATTGCAAGATTATGGTTTGAGATTGTTCTTCCCATGTTGAATTGTGTTGGATTTATTTCTATTCTAATTGTGGATCTTCACGGTAATATCAAGAAGAACTCCCTTTATTTAATTATATCGATGATGCTTTCTTCTCTCATGTGTGAGTAAGTTCCCTGGGGCGTGGGAGATGTAAGGAATTGGTGAGATGCGATGTTCCTATATAATTTCCATTAAGTTTGTGGTTGATTTTAATTACTATATTATGTGTTCTTGACTATCTGTGGGATGCTTAATGCTTATTGTCCAATTAAGGGCCCAAACAACATGATGCTTTGTTCTACATAGATAAAATCTTGTTTGCTAGCAGACCGGCGACCCCCAAGTGACACGAGGGTATTAATGGGAATCTAGTTTGACTCGAGGATCACGAGTAGCCGCCGAGCTTATTGCATTAGTCCGATCCAAGGATCTTAATTGCTAAGCAACCTAAAGGATCTTAATCGTCTAGTGACTGGCCATGGCTGTGGTAACATGCTAGTAGGATTATTGAAGTTGGGATGAAATCTACCAAGATTAGTTCCGAATAATTATGGGTTGCTCGGCTACACACATACTTATAAGATTATAATTGTTACACTTATCACTCATCCACCTGGCACATTCACTATCATCATGAATTGAATCTCCCACGCCTACTTTGTCATCTGCAGAAAACAACAAACAAATCTTTCTTTACTTTTATGCCTTTTATTTCTGAAGTTTACATTTTAGTTTTATTTAAATACATTCCTTTAATCAGAACTTTTATTCTAATTTCAACGCTTGCAGTCAATTCACTCGAAGACCTTTGACAACTTCGGGTGTGACAGAGACTTCACACATAAACACGTACCTTTGGGCTTCCTTTGGGATCAACATCTTAACTTCGAAACTAGCTACAAACAATATGTTCACTTGCAGTCATCAAGATATTTTTTGGCACTGTTCCCGGGGAGCTAAGCGTTAAGTGTTTTGTCTATTTACATTTCAGGTGTTACTATTACAAGATGATCTCCCTAGGAGACAAAAGGTCTACACGCTCTGGTAGAACATATCTACCAGATTATCTTGATCGCGTGCCTGTTCAGAGACGCGAGGAAATTATTGAAATTTTTTTGAGATCGAATAAGTTTGAAGTTGAAAACCTAAGTGACTTCATGGAAATCATGTGCATTCATAGGAAAAATCCCAACAAACTTGAGAAGACTCTCAGAGAATATAGTGCTCCAAATTATGCTTTTCTTAAACAACCAATAGAATTTCCTAATCCTCGAGTTAGGGAATATCGATTTGATGGTGAGATTATTAAAATTTTGCAGGAAAAGCTTTCCGTAGAAGGGAAGAGGACGACCCAGGAAGACGTCTTAGAGAGTTCGACGATGTTATAACATCACTTGGACCAAAAGGTTTGCCTAGAGAATTCTCTCATCTAAAACTATTTCGTTGGTCTCTCAAAGGTAAGGCTCTAGACTGGTTATATTCTCTCCCTCATCATTACATTAAATGTTGGAAAAAATACATTTTAAATTCATAAACAGGTTTAATCCTTTTACAAAGGTAACAGAAATTAGATAGAAAATAGGCAACATCAGTCAGAAAATAGGCAACATCAGTCAGAATGTTTCTTCAAGATGATATAAATATTTCTGTTTCTACTAATTTTGTTACAAGAAGAGGTGCAGTTGTTAAAGGACCATTAGGACCACCTAAATATGAAGCTGGAAAAGATCGGGAAAAGCCTTGCTTAGACTGCTCAAGAAACACAAGATCAAACCTTGGGGGAGCAGAATGATGCACATGATGACAGTTATGACTTTGATGCATAGACAGTTGATCCAAGAGAAGAAAAAGACACAAACAAATAAGATGTAGTAGTTGTAATAGAAAAGAATAAAAGCGATAAGCAACAACAAAAGAAAGTAACTAAAGAGCCCGATCCTCCACAAAAGGTAAAAGATAAGAGTAAGAAACTTCCATATCTAGATCGCAAAAAGAAAGCATCGGATGAGATAATCTATGACTCTTTTAAAAAGGCATTAAGTGATTGCTGTCTACGCACTTCTATTCTTGTAGACAGTTGTTGGGCCTCCAAGTGCAGAGGTTTGTAGAATAGCAGCAAGTTTCCCTTAAGTGGATTACCCAAGGTTTATCAAACTCATGGAGGAAGTGGTCAAAGGTATCCCTCTCAAGCAACCCTGCAATCAAGATACAAGAAGTATCTTGTGTCCCCAACACACCCAATACACTTGTCAGGTGTATAGGTGCACTATTTCAGCGACGAGATAGTGAAATACAAGTGGTATGAATATAAGACAATGGTGCCAGAAAAGAGCTTTTGACAGGGAGGAATATCCCCGGCAACGGCCCTAGAAAAGACTTTGATGGAGTGGAAGATACTAAAGGAAAATTGAAATAAAGATGGCAACACGCAAACATGTAACATATCTAGTTGTGAATGGTGTTTTAATGTTCAGAAACAAGGCCTAGGGATCATACCTTCACTAGTGGATACACTCATATAAATATCTTATCTTCGTGATACTACTCTGAACTACTCTCCGGTTGGACACTCTAATCCACGGTAGGGCTACAAAAGCACTCCTTAAAGGTTGCCTTCACCATATAGATAAACCCACACTATTACCTTGAGCGCTAGATGGTTCCAACAAACACCACAATTTCATAGAGACATCCAACTCCAAATATACTCATAATAAATATTTATGAACTCTAGCCTAAGTGCCATCACGGCGTGCATGCTGTCACTTTCACACATGTGGGGAGAGCAGAGATCTATTGAAGCACTTGAGTATTTATGTAAACCTAGCCTAAGTGCCACCACGTTATGCACACTATCACTTTCACACACGTTGGGAGAGCCAGAGATCTGTTAAAGCACTTGAGTAGTAGAGTAGATCTACTTGATTACTGATACGTCCATTTTGCATCACTATTCTTTATCGTAATTTGCCTCTATTCATTGATATATTTCATATTAAGAGGTGTTAGTTACGTCACTTTCATCTATTTTTGCATGTTGGATGATTCTTGGAGGATGGACTGCCGTAGTGAGGATTCTGATGGAAAAAAGCGGTGTTTTGATGCAATTTCGCGAAGATCAGAAAAATACCAGAAAAACTACGGAAAATTATATTTTCCTAGAAGACAAAGGATGCCAGAAGGGGAGGCGGAGTTGGTCCACAGGGGGCCCACACCCGCCAGGCACGGTCCACCCCTAGTCGCGCCTATGATACGTCCAAAACGTATCTACTTTCCCGAACACTTTTGCTATTGTTTCTCCTCTAAACTTGTGTGATTTGGATACAACTAACACGGACTGACGCTGTTTTTAGCAGAATTACCTTGGTGTCTAGTTTTTGTGCAGAAAATCAACTATCAGGAAAAATCCCGGAAAATATGCCAAAAATCCTATTTCACCAGAAGATCCACGGAGCCAGAAGAAGAGACGGAATGGAGGCCTAGGGGGCCCACACCCCTGCCAGGCGCCGGTGAGCCCAGCCCGCGCCTAGGGGGGTGCAGCCACCCCAGGCACCCCATCGGGCTCCCTCTGCGCCTATAATTTACCCATTGACCTAAAAACCGAGGGGGGTTTGGAGTTTTTCCAAAAAAAGAGTTCCGCTGCGCCGCCACCACCAGAGACAAGATTCGGAACCAGAAACTCGTTCGGCACTCGACGGACGGGAATTTGGGGAGGATCATCGCCATCGTCATCACCAATGCCTCTCCATCAACCATCGATGTTTCCCTCATCCATGAGTGAGTAATCCCCCACAGTAGGTTATGGGGATGGTAGGGATTGGATGAGTTCTATCATGTAATCGAATAAGATTGTTAGGGCATAGTGCCTAGTATCTCTATTAGTGCTATTTGACTTTGTTGCAAATTGTTGTGCTTAATGCTTGTCACTAGGGCCCGAGTGCCATGATCTCAGATATGAACTTATTATTGAATCATTATTAGATTATTGTTTGTGATCTTATCTGCAAGTTGTGTACACATATCATTGTCCGGATCCAAAGGCCCCGAAGTGACAGAAATTGGGACAACCGGAGGGGATGGTTGTGATGTGAGGATCACATGTGTTCATGGAGTGTTAATGCTTTGCTCTGGTGCTCTATTAAAAGGAGCACCTTAATTGCCAGTACTTCCCTAGAGGCCCCGCTGCCACGGGATGGCTGGACAGAAGATGTTGTACAAGTTCTCATTGCGAGCACGTATGCCTATATTTGGAGCACATGCCTATGATTGTTTAGTACTTGGATGCTTGCTATTATTTATCTTCAATGCCCTAGATCTTGAAGTTACATGTTTAGACTCGTTCATGCAACGCCCGTCCATCCATACCTAAGCCTACCGCACTCGAATCCCACTGTTTACTATTACTGTTACTATTGCT
Organism: Avena longiglumis; assembly: GCA_030063025.1. NCBI lineage: Eukaryota > Viridiplantae > Streptophyta > Magnoliopsida > Poales > Poaceae > Avena > Avena longiglumis. The sequence goes on from CP125973.1 coordinate 6,154,102, forward strand.
CCTGTTTCACTGTTGTTGTTGCTTTGCTGTTGCTACTACAAACTGTTTCTACTGATAAACTTCTGTGAGCAAGAACTATTTCCAAGTGCAGCTGAATTGACAACTCAGTTGTTAAGGCTTGCAAGTATTCTTTGGCTCCCCTTGTGTCGAACCAATAAATTGGGTAATACTACCCGCGAAGACTTTTATGATCCCCTACACTTGTGGGTCATCAAGACTATTTTCTGGCACCGTTGCTGGGGAGCATAGCTTTATTTGTAAGTTCACTTGGATCTATTATTGTTCACTACTACTCCTTTCATCATGGGGAAGTCTCGTGATGGAAAGTTCCCTATTTTACCGTCCACTACAAGAAGAGGTACAGTCCTAAACACCTCTACTGCTCTTGATTCACCGTCTATTATAAGTAAGCTTGTTACACCACCACCACATACACATGCTACACACACTGATACTACTACTGAGTGTGAAACTTCTTTTGATGCTCATGATGTTACTTCTATTGTGCTTGATGCGAGTGGTTCATTAGGTCCTTTCCTAGATGCTACTATGGCTAGTCTAGGAAATACTGAAACTCCTAGTGAAGACACTATTACACCTGTTAGCTCACCCAAGTCTAGAGAGAGTTATGATATTAATGATGGCTACATTGAGTTTACTGATGATTTTGTTGAAGAGTGCCGAAACACACATGGTATTAGTGTTATTAAGAGTCTCCTTGCAAGACAAACCATTATTCCTAAGTTGTCCTCTGATCCTAAGTTTGCCACCTCTCCCATAGATATTAAAGATAAAGATTATGATTTCTCTCTTGATTTATCCTATTTGGACATTGTTGAGAAAGAACCTTTTTGTGGGACTGAAACGGAGAGTGTTGTGGCTCATATGAATGAGCTTTCTACTATGAGTGCCTTATTCTCTGATGATTTTAAGATGCGCAAGTACTTTGTTACTAAGATTTTCCCTTTTTCACTAAAAGGAGAAGCTAGGGCTTGGTTTAATATATTACCTCCTAGTTCAATTGATAGCCCTGATTGTTTGATTGCTTCTTTCTTCCAGAAATATTTTCATCCCAGTGCTAGACATGCTTCTTTGCAGAGACTTTTTGATTTTAAACATGGAGAAGAAGAGAAATTGCCTGAGTCATGGACAAGGTTATGTGCCTTGATTCATGCACATACTGGATGTCCATTACCTAAAAATGAGCTTCTTGATATTTATTATAATGGACTAACTGATGATTCTAGGACATAACTAGATAGCTTTGCTGATTGTGTTTTCAGGAAAAGAACTCCTACATATGCTGAAGAATTAGTGGCTAAAATAAGAAATAATTATGATGATTGGACTTCAACTGAGCTAAATACACCCGAGCCTATTACTCCTGAACCAGTTGTGCCTTAACCAGTTCCAACACCAACACCAAAGAAGAGGGGAGTTATTGCATTAAATGATGAAGTGATGAAGGAAGCTAAGAAGTGTCTAAAGGAGAAAGGAATTAGAGCTGAAGATGTGAAGAATCTACCTCCTATAGAAGAATTATGCAAGCCAATTCCTCACTCATCTACTATTGAGGTACAGTCTCTCCAACACTTTGATGAAGGTGATATTCCTTATGGTAAGCCTCCTGACCAATGTTTAGAGGAACTTGACATTTTTATAGTTAAGCAAGGTAATTTTAATAAACAAGTTTAGAATAATTTATTGGAAAACTCTAGAGCTATTAAAGAGTTAAAAGATATTGTGGAAAGAACTTCAAATGATATTAAAATGCTTTGTAAACACTTTCAAATGGTTTAAACCCAACTTGATCAACTTGCTAAGGTACAAAAGGAAATGCTAGTTAATGCTTAGGGAGATAAACATGCTTATGGAATTAGAACTAGGAGTGGTATAGCTACTCAAGATCCTTTATATCCTAAAGGACACCCTAAAAGAATTGAGTAGGATTCTCAGCAAGGTGAGAGTAGTGGTAGTCCTCGTAAGAGAAAGAAACATAAAATAGTTGAGGAACCCTTTGAACCTGCCGTAGACCCTAATAGTACTGTCTTTGATGCGGAAACTAAGAGTGGTAATGATAAAAATGATGCTCCTCATAAGGAGGAAGTTGAGGAAGAACCTGAGAAGCACACTAAGAACACTAGGTACACTAAGGAATATTTTATTGCTAATAGACATGGTAAAGAGAGAGAACCTTGGGTGCAGAAACCTATGCCTTTTACAGGTAAGAAACACAAGTCAATGGAGGAAGAACACTACAACAAGTTTTGTGAGTGGATGAAACCTTTATTCTTGCAAATTCCTTTGACTGATGCTATTAAGTTGCCTCCTTATTCAAAGTATATGAAGGATATTGTCTCTAATAAAAGGAAGATTCCTGATGAGGAGATTTCTACTTTGCTTGCTAATTATTCCTTCAATGGTATTCCAAAGAAACTTGGTGATCCAGGTATACCTTCCTTGCTCCATTAAGAACAATTATGTTAGAACGGCTTTATGTGATTTGGGAGCTGGAGTTAGTGTTATGCCTTTTTCTCTCTACAAGAGACTCCAGCTAGAAAAGTTGATACCAACTGATATATCTTTGCAAATGGCTGATAAGTCAACTACTATTCCTGTTGGTATATGTGATGATGTTCCTATTCAAGTGGCTCATAATTGCTTGGTTTGAACCGATTTTGTTGTGCTTGAAATACCTGAAAATGATAATATGTCTATTATTATTGGGAGACCTTTTCTTAATAATGCAGGTGTTGTCATCAATTGTAATCAAGGAAAAGTAACATTTAATATTAATGACAAAGAGAATATTGTTTATTTCCCCAAGAAGGTTGCTAAGAGCTATTGCCTGAATTCCATTGAAAATATTGAGAGCATCAAGGTTGGATAAATATATTGTCCCATTCCACAAGCAATTTTGAAACTATTATGATTGGGACCATTGCTATCAAGCTTGAGGTAACATAATCACTTTGTGGAATACAAAGTTTTGTTTCATATAAGATTGTTTTGTAACAAGACTTGATCAACCTTGTTAACAAAAGGATTTCAATGAACAAAATAATGTTTTCACTATGGTTATTCTTGCTTTCTTTTACTTTTCTCTTTCCTAGTCTTTGCTTTTGCTCTTGTTAGCTAGTTGTTTGATTTTTAGAAGTGTCTTAGAACTGCTGTAGTTTCGTTTTTGTTTGCTTTTGCTTCTTCTAAAAAATCTTTTCATGAAAATCAATTTTCATACCGTCAAAATTGGTCAAAAATAAAGTTTCCTAAAAAATCCCAGAAAATTCAAAATAAATTTTTCCTCGGAAAAAGGGGCAGAGGGACACCTGGAGTGACCCAGGGGCCACCCCAGGCACCCACACCCCTAGTAAACGCGGTCTCCCTACAGGTGGCGCCTGGGTGGGGTGTGGCCCACCTGGGCCCCTCCCAGGTGCCTCCTCAAAGCCATCTTCTTTCTCTCTCCCGAAAAACACCGGAAAACTTTCTCAAGCTTGAGTTCTTGTTGTTCTTGCTCATGATTTTCGATCTCCTTGCTCAGCCCATCTTTGCTACTGATTTTTGGAGAGTTTGCTCCTTGGTATGTGCCTCCTCCACTTGTCCAATTAGATTTGTGATTGGTATATTGTATCTTGAGTATTTTACTGCTATAGGTGTCCGGTTGTGTGCGCTTTCATGCTTATTCTATGCTTAGAAATTTAATTTTTATGCATGTGTAGCCCTCTAGCAAATTCCTATAGTAGTTGCTCATCATTTATCAACTTGTAAATTACTTGGTTTGATGTTTGTCTAAAAATTTCAGCAAGGAAGATGAGTGCATATCCACTGAATCAATATGACTTGATGGTACCTGAGCCAATTAAATTTCATTGTGATGAAGGAGTTTTCCCTTCCATATATCCATGCCAGGAATTTATGAGAACCGCGGGAATCCTCCAGGATTTCCAAACTATGATTACTAATGCAGGGTTGGAACACTTTGTTGAAGGTGAACCTTTTCAATATGTTAAGCTAACCATGGCTGTTGTGCGGGACTTTCGATTTACTTGGTCTCCATCTAATCCCATGGTCCATTATAAAATATACAATATAGCCGTCGACCTGCCGTTTGCTGATTTCTGTGCAGCTATTAGAGTGTGTTGGGGATCTTGTGAGAAGATCAAGGAGAGGCCCAAGTTACTTATGGATTTATATACTGAGATTTGCCAAGGTTTCGACTTCTCGAAGGAAAGTGGTAAAATTCGGAATATTCAGTTCCCCTCTATTAGATATTTTGCCTATTTTATTACCAAGTGTGTTCTTGCTAGAAAGATTGCTAGGAAGTTATCCTCCTTTGATCTAGATTTTATTACAGCTGCTTTGAATAGGGATATATCTTATAACCTGGGTGCTTTGATAGCTTACCGTCTCACCACTAACGGCGAGAAGGGTTGAATTTGTGGAGGTCTCATTGCCTCTAGGTTGCTAGATTTTCATGGTTTAGAGCCTCACCATTCAGATTATCAGTTCACCATTGAGAGACTTGATCTTGAATTTATGATTTAGCATGGTTTGTTTCCTTGGGGGATAATGTGATAAGTTTACCGTTTGAACTATCTTTTGCTCAGCAAGGTTGGAGAGGGGGTAGGACTGAGAAAATAGTTTATTTGCCTGCACCCACTTTGTTTAATTTTGTTAACAGGCAAGGATGGTCGCTCACGGAGGAGGAGTTTTACACATACGTGGCGGAGGTCTCCCAGCATGAGGAGAATGATGGAGTCAATGCCGAAGATGATTCGGTTCAACCCTCCAACTTGGGAGAGTCTTCGTACCAACAACCTTCTTATGATTGGGGCGCGTCTTCTTCTTCTTCGTCGCAAGCGCCTGACTACGATCATTCCTATGATGACCCACCAGCTTGGGGTTACTACCCGCGCTATTGAGCCCCACTTAGTCCAAAATCCTAAGCTTGGGGGGGGGAGGTATACCGACATCACACTCATCTATATATCATGTTCGATCGGTTCTTTGTATATCCGTTGTTTCACTTTCTTTTTGGTTCTTGTTGCTGTTTTCTCAAAAACACAAAAATACCAAAAATATTTTCGTTGTTTCTCTTGGTTTGTTTCTTTGCTTTTTGGGTTTGGTTTGCCTTAAAAGAAAATTCCAAAAATATTTTGCTTTGTTTGTTTCTTTTGGTTTATTGTTTCTTTGTTTGGTTTTGTTTTGTTTGCTTGTTTTAAAAATCGAAAACACCAAAAAAAATTGGTGTTCTTCTTGGTTTTGTGAGTTCTTTGCAGGGTTCAGCCGTCCTCAGTGGAGTTTGGTTTCATGTTATTATTCAAGTCACACAAGTGAAGGGTAATAATGAAGATTAAGACAACTTGAGGAGTGGTAAGAGGCTGGTAACAAACTCTATTTTTTTTCATTTTTGTACATATACTCATCATTGTGAGCATGCTTAGCCTGTTCGTGCAAGGTGTATGTTATTATGAATGCTTAGTAGTTCTTGCTTCCTTGTGATTAGCTCCATCTTGCTAATAGTTTGTAGAATGTCATATGAATGTTTGCGTGCATTGTTTTATTCATATTTTGGTATGATATTGTGGTATCCTCCTCTGAAAGTTTCATGTGAATCGACTTGGCACATGCTCACGCATTCATATGACTAAACAATAGTCAGTAAGCCTCGATGATTTATTTTGCCTCAGAGTTCTAGTATCACTTTGATCCCATAATTAGTCCTGTTTTGTTACAAGCATGATTATGAAAGTTATTGCTCTCTCGTTTGTCGCTCCCTCTGTATTGCTAGCCTTCACTTGCACTGAGTATGATGTCTACCCGTGCTTCCATTTCTCCAAAACCAATATTGCCAACTGTGTCCACCATACCTACCTATTAGCATCATTTTCTACTTCGGTGCATATTTTATATGCCGTGTTTTCTTCCAAATAAAATGTTTGTCTGTTTTGAGAAAGTTAGTTAGTAAAGCTCTCACAAACTTGATGACACACTTTATTCCTTGCACTCAATAATCCTGAACCATTGTGACTTGTCCATGAAAGTTATATGCTGGGAGTCAGCAGAACCGTGTTGTCACGGGGAACGCTTCCAACACTTTTTGGATATTTTATCTAGTTGATACCTTGCTCTTTTGTTTGAGGATGTCGTCGGTGTGAAATAAAAAGGGAGCTTGTGAGTTCATGGAGTCTATACATTGTGTTAGAGAAACGTCTGTGCCGCTAGCCTAAGCCATCCCTAATCATGGTGGAAACTTGCAGCATCACCATAATGAGCATTTATGAAGCATCCTCAATAAAAAGATATGTACATAGTAAATAAAAATATCGTATGGGCACCTAGAGGGGGGGGGGGGGGAATAGGTGCTACTTCAAATTTTCTTCTTTTTCAAATTAAGGTTTGACAATAAGGTAAATTCTCTAGATAATGCAACTATGGTGAATTTACCTATATGACAATTATGCAAGAGCTACCACAACACAATGTAGTAACAAGTAAGTAAGGTGCGGTAAAGGATAGAAGTAACCAAAAAGTGGACACGGAGACACAAGGATTTGTTTCCCGTAGTTCCTTCCTTTTGAGGGGAAGTACGTCTATGTTTGGAGAGGGGGCGGTTTCAAACCACCAACGCCACGAAAGGCCTCCCTTGTTCTCCGATGAATCTCACCCCAACGGGATCGATTCACCTTCCACTATATTGGCAACCTTCAAGGTGGAAGCCGGCACTGTTACAAGTTTGGGGCACACATCCACAACTTAATCGGAGGCTCCCAAATACAAGCAAGCTGTCAAAGCAATGAAAGACAAGCTTGTAAGAAACAAAACAAGAACTAGGGTTTTCAAGAAAACACTAGAGCAAAGGGGCCCTCAATGAAATGAGGGGGAAATGAAGATCTCTTTTGGTGAAGTAGTAGATCGGGGCCTCCTCCTTTGATTCCCCAAAGATCAAGGACTTTGGGTGGTGGAATGAGGAGATCTTGAAGATTGAGTGGCTCCAATGGTGGTCTTGACTTTAATGTGGCTGAGCAATTTGTCCCAAGGTAGGTGGAGGGGTATTTATACCCCTCCACGAAATCTGGCCATTGGAGCCTTTACTACAGCGGTAGTACCGAAAGTTCAAGCTGTACTACCGGCGAACTCCAGTACTACCGGACCTGGTACCGGACGACCCTCATTCAAACTTCATAAAGCACTGCCCATAGCGGTACTACTATTGATGCTACCGTAAAGCGGTAGTACCGCAAATGGCAACCGGTACTACCGGACGTGCAGTGGAATCAGCAGCTTTAGACGAAAAAACTCTCTGTCACGCCAGGTAGTAAAATGCGGTACTACCGCATTTTACTACCTAAGAAGACAGAAGCTTTTTTCCAACATACAAAAAGTCTCTGCCCCGAGCGGTACTAAAATGCGGTACTACCGCATTTTAGTACCGGAGCAGGCAGAAGCTTTTGACAAGTGGTCAAAAAGCTACTATCGCGCTAGGTACTAAAATGCGGTACTACCGCTTTTTAGTACCTAGCCCGACAGAGGCTTTTTGACAGTTAGTCTAAGCCTTCTGTTGCATCCGGTAGCAAAAACCGCTTTTTGGTACCGCGCCAGGAAGACAGTTTTTGAACATTGCAAAACTTTTCAATGCACCTGCGATACACTTGGCAAATAATTAGTCTGATATGTGTGCTGTTATAAAACACCAAAATCACTAGGGATAGGAAATGCTCTTTCAACAACTAACACGGACTGACGCTGTTTTCAGCAGAATTACCTTGGTGTCTAGTTTTTGTGCAGAAAATCAACTATCGGGAAAAATCCCGGAAAATATGCAAAAAATCCTATTTCACCAGAATATCCACGGAACCAGAATAAAAGGAGTGGAGGCCTGGGGGCCCACACCCCTGATAGGCGCGGGTGGGCCCAGCCCGCGCCTAGGGGGTGCAGACACCCCAGGCAGCCCCTCGGGCTCCCTCTGCGCCTATAAGTTACCCTTGACCTAAAAACCGAGGAGGGTTCGACGTTTTTCCAGAAAAGAGTTCCATTGCTCCGCCACCACCAGAGACAAGATTCAGAACCAGAAACTCCGTTCTGGCACCCTGTCGGGACAGGGAATTTGGGGAGGATCATCGCCATCATCATCACCACCGACTTTCCATCAACCATCGATGCTTCCCTCATCCATGAGTGAGTAATCCCCCGCAGTAGGCTATGGGTATGGTAGGGATTGGATGAGTTCTATCATGTATACGAATTAGATTTTTAGGACATAGTGCCTAGTATCTCTATTAGTACTATTTGACTTTGTTGCAACTTGTTGTGCTTAATGCTTGTCACTAGGGACCGAGTGCCATGATCTCAGATTTGAAATTATTATTGAATCATTATGATAGTATTGTTGGTGATCTTATTTGCAAGTTGTGTACACATATCATTGTCTGGATCCAAAGGCCCCGAAGTGACAGAAATTGGGACAACCGGAGGGGATGGTTGTGATGTGAGGATCACATGTGTTCACAGAGTGTTAATGCTTTGCTCCGGTGCTCTATTAAAAGGAGCAACTTAATTGCCATAAGTTACCTAGAGGCCCCGCAGCCACGGGCTGGCTGGACAGGAGATGTTGTGCAAGTTCTCATTGCGAGCACGTATGACTATATTTGGAGCACAGGCCTAGGATTGTTTAGTACTTGGATGCTTATTATTAGTTATCTGCAATGCCCTAAATCTTGAAGTTGCATGTTTAGACTCGTTCATGCAACGCCCGTCCATCCATCCCTATGCCTACCGCACCCGAATCCCACTGTTTACTGTTACTGTTACTATTGCTCATGTTTCACTGTTGCTGTTGCTACTACAAACTGTTGCTACTTATAAACTTCTGTGAGTAAGAACTATTTCTAGGTGCAGCTGAATTGACAACTCAGTTGTTAAGTCTTGCAAGTATTCTTTGGCTCCCCTTGTGTCGAATCAATAAATTGGGTAATACTACCCGCGAAGACTGTTGCGATCCCCTACACTTGTGGGTCATCATCCTACAGGGGGTGTGGCCACCCTGACCCACATCTAGCTTCACCCTCTTGCCTATATCTTCTCCTCGAAACCCTAAAACCAGGGGGCGACCATAGAAATATTCCGTCGCCTCTGCGGGGTGGTAAACACCGAGAGAGAAAGAGCTCTCCGGCAGACAGATTTCTGCTAGGGAAATTCCTTCCCAGAGTGATCGTCGTCATCAACACCGTCATCAAGCTAGACTTCATCGGGATCATCATCATCATCCACACCATCATCTCCACCAGCACCATCATCACCACTCTATCTTGCTGTAACAATTGTGTTGAATCTTGCATAGTTCTTAGGGTAAACTTTCCCGGTGTTGGTTACTATTGTAGTTGATGCTTGTGAGTGGAACCATTGAATTATTGTTTATGTTCAAATTGTTATCCATCATCATACCATCTCTAATCTTGATCCATATGATGTCTCGTAAGTAGTTCGTTTAGTTCTTGAGGACATTGGAGAAGTCATGATGTTAGTAGTGGAATTGTGTTGAGATATTATTCAATGATTTGATATTTAAGCTGTTGTGCTATTCTTCTAGTGGTGTCATGTGAACGTCGACTACATTATACTTCACCATTTATGGGCCTAGGGGAATGCATTGTGTATTTGGCTACTAATTGTGGGGTTGCGGGAGTGACAGAAACCTGAACCCCCGTTAGGAAACCATTGCACAAGGGAGTGTAGGATCTCAGAGTTTAACGATGTGGTTAGGTTTATATCTTAATTGATTTCTTGTAGTTTCGGATGCTTGCAAGGGATTTAATTACAAGTATGTATTAGTCCAAGTAAGGTCGGTACATTAGCACAGGTTCACCCACACAACACTTACCCAACCAAAGAATACTACTCAGCTATATGAAGCGAAAGTACTTGACAGTATTCCCATGTGTCCTCGAGAACGTTTGGTCCTCATAAGTATTATCACCGGCTTGTCCTTTGCTAAGAAAGGATTGGGCCACTTGCTGCAATTATTTGTTGTCTTTATTTACTTGCACTTTATTTCTTTGCTTATTAGAAAATCCCTAAAAATCTGTCTGCTAGAATTTATAGAGAACTCTTGAGCCAGTTTCACTATTCGGCACCTTCTGCTCCTCGTTGGGATCGACACTCCTATTTATCCAAATTACTACGATACACCCCCTATAGTTGTGGGTCATCAAGACTATTTTCTGGCGCCGTTGCTGGGGAGTGAAGCACTATTGAAGAGTGGAATTGGTAAATGAAACTTCTACTATGAGTATTGCTTTTATTTTTTGTTTGTTACTTTGTTTCCAATATGGATAACCCACTTGGTTTTCTATTTGGGAAAACTACTACCACTTATAGGGTAGTAGATCAACCACCGCCTGTTGAGATATATCATTTTAAGATACCTACAATTATTGTTGATCGTGTTATGGATAATTATTATTTTGGGGATGGAACTGTCCATCCTGATGATCACTTGCTTTTTATCCATGAATTATTCGGGTTGTTTAAGTGTGCAGGTATCACAACTGAACAGGTGAAGAAGAAGTTACTATCTATATCATTGAAAGGAAGAGCTGAAGAATGGTATAAGCTACTGAAGAATGGACAATCCATGGAATGGGAGGAAATAGTACCTCTCTTTTATTCTAAATTCTATCCTCCTAGTGAGATTCATAAGGATAGTAATCAAATATATAAATTTTTGCCTCGTGATGGAGAGAGTACAACTCAAGCTTGGGGAGATTGAAGTTATTAATGCTTAAATGTCCTATTCATGAACTCCCTAACAATATTATTATAAATGACTTATATGCAAGGCTTTCTCTTCATGATAAAGATTTATTAGATGCTTCTTGTGCTGGATTATTCACACGTATGAAGGAAAAAGCTAAATGGAATCTCCTAGACCTCGTATTCAAGAGAACACTGAAGCATGGGAGAATGACAAAGGAAGAAAGTCAGGTATAAATTACGATTATGAATGCATTAAATCTTTTATGGGAACTGATGACTTTCATGATATTAGTACTGAGTATGGTCTTGATTCTCAAAGTATAGCCAATTGTTTTAAAGCTTTTGCCTCTTATATTGAAATTCCTAAAAAGAAGTGGAACAAGTACCATGCACCTTATAAAGATGTTGTTAATCATGTTCGGTTAGAAATACTGAAGTTTGTACTATTGATCGTAGTTTGCCTGAACCTTATGTTGAGAAAACTCCATTTCCAGCTAAGGTAAAGAAACATTCTATGTTAGTTAGTGCGATTAACAAAAGTACGAAGAGAGCTATAGAGCATGATAAACAAATGAATATTGAACCCGTGGTAGCCATTGTGAAAGACCTTGTCACTAAGAATATAGAGGATGAGCATATTGTATTCTGTGAAGATGGTTCTAATATTGTCTCTCATCCTAGTAAGTCTATAAAAGCTAGTGTCCCTGTGCTTTCTGTTAAAATTTGTGATCATTGCTATTATGGTTTGTGCGATATTGGTGCTAGTTCTAGTGGTATTCCTTATGATCTTTACAGGGAAATTATGCATGAAATTAGCCCATGTGAACTTGAGGACATTGATGTGGTTATTTACCTTGCTAATAAGGAAACCATTTTTCCTATTGGTATTGTAAGATATGTGGAGGTTCTTTGTGGTAAGATTAAATATCCTGCTGATTTTCTAGTACTTGGTTCAGAAGCTAGTAAAACTTATCCTATCATTTTTGGTAGACCTTTTCTGAACACTTGTGGAGATATTATAGATTGTAAAAGGGAGAAATTTTTAACTAAGTTTGATGGAGATTCTTATGAGTTTAAATTTTCCAAATTTGCTAAAGCTCCTTATGAAAATAATTTGCCTAATGAGGATTTCAGGGCAGAACAACTTGCTTCTATTGATCCAGTCCATGAACTTAGACCTCCTTTTGATGATTGTAAGTATGCCCACTCTGATAAAGTTGTTTCTTATGAAAGTTATATTGTGAAATTTATTCAAAGTGCTACTGAAAGCTATTATGAGAAAGGGAAACATGGTTTTATGCATCTCAATAATATAAAGTTTCCATGTTTTATGTTGAAAGCTTTGAAGTTGCATTTGTTTTATCTTCCTATGCTGGTGTCCTTTTGTTTCAATAATTTGTTTTCTCATGAGACTCCCTTGCATAGGAAGTGGGTTAGACTCAAATGTGTTGGATATTTGCTTCTTGATGCTCTTTTTCACTTCAAATCCATATCTCCTATGTGAGCATCTTTGAAATGGTCAACCTAACTTAAAGGCATTAAAGAAAAGTACTTCTTGGGAGATAACCCAATAGTTTTGTTGAGTCTTGGAAGTTATTATCTCAGTAATAACCGCTCCTTATCCTTTTTTTGGTTTTTGAGTCAAGATCAACCACTTTCGTGAAGTAGAGGAGTTGTGAAAAGTTGTTGCCCTGGGAAAGATTTTTGTGCTGCATTGTAAAAATTCATGAAGGAGCTCAGTACCTCGGATGGAGGTGTAATTTTCTGTTCTTGTTCCCCAAGTTGTTATCCAACTTTCATTAGTTTTGCACTTTTTGATTTGAGCAACATAAGATTTTCAAAAAAAATCAATCTTTATCCGTTGGTCTGTTTTAACAGATTTCTGCCTTCATTTGCATTTGCATCTTATAGTGACTTCCTTTTACATTCTTTTTGGGATTTTGAAAGGACTTGCTTCGGTAGCTTTTTGTTTTGTTGGTTTTTAGTTGAAATTTGAACCTAAAGTTTTATTGTTTTTGCACACACTAATATTGTCATTGAAGTTTGTGTGAGGCTTTGTATGAAAGGAATTTTCAGGTGCTGGAGATAAAGAATCTGCAGAGTCCATCTACGAATAGGTAAAGGTATTAAAAAATAAAGGTTCGTGAAAAATCTTTTTCTTTATATTTTTTGCTGTTTTTGTTACATATGGAAGGTTACGAGACGAAAAAGAGGAGGAAGCGGAGCTCAGGTGGGCCACACCCACCAGTGGCGCGGGCCCCAGCTGGCCGCGCCGCCAGGGGTGTGAGCCCCCTGGACTCCGTCTTTGCCTCGTTTTTGCACAGTACCTTCCTTATGTAGTAAAATTTTGTAATATATAACCCCCCAGATCCTCGAGGTTCGTATATCGTGTTCTCGTCGTGTTTTCGTTTCGATCTGTTTCTGTCAAGAAATACTCTCAAGTTTAGAGGCACCATGGTCTCCGCCAACGACAAGGTCAAGAAGCCCGTGGAAGATGATCCTCAAAACCCCAAGGAGGAGAGATCTTGGTTGGGGATGAAGAGAACGTGAAGGAGGATGAGCACCCAGACACCCGCGCTATCGTTGCAAGCATTGGAGTAGTGGTAAACCCTATCAATCTTAGGAGGACAGCACAGATGTCTACGGGAGGGAAACCTCCATGCCATTGCCTCGCTCTGCGGTCACTTCCTCCACGTACCAAGAATCCCTTCCATACTCTTATACATGAGCAACAATTCCAAAAGGTGCCCAAAGGGAATTTGCCCTCTGTTTGGGATTTGCCTCGTTCTAATCATGCAGGGAAGGAACACTCTAAGAAGGAACAGTGGGGAAAGAATAACAAGGATAGATTCTCTCCGACATGATCATGAACTGCATTGAGCATAATTTGGAGTTGATTCGTAATCTAACCTTTCAGATAGTGGACATGAGGAAGCTGGTCAAAAACTCATCAAGGGAACACCACCACCACCGACGTAGTAATTCGTCATCAGGTTTGGCATCCCCTTAGCATGTTCCAAGCTTGGGGGAGTGCCGCGGTATCACATCATTATCTTTTATATTTTAACCTTTTTAGTAGACTCATATCTTGTTTAGAGAAGTTATCATATAGGATGGTTTGCATTGTGGAAGTATGTCTCCTTTAGTTGGTTATCTATGTATCCCTTGGTGTGAGTTCCTTTATTGGAATATTAATGAGAAGTCTCATCTTTTACCTTTTGCACTTCTTATTTTAGTTTGCAATCTATATTATATGATTGATCTTGTCGATCAGTATTGGTATCACTTTGGGAGCATCAAGTAGATCTAAATTGGTTTTGGCAAACCGTGCTCTGGTCAGTAGCAACACTTTTTGAGGTTTGAAAGGAAAAGAGAAAAGCACTTACAGGTATTTTGTATCATTTATTTTCTTTCTTGATTGGATCATAAGCTTAATATTCTTTATTTAAGATCTTTTGTTGTCACATCCCAAAATTTTCCAAATTTTGAAATGTGAAAAATAAATAAACAAAATAAATAATTGTTGAAATTTTAGGGTGAAAAGAAACTTTTTGATTCCAAATGGAAACATCAAAACCCATTTTGATCAAATAGAATCCTAAAGGGATTTAAAAAGATAAACAAATAATAAATAAAGTTAAAAAAGTTCGAATCACCATTTTTGAATCTTTAAATAAAAAGATATGGATTTTATAAGTAAAGGAAGAAATAAATAAATAAATAAGGATTATTTTAAAAAGCCAAATTAAATCTTGGCCAAATAATTGAAATAAAATATTTTGTTTAATAAAAAGAGTAAAGGATTATTTAAATAAAATCATAAGGATTTATTAATATCCATTTTTATTTAAGTAAAGACATTTCCCAAATTTAAATGAACATTAAAACATATTAAAGTATTTTAAATTATAATTCAAAGTGAATTATATTTAAATAAAACCTACTGAAAATGTTTGGTAAAATTCAGAATTCAAATAGAGTTTTTAAAACATATTTAAATCCTATTTGAAATAAAGACAAATGTCTATTTTTAAAATTAATAATAGACCCTAAAAGAATAAAAGAATTATTCTAAAATGGACTTTGGAATATGTTAATAAACAATATTAAAATATATTCAAAGTTTGACAAAGGTTTGAATTCAAATGGGGTTGGAATTATTTGAATAAAAATCAAAACAGAAATTCAAAATAGAAAAAGAAAAACATCGTGTATAAAAAAAATGAAACGAACCCAACCCACTATCCAGCTGATCAAATTCAAGAGCCCATCTTTCCTCCCATGAACTGCTTTTCTCACACGAGTGCGCAAGAAAGTCGGAAATTGCGGACCCTACTCTCTCTCTCTTTCTCGTAGACAACCAGGACCCACCTGCCTGTTCATCGTTTCCACCCTACGACCAGCTTCCCCCATTCATCGCAGCCGTTCCCAGACGTTAACTCCGGCGATGAATTCTTGTAAATGACAGCGTTAAACTCTCCAGCAACCACACGTACATAAACGCCCGCGTCTCCTCTCTCCTATCCCCCAGACGCCACTTCCCCTCTGCCCCTAGGCTACCTGAATTTCGCGCTGCACTCCACTATCTCCGACGAGATCCTTCGTCGATTCCGGCGAGGATAGTCACCCCCTCGACCCCTGCTTCACACGAGCTTGACCAGGAGCTTCGTGCGCATTTGCCAGCACCTTCACCTTGCCCGCGCGTGTTCCCTAGGCTCGACAACAACCACACCCGAACACGCCGCCACCTCTGCTCCAACTCCGGCGACGCCCTGGTATCCTCTAACCTTTCCCTCCTTCTCCAGTTGATACGAGTATGATCCCCAACATCGTACACACCTAACCCCACTCTCTGTTTGCCTTAGCGCGCCCTCAAACCTCGTCTCCGACGATGACCAGACGAACCCGACGCCGCCGCTAGCTCCGGTGAGCAATTCCTCTGGAACCCGTGCGCCCCTTGGCCGACAAAGACCGCGTTGAGCATCAGCAACGTGCTGCGAACTCGGTGAGACCCCACTCTCTCTTTCTCGCATCCAGCATCACCGACAACTTCTCTGACAGAGTCGCGCAACCGTCCGCTGTCGTAGGCGCCGCCCAGTTTTGGTCAGACTCATATACACTGTTAGATCATGATCGCGTGGCTACGATAGAATCTTAGACGAAGGGGTATCCGTCGATCTGAGCCGTGCGATACTCTTTAGATCCAAAACCCCATGTTGCACGATCCACGCGAACCGGTACTGTCCAATAAGAACGTGACACGTAGCCAGACTCTGGTTTTAAAATAGAAATTTGATATATTAGTGATTAGAATTTGTAAAATTCATAACTTTTAATCTACACGTCCAAATTTTATATCAATGGAATCAGAAGAACAAGTACTTTCCAACCATGCACTTTGTTTAATGAATTGCTTCTGTAAACTTAGTTGTTTTTTCAGAAACTTGTGTAGGCATAATTTGAATATAAAAATTATTCTAGAAATATTTTTATGGTAAAATCTTTGGAAAATGGATTGTTTTTAACCTATTGAACATAGAAACCAACTTATGGATTTAAAAGTGTATTTTGTGAAGACAAAGAATAAATCATTGAATTAGAACATTTCTAGTCAAATAAAAATATTGTTTATGTGTTAAAAATACTTTTGAGAAAAATCTTTGGAAAATTATTTGAATTAGACTCTCTGACCCTAAACTCCAAGTTTTGGGACTTTAAAACATATTTTATGAACCTTAGTAAATAATTACTTGTTAAAAACATTTCTAGCAAATAAAAAATATGGTTTGATTTAAAAATGTAATTTAGGTGGAACCTTTTTTCAAATGAGTTAATATTAAACCATTTAACCATAAACACTAACATTTGTGTTTAAAGAATATATTTGGCTAAACCTACAAATTATTACTTTGATATAACTCATTTTAGCAAAACAAAATGATTTAAATGGCCATTTTCACCAACTTGAATTTAAATGGTTTAACCACTTTTGTAAATGACCAATGGGAGATTTAAATGTTTAGAGCCTACTAGAAACCACTTTTCCAAATAAAACCATCTTTTGCATGCTTGCATGCATTGCCTTGTTTTTTTATTTTATGTGGTGAATTGTTTGAATGCTAGTTGAATATATGTTTGGTTGATTGAATTGTAGTGAAATTAGAAGAGTGTGATATTTGCAAGATCAAGGAGTGAACCAATATTCTCTACTAAAAAGGAAAGTGACACTATCATCCATGTCCTACTATTTTCATTACACTTAGTGGATTTTTGTAGCATGCATTATAGGACTACTATATTTCTATGCTATATTATATCCTATTAGGATATCCTTATATCTTCCTTAGTAAAACATTGTATTTGTAGTATGCTTAGCCCTGCTATATATTTGGGATGGAATACATGATATGATTACATATATAGTGTTGGAAAATATATGTTTTATATAATAAAACAAGTACTCAATGAACCACCTAGGTGAAAGAGGATACTCCATTTTGGACAAGGTGTCAACAAAGGGAACCATGTTTATATGGCTACCTTTTTGTATGTGCGCTAGAAGAAAACCACCCAGGGACTTAGAGATTAAACAAGTTTCTCGTACAATGGCTTCCGTGTACAACCACATGCTAAATGGGCTCTAGCTTAGTCAACTGCATAGTGGAAGACCCTTGCATTGGCATCTTCAGGTTAAATAGAATTGTGTATAGGAAGTATATCCTTACATTGGTGCCTGGAAGACAAGCTAGCATTGTGTATTGGGAGGACTTCTATGGAAAGACTTTGTCACATTCTCGATCTGCCGGTACTCCTTTAGGTGATTACTTATCCAGCGGCCACTTGTGGCGTCAAAGACGAGATTGTGTCATGTGGGTTAAGTGTACAACTTCTGCAGAAGATCAAATTCTAAGTACTTAGCCGTGTCCCCGGTTACGGACAAATCTGAGCAACTAAGGCCTGAAGCTATGGAAGATCTCGACATTCCAATTTCTCAAAGTAAAACTTGGGGTGATAACAAGGGAATTCAAGCACTTGGAGTTTTCCAAGGAGTTCAGAAAGATTTTCAAAAGATCAAAACTATTTTGAAAAGATAGGATAAAACTATATTGCTTTCTGCAAATAAGCTTAAACCCTACTTAGCCAAATATGCATGTAATGATAGGATCCACTTATTTCTACATAGTAGTGAAACTTGCCAATACAATTCAAATGTATTCACCCTTGTGGCTGCAACTTATTATGTTGGAGATTTGTTTGAAGATGAAGTGTGATGATTTACAAGTCAAAAACCACAACACACATGCTGCAGCACTTTGAGAATGAGGACTCCATGCTATAGTTATCTGCTGCATTGTAATAATGAGATAGCGAAGATTATGTAGATGTATTAATTGTTTTTATTCGGTGTGATAGTTGTATTATGACCTTTGTTTCTTGATATTACATCTTAACTGTGGATGCTAGCTATTGATCCAGGGACTAGCATTGTAAACACAGGGATCTCTACCTTACTAAAGGTTGGGAACCTTACATTTGTGTATACAAGTGATAATAAGGTAGAGATCTTGTATGTTGGGATCCCTGTGTTTACAATGCTAGTCCCTGGATCAATAGCTAGCATCCATAGTTAAGATGTAATATCAAGAAACAATGGTCATATTACAACTTTATAACCAGGAATAAAATAATTCATTACATCTTACATAGCTCATTTGGCTATCTCATTACATTGCAGCAGAAATAACTATAGCATGGAGTCCTTCATCTTCAAAGTGCCACAGGCAATCATGTTGGTTGTAGACTTGTAATCCTAATCAACACACTTCACTAACATCAAACAAACCTGCAACATAATAAGTTACAGCCACAAGGGTCAATACATTTGAATTGTATTGGCAAGTGATACTATGGTAGTATAGTGGAGTCTATCATCTATATGCATTTGGCTAAGTGGATCTTAGGCTTGCTTTGCTCAAAATAGATTTTCCTTATCATTTGAAAACACTAAGTTTTTGCTTGTCAAAAACTTTCCCAAGGAACCACCAATAGAAATTGGTGAACCTTCACCCTTGTTCAACCACAAGTTTTAACTTAGAAAATTGGGATGCGGAGATTCTTGATAGCTTCCATGTCTTGATGCTCAAATTGTCCTTTGCCAGGGACATGGCTAAGTACTTAGATTCTTCCATCTGCAGAGGTTGTGCACTTTCCCCACAAGACTTGGTTTCACCAAGACAAGATCTTTCAGAAGCCTTCCCTTAGAACAGAATGGACGTGTTCCAACCTATCATACCCCTACCACCAAATGTCCATTTGGCTAAGTTATTGCAACCTATATGATCCTGGTAGAGCCCATAATGCCAAGTGGCTGCAATTGAAGCTTCTCAACATTTGACATCTCAAATCTCTTTGTTCCTAGGTGGCCATCCACAAGTGAGATGCACAAGGTAAACCATATAAATGGGCCTTGTGTAACCACTCAACACAAACCATTCCTTCCATTCCACCTAGGTGATTCATTCACTTAGTTGTTTTATTAAACAAAACACAAGTCCTTGACTTAGGAATATTCCATAGCATGAATATAATCCACCCTTGTTTTCTACTAGCTAAGCTAAGCATGATAGTAGTAGGAATCTTAAACTGAGGAAATTTCTACTAAGGTTTCATCTACTAGGATTTTCCATGGCATAGTTTACACTTAGCAAAAGTTCCATGCAAGTCCTACTTTAGAAATATCACTAATGCATAGTGAAAATAATGGGACAAAAATATGAAGCATCACTTGCCTTTTTGGCAGATAATATAAGTTCACTCCTTGATCTTGCAATATTCACAATCTTCAAATTCCACTACAATTCAATCAAGCAAGCAATATTTCAATCTACCATTCAAGCAACATCACATAAAATAATAGAAACAAAGTAATGCATGCAAGCATGCTAAAGATTGTTTTATTTGGAAAAGTGGTTTCTAATAGGTTATAAAAATTCTAAAACACCTATTAGTCATTTTATATAAGTGGCAAAATCATTTGTAAAATATTTTTACGTATAAATCATTTTTAAACCAAATCAATATTTTATGTGGTTGAAAATGCCTTTAGCAAAGTAATAATCTTTATAGGGTTCACCAAATATATTTTTAAATCATAAAACTTGGTGTTTGGGGTCAGAGAGTTTAAATCAAAACATTTCCCAAGGTTTTCTCCAAAAAGTATTTTTAACATATGAACAACATTTTTATTTGACTAGAAATGGTTTAAATCAAAGATTTATTCTTTTGCTTCTCCAAATATATTTTTGAAACCACAAATTGATTTCTATGGTCAGTAGGTTCAAAACAAACCATTTGCCAAAGATTTTATCCCCAAAATAATTTTAGAATGAATTTTATATTCAAAATATGCCTACACAAGTTTCTGCAAAAACAACCATTTTAACAGAAGCAATTTACTAAACAAAGTGCATGGTTGGATAGGGTTTGTCTTGCTGATTCCATTGATATAAAATTTACAAAATTTGGACGTGTGGATCAAAAGTTATGCAATTCACAAATTTGAACATCTAATAGAACATAATTTCTGTTTTAAAACAAACCCTGGACACGCGGCGCTTTCCTACTGGCGCGTACCGTTTCATGCGGATCAGAAGATACAGGCCATTGGATTAAATTAGATAGAGAGGCACAGAATCGAACTTACCTCTTCGTTTAATGAATCTTTCGTAGCCGCCAGATCTACATCCTACGGTTCCTAGTGTCTTAACCAAAACTTGGCGGCGCTCGACGGTGGCTGGTGGCGGCGATGTTCGGGCGGCAGCGCTCTGGCTATTCCAGGAAGCTAGGGAGAGGGAGGGTATGCTCACCGTGTTTGCCAGGACGTGCTGGAGCTCAACGTGCTCGTGGTTGGCGAAGGGGCGCACAGAGATGATGGCGATTCCTCGCCGGAGTTGTCGTCTGCGTCTGGCACTTGCTGTCGACGTCGAAGGCGAGCCTACAGGTCCTGCGCGAGTGAATGGCGAGCACCTGGATGTTCACAAGGCACAAGCGAACAAGTTGGCATGAAACTCTGGTCGAGGCGCGCACGGGTTCAAGCGATGAGGCTCACCGGAGTTGTTTGTAGACGGCGGTGCTGTTGGTTGACGTCGTTGTCGGCGTTGTGGGTCAAGCGCGGGCAAGTCGAGGCCACTGAGAGATGCATCTGGATGAGGGGAGCAGGCTCGAGTGGTTGAGGGGGCAAGGTGGTGACTGGTGCTACCGGAATTGTCGCCGGAGTATCTTCGGGCAGAGGAGGTTCGAGCGCGCAATTGCAGCAGCCTGGTGGCGTTCATGGCGTGGGGTCTGAGGGAAAATGAGGAGGAGGGCGAGGCTATTAAGAAAGTAAGGTCCCGGGCGGAAATTATGCGGCCATTAACGCGAGGTATTAACAGCAGAAAACGAGGGGAGAGGGAACGTCATGGAGACGATGAGTCGAGTCAGGTGTGGGTCCTTTGTCGGGTTGAGGGGTAGGCGGGCTGGTGTGAAAAGAATAACAGAGAGGGATGAAAATGTCGGGTGGGCTGGTTGCTGGGCCTAGGGCTTGTTGGGCTGACTGGGCTGGCCGGTCTTCATTTTTTTTATCCAGATTCATTTTTCTTTTTCCATTTCTTTTATTCTGTTTTGATTTTGTTTAATCATTTCAAACAACAATTTGATTTTAAACTTCAACAAGTCTTTGTGTGTGTTCAAATTCTGTTTATTAACATATTCTGAGGTCAATTTAGAATAATAATTTTATTCTTTTTAGGGTCTTTTAATTATTTAAAATAGGCCCTAGCATTTATTCAAATAAGATTTAATAATGTTTTCAAACTCCATTTGAATTCTAAATCTTTTCAAGTCTTTTCAGTAGGTTTTATTTATTTATTAGGTTGTCAAATAATTCACTTTGAATTATTTGGAATATTTTTAATATGACTGATTAATCATTTTAAATTGAGTATTTGTCTTTATTCCAATGAAATTAAATATAGTTTTAATTCCAAATTTTTTTTATTTGGAAGATTTCTTTGATTCCATTTAAGTCAATTAAATAAATTTTATTCCACTTGGGTAAATTCCTAATACTATTTTCCCATGATTTAATTAATCATTCTATTTAGGGGTTTGTCTTTATTCAAATGGAATGGAATTTGGTTAATGCCATTTTATTTTATTTGGAAAATTCCTTATCCTTTTATTTTATCTGGATTTGGATTATATTCATTCCATTTGCTTATGGTCTTGGCTAAGATTTTAATTTGGTCTTTAAATATTCCTCATTTAATATTTCTTTCTTTATCTTATAAAATTCATATATTTTTATTTATAGAACCAAACTTGGTGATTTCAATTTCTAAAATATTATTTGATATTTATTTATCCTTTTAAATATCTTTAGGATTATTTGCTCACCATTTGGTATGTATTTAGACAGGTGCTTTATTAGCTTTGAAATTCAATTCCCTTATCTTATTAAATTCATAAGATTTTATTTATGGTTCCAAATTGAATGAAATCAATCCCTATGGTTTTATAATATTTCTATTTTTCATTCTTGATCATTTATAAATGTTTGTTGACAAAATTTTATATGGATCAAAACCATGGTCTTAGAGATAAATTGGAAATGATTTACTCCATTAGGGTTTAGGGTTTTGGTTTAACTTTTCCAAGTGTTTAAATTTCAAGATACATTCATTGAGGAATGTATTTCACTTGATTTGGATTTTGTTGGATTCAAACTTTAATCAAGGTTTGTTCAAGATGGGATTTTAAGTTTCCATTTAGACACAAAAGTTTCTTTTCACCCTAATTTTCAACAATTATTTATTTTGTTTATTTATTTTTCACATTACAAGATTTGGAAAATCTTGGGATGTGACGGTGTTACTTATGTCACTTTCATCTATTTTTGCATGTTGGATGATTCTTGGAGGATGGACTGCTGGAGTCGGGATTATGATGAAAAAACGGTGTTTTGATGCAATTTCGTGAAGATCATAAAAATACCAGAAAAACTATGGAAAATCATATTTTACCAGAAGACGAGGGATGCAAGAAGGGGAGGCAGAGTTGGGCCACATGGGGATCACACCCCCCTAGGCATGGGCCGCCCCTGGCCGCTCCTACAGGGGTTGTGGCCACCCTGACCCACATCTGGCTCTGCCCTCTCGCCTACATATTCTCCTGGAAAACCTAAAACTAGGGGGACCACAGAAAGATTCCGCCTCTACGCGGCAGAAAACACTCAGAGAGAAAGAGCTCTTAGGCAGACAGATTTTTTCCGGGGAAATTCCTTCCTGGAGAGGGGAGATCGTCTCCATCAACACCGTCATCAAGATATACTTCATTGGGAGCATCATCATCATCTACACCATCATCTCCACCAGCACCATCATCACCACTCCATCCCGCTGTAACAATTGTGTTGAATCTTGCATAGTTCTTAGGGGAAACTTTCCTGGTGTTGATTACTATTGTATTTGATGCTTGTGAGTGGAACCATTGAATTATTGTTTATGTTTAGATTGTTATCCATCATCATACCATCTCTGATCTTGATCCATATGATGTCTCATGAGTAGTTCGTTTAGTTCTTGAGGACATACGTGCTCACAATGAGAACTTGCACAACATTTGCTGTCCAGCCAGCCCGTGGTAGCGGGGCCTCTAGGGAACTACTGGCAATTAAGGTGATCCTTTTAATAGAGCATTGGAGCAAAGCATTAACACTCCATGAACACATGTGGTCCTCACACCACAGCCATCCCCTTCGGTTGTCCCAGTAATTGTCACTTTGGGGCCTTTGGATCCGAACAATGATATGTGCACACAACTTGCAGATAAGATCACAAACAATACTATCATAATGATTCAATAATAAGTTTAGATCTGAGATCATGGCACTCGGGCCCTAGTGACAAGCATTAAGCATAACAAGTTGCAACAAAGTCAAATAGCACTAATAGAGATGCTAGGCACTATGCCCTAACAATCTTATTCGATTGCATGATAGAACTCATCCAATCCCTACCATCCCCAAGCCTACAGTAGGGGATTACTCACTAATGGATGAGCGAAACATCGGTGGTTGATGGAGATGCGTTGGTGATGACTATGGCGATGATCCTATCCAAATCCTCCGTCCAAGCAGGTGCCGTAACATAGTCGGATCCAATCTTGGTTTCGTGGCGGGCATGAGCGTAATCCTCTCTGAAAACTATCGACTTCTCGAGTTTTTAGGTCGAAGGGCAACTTATAGGCGCAGAGGGAGGCCGAGGGGCTACCTGGGGTGGCCAAACCCCTGCCAGGCACGACCAGTGGTGGTCCCGCGCCTGGGGTGGGTCCGGGCCCCCAGGCCCCCTCTCTGTCTCCCCTTCTGGCTCCGTGGATCTTCTGGTGAGAAATAGTTTTTGGCATATTTTCCGGGATTTTTCTTGATAGTTGATTTTCTGCACAAAAACAAGACACCAAAGTAATTGTGCTGAAAACAGCGCCAGTCCATGTTGTATCCAAATCACACAAGTTTAGAGGAAAAACAATAAAAAAGTGTTCGAGAAAGTAGATACGTTTTGGACGTATCACTTGTCCTTTGCTAAGAAAGGATTAGGCCACTTGCTGCAATTATTTGATATCTTTATTTACTTGCACTTTATTTCTTTGCTTATTAGAAAACCCCTAAAAATCCGTTTTCTAGTATTTACAGAGAACTCTTGAGCCAGTTTCACTAGTCAGCACCTTCTGCTCCTCGTTGGGATCGACACTCCTATTTATTAAAAGTACTACGATACACCCCCTATACTTGTGGGTCATTAATTACAAATCTCATGACCTCATAAAGATCATGCATAGAGAGAGAGATGAACACATAGCTACCAGTAGAGCCCTTAGCCTCGAGGAAGAACTACTCCCTCCTTATCATGGGAATCAGCAATGGTGATGGAGTTGGTGGTGGAGATCGATGGAGATGGCTCCGGGGGCACTTCCCCATCCCGCCAGGGTGCCGAAATAGAGAGTTTTGTCCCCCGAATATCCCCTTCAGTGGCGGTGTTGTGGAACTTTTCATGGATTTCCTTGCTGTTCAGGTTTTACGCCCTGGGAGACGATAAGGCGACAGTGGGCAAGGTCAGTGGAGCCTCGAGGGGCCCACACCTAGGGCTAGCGTGACCAGGGGGACCCGCGCCACCCTAGGGTGTGGCCACCTCCTGGCCCCCCTTCGTCTGTCCTTCTGGCTCCGTGTTCGCTCTAGTAAAATATTGACTTTGGCTTTTGTCTCGTCCAATTCCGAGAATATTTATTTTCTAGCTTTTCTAGAACCAAAAACAACAGAAAACAGGCAACTGTCACTGTGGCATCTTGTCAATAGGTTAGTCCTAGAAAATGTATCAAAATACCTCAAAGTGTAGACAAAATATAACAAAGTTGATACTAAACAAGCATGGAACATCAAAAATTGTAGATACGTTTACGACGTATCAAGCATCCCCAAGCTTAACTCCTCGTCCTCGAGTAGGTAAGTGATAAAAAGAATAATTTTTGAGATGACATGCACCATCACAATCATGATTAAACCATTTGCAAGTATTGAAAGCTGGGATCAAAGTACTCTAAACATGAGCATGAAAGATGAAGTTCTAACAATAAGACAAAGCAACTATGTTGCAACATATGAAAGGATACAAACAAAGATCATGAGTAACAATGCATTGGAAGACGTTTGTTTGTTTCACATATAGAAAACATTGCATAGTGGCATTTAGATTGTCCCTCATGGAGTAGCAAAACATAAATGCATAGGATACCTTCAAAGTTCATAAGGGTGACTAGATACAAATAGTTCAAGAACAAGCAATATCAACATTATGAATCAATCAATAAGTTTTGGGAAAATGCACATAGAACTAAGAATGACAACTATTGTTGTGGGAATGACCACGGCAGATGTTGCAATCGGCAGCGAGTAGTAGAACAGGGGGCAAGGGCGGCCAGCCATCTGCGGTGCGAGATGAGGGCGGAGACACAAGGATTTACCCAGGTTTGCCCCCGAGAGGGTAAATACCTACTCCTGCTAGATTGTATTATGGTGGAAGTACAATGGGGCGAGCTCGGCGGCTAGGCAGCGAGTCGCTTGGGTGGATGATGGAACGTATCCTCTACACGCCCTCTAGGGAGGTTTATATAGACTCACCCCGTAGGGTTTATGATCTCAACCGAATCGCTTAAGGTTTCAGCAATCATTTAACCTAATCCGACTGGCCTATTCACGCTCGGGCCTTCGCCTTCCAACCGCTTGAGTCCACGCCAGTCCGATCCAGTGCATCGCAGGCCCATTCGCTGGTGCTCGGCCACGGAATCGCCCCGCCGGGCATACCCAGGCATATCCCCATCAAGAGTCCCCGAGGCCGCCGTTGATTGGTCGCAGTCGTAGTATATACGGCTCCACGCGATGCCCAAGAGAGAATCGGCGGCAGACTCCTGAATAAAGGAAAAACCAGTTATTCTAGTCGCATTAACGGCGACCAATTTAGTCGCAGCTTGGCGAACGGGTTGGCGAATTAGCAAGTCACGCGGAACGACGAGTCGAGTGGATGAAGTTGGACCGTCAAGTGGGGTCAAACTAGCCGTTGGGGTAATCCAACGGTAACTTTCTGGCGTAATCACCGCGGAGTAACGGCTTCCGAAATTGGCGGGTAACAACCGCTATATAAGGGGAATGACGGGCGAGCGGGGAAACTCTCCTTCATCTTTCCTCCTACCTCGCCCATCTCCGTTTCCACTCCGCATCGCGATCCAACCGATCCAGAGAGTCCCGACCTCCACCGATGGCCCCCTCCACCGAACAATGGGGCCGATCGAAATGCACGAGGGCGCTATTGGCGCCTCAAGAGGCCGGATCCCGCTACGGCGGTGACTTCGACCCACGCCAAGGAGAATTGTTGTTTCCCAGCCACCGGAGCGGGGCTGGGTTTCCACTTCTATTCTTCCGCGTTCTGCGCTTACGGGATCCGTCGGACCGGGCCCGCATAGCATCGAGCAGCTCGCCATTTTCGTGGAGTTCGCGAGTGCTATCCGGGCTGCAGGCCCTACTTCCCGTGGCAAGATCTATTCCATGGGAGGATTAGCTGAAGAATCAGCGACCCGGCGTCGGGCAATGGTGGCCTGACATTTCAATCAAGTCGGCGCCCTTCGATCTGATGCTGCCGGCCAAGGCGGCAAGCGAGTGGAAGAAATCCTGGTTTTACATCACCGAGGCAACTCCAGATGGCGAGGTGGCGCTTCCAAGGTACTCCGCCAACCGGCCTGAACCGCGTCGGCTCCAGGACGGCAAGCTCCCGCTGAACCAGCGGATGGTTGTCGACGAAATGTTGCAAACCATCCGCGGCCTGAAGAAGAAGGGCCTCCAAACCATCAATCTTTACAACTGCTGGCTCGGGCGGCGGCTCGTGCCTTTGGCCCGCCGCGACCATTATATGTACGAGTACGCGGGTAGGGACGACCCGACAAAATCCTGCCTCGTCGAGTGGAAGCTCGAGGACTATATCCTGGCTCTGAAGAAGATCACCCAGGCGGCGTACCTGGACGCGAAGGCCGGGGTCTCCCCATATAATGCAAGGCGCCTAGATCCGACGGTAAGTCGCCATTTTTGTCGCCATTCGCAGTCGCAGATGATGCAGTCGCGGTTATGCTGACGTTGTTTCATCTTTATTGTAGCTGTTCCAAGTGGTGGAAGGGTGGCTCCCACCCGCAGATGACGAAAACTCGAGCTCGTCCGTTCGGGACGGGAGCGAGTCGCCACTCGCCAGAGGCGACGCCGGGAGCGACGCGGGTGATGACTACAATGATGACGAAGACGAGCCCGTGGAGGACGCCGCCCCGATGGTTCGCAAAACTCGCGGACAACATCAGCGCGAGCTCGAGGCGAGTAAGAGCCTCGAACGGCACGACGACGATGACGATGAGCTCCCGAGCACACCTCGCGTTGTGAGGCTACGCCGTCGAAGAAGAAGAAGAAGGAAGTGAAGGCTCCACCAAGGAGGAAGACAAAGCCGGCGAAGCAGGCGTCTCCGCCTCGCTCTGCGACTAGTTCTGACGCCAGCAGCTCGACTAAGGGTGAAGCGGCGCACCCGATGGCAACACCGAAAGCCGCTGCCCTCCTTGATGAGGTACCTATGGCCTCGCTTCCACCCCCGTTCGCCCCGGTCTCTGGGTTGGGGGCTATTCCAACCGCAGCCGCCGCCTCCTGTGAGAGCTCCCAGACGCGCCACGGAGGCTCGCCGCAGCCTCGCTTCAAGAGGCCCTCCGTGTCTTGGGCACACGACGTGCTCGAGATGGGCCTCACCGGAAGCCGGGTCCCGAGCTGGAGAAACCGCCAAGATCCGACGGGATCGCGCGGTTCATACCGGTCGCCAAGTAAGTTTTGTTCGTCTGCTTGCCTTCCGTTGTACTCGGACAATTTTGCTCATATCGTTGTTTCACAGGGCTGGAGTTAAGAAGATCGGCCACCCTTCCGTGGCCAAGGTGCCGCCAGTCATCGCCGAGGAGGACCCCTCATGGAAGAGGAAAGCTGATGAAGTCGCTGCCCCCGCAGACAGTGCTAAGAGGGTGAAGGACGATGAAGTCGTCACGGTCTCTGACGATACGACGGTTGCTCCGAGTGATCCTTCGACTGCGACGGAGGTGTCCTTGAAGACCAAGGAGGCTGTTTCCTCTCCTGGAATGGCCGAGTAGGCTCCTAGTGGTGCTGGAGCATCCGCCGCGACCTTCTCCCGCTTTATGGCCAAAGCGGCTGCAGCGAGTGGTACAGCGCCATCGAGCCGCACGCCTGGGGTCGCCGAAACGGAAGTCGAGCAGCGTCGCAGACACACCGGCTCTTCTCTCATCTGTGGGCACGCTACAGCTCCACGGCATGCTGGGCGCAGCCATCCAGGTATGTCCAGTCCCCGAGGATCGGGCCACTGAATTTCAGTGGTCAGATTCTTTTAGTGTTTGTTTTTATTTGTAGCACCCAGTCCCCGAGTGCCTAGTCGCTGAATTTCAGCGGGTGGGCGCTTAGGTTTTTTTTTATCTCCAGTCCCCGAGTGCCTATTCGCTGAATTTCAGCGGGTGGGCACTTAGGATTTTTTGATCTCTAGTCCCCGAGTGCCTAGTCGCTGAATTTCAGCGGGTGGGCACTTAGGTTTCTATTGTTGTTGACTATTTGATTTGTGCGCAGGGCTTGCAGCGTGATTCATCCGATCGGCTTGCTGCGAAGTGTCGCGGGGAGAAGGAACTTGTTGCCGTCCAAGAAACGAACAAGGGACTCCAAGCAATCGCTGCCAAGGCAGAGGAGGCCCGCCAGGGCCTTGTCCCGGCGGGTGAGCTGACGGCGGCTCAGTCTGCGTTGAGTACGGCTGAGAAGCGGATCGCTGATCTGCAGCGCGAGCTCAAGGAAGCGAAGGCGGAGGCGAGATCCACGGATGGGTGAGCAAAAGATGCTATTACGACTGCCGATGAAGAGCGAAATGTCTCTGACGCCCTCGTTATTGGGCTGCAGAACGACTTCTCGCTTCAAAGCTTAATCACGGGCCTCTGCCGTCCTTTAATTGGTGAACTTTCTGCCTCTGCCTGTAGTAGCTGCATTATGTAATCGTTGTTATACTCACTGCCGCCCTCTGTCCATAGGTCGGATTATCGACAGCTCGGAGGAAGCAACAGTATAACGCGCTGCAAAGGTGTGACCACCGTCGACTCGCCACGTTTGTCCGGCTTGCATTCGGGCATATCTTCAGGAGATATCGCCACGGAAGTCATTCCCAGCGACCTCGTCAAGTATGGCGATCCGGAGAAGGCGCCAAGTCGTTGAGTTCATGACACGGCCGGCGCGCTGGGGCGGCGAAGGCTCACTTGGGCTTGCCCACTTCCCGGAGGACTTCGATCTCGACGACGTGATTTAGTGGCTACCCTCGCCGACGGGCTCGTGGAGATTGCCGAGGTCAAGCCGACGGACCGGCCGTGTACTCGATCGGTTCAGGCGATGGGCGACCTCCTCCCTATCGAGACGCATCGTCGCCTAACGATCTCGAGCCGCCGATCGGACTTCAAGGTCGAGCAGCCCTTCCGGCGATGGCGGGTGAGTTGACATACCGTCGAACCCATACACGCTTCATTCGCAAATCGCAGGGTGGCGAAGCCATCGAAACCTGCAGAGTAGAAACACTGTGCCCTGGGGCGTTAGTAGCGATTAGTCATTGGACTCAACTTGTATGTTGGACCGTCGTTGTTCTGCTCTAATGAAATTTCGTGTTATTTTGCGAATTGGTTCGTGATTTTGATTGCTGATTGGACGAGTCCCCGAGCGCGTCCGCCCTTTTTATGGGGTTTACCTCGTTTGTTATGTGTTTGTGGTTTTGAATGTTTTGTCAGTTGTTTTGTTATTGAGTTCGACTCGCCGAAGCTCGAGAGCCCGAGGGCGACTCCGTGAGTGCTCTTTACTTGACCGCTTTCCCTTGCGAACGAGGTCGAGTGGTCGAGTCCCCGAGCGTGGTACTTGGTGGTTCGAGTCGCAGCTCGGGGTGGTGAGGACCGAGCGCTAGAGTAAGCGCGTTACTCCCGCCGACCCGTAGGGTCACCGCATGGCAAGTCCCGGGCACTTACTTGGCGTTTTCCCTAGTCGCCAGGCTCGACTGGTCGCCGCCCCAAGCGTACTTGGCCGCTCGAGTCATTGGCCGAGGATGCGCGACCTTGGTCGCTAGAGGAACGAGGGCAGCTGTCTTGGCTCGTTGAGCCAGTCGATCTAGAAGACTCCAATGGTGCTCCGGGTTGGGCGTTTTTCGTGGACGTTACGAGTCCTGGGGTAACCCAGTGCCCTCGGAACGCACTACTTGGCCGTGTCGATCGCTGTACCATAGGTTGACTTCTGCGATTAGTTTGACGCTGTTATTACGAGTGGGAGTGGCACAAGGCACGGAGAGTAGATGAAATTTGCGGTAACCGATCTATTTTATTTCATAGTAGGTGGAGAGTACATGTATGGAATTCTAGGAGTATAATTTCCGTAGTAGGTTTACATTCCACGATCGCTTGACGTCGAGTTTCCCGTCTCCTCGGACGTCGATGAGGTAGTAGGCGTCGTTGTCGAAGACTCGCCCGATGTCGAATGGTCCCTCCCAAGGGGGGGACAGCTTGTGCATGCCCTTCTTGTCCTGGATGAGGCGTAGCACCAGGTCGCTTTCCTGGAACGTGCGAGTCCTTACTCGCCGGCTATGGTAGCGGCGGAGCCCTTGTTGGTAGATGGCAGTGCGGGAGCGGGCTAGGTCGCGTGCCTCGTCGAGTTGGTCGACTCCATCCTGTCGTGCGAGCTCGTTTGCAGCCTCCGTGTAGTGGACAACCCTGGGCGAGTCGTGCTCTAGGTCGGTGGGCATGACTGCCTCGGCACCATACACCATGAAGAAGGGGGTGAACCCTGTCGACCTATTGACGGAGGTGCGGGTGCCCCATATGACGGAGGGTAGCTCCTCGACCCAGCACCAAGGCGCCGAAAGTGGTACTTGGAGCCGTGGCTTGTGCCATGGAGGATGCTCGCTGGCCTGCTCACCGCCATTGGACTCCGAGTGAGCGACTGAGGCAAGGTCGAGTCGGATGTGCTGTTCTTCGCAGAACTCGGCCATGGCTCCTTTGGCGAAGTTGGTGCCGTTGTCCGTGATGATGCTGTTTGGGAACCCGTAGCGATAGATGAGCTCGCGTAGGAACTTGGTGGCGGTCTTCCCGTCGCATTTCCAGACTGGCTTGGCCTCCACCCATTTTGTGAATTTGTCGACTGTGACCAGGAGGTGGGTGAAGCCAGAGGGGGCCTTTTTGAAAGGGCCTACCATATCCATACCCCACCCGGCGAACGGCCAGGTGATGGGGATTGTCTTGAGCGCCGAGCTCGGTACGTGGGTCTGGTTGGCATACTTCTGGCACCCGGCGCACCGCTGGACAATGTCGACAGCGTTTGCGTGTGCGGTTGGCCAGTAGAAACCGTGTCGCATAGCCTTTGCGACCAGAGAGCGGGCTCCGGCGTGGTGGCCGCAGTCGCCGGAGTGGATGTCGTGGAGGATTTTGCGTCATTCAGCGGGTTGGACGCAGTGTTGGAACACGCCGGTCACGCTGCGCTTGTGGAGCTCGCCGTCGATGATGACGAAAGATTTGCAGCGGCGAGCTATCATCCGGGCGTCTGCTTGCCTCGCTGCAAGGAGCCTCCTCCGTGTAGGCGATGTACAGTAGTCCAATCCTCCGGCGATGGCGACTGTGCGCCTCTGCTGCTCGTTGCGGACTCCAATGTCGATCTCCCTTGGGGGAGAGACGGAAGGCTTGGTGATGGTGTCGAGGAAGACGTCGGCGGGTGGTGCGAGTCGAGCCGAGCCGATACGAGAGAGTGCGTCGGCCTCCTCGTTCTTCCGCCTGTCGATCCACTAGACGGAATAGCCTGTGAAGTGTCCGCCCAGCTTGTCCACTGCTTGGCGGTATGCCGCCATGGTGGGGGAAACGGCATCGCAGGTGCCAGCGACTTGCCCAGCGACGAGGTCGGAGTCGCCGTAGCAGCGTAGGCGGTTGACATTCATCTTCCTAGCGGCTCGCATGCCGTGGAGTAGTGCCTCGTACTCGGCCATGTTGTTGGTGCAGGGGTGAAATCGAGGCAGAGAACGTAGCGTAGCTTGTCGCCCTTCGGAGAGGTTAGCACGATCCCTGCTCCTGCACCGTCCGCATTCTTGGAGCCATCGAAGTGTAAACTCCAGTAGTGGAGGTATGGAAGCTTTTACGGCTGGGCCTCCTCCTACCGGGCGATGAAGTCCGCGAGAGCTCGCGACTTGATCCCTTTGCACGGCTCAGATTTGATGTTGTGGACGCCGATTTCGACGCCCACTTGGCAACTCGCCCGCCGCCACGGTTGCGGATGATGTCCTGCAATGGTGCCGAGGAGACGACCGCTATCGGTGCTCGGAAGTAGTGCACGCCGCTGCGGCTCAAGACCGCGTGATACCAGTTCGGTATTGCGGGTATGGCGCGACTCGGTGAGGACATCGCTGATATAGTACATCGTCTCTATACCGGCATTCTTTCCTTCCTCCGTCGCCCACGACCATGACGGCGCCGACGACGCTTCGCCGAAGCCGCGACGAGACCAGCATGGGTTCCTTGTCGGTGGGCGGGTAGTAGCGGTGTGCGAGTAGCACCTTCTTGAGGTCGCGAGCGTCGCCCTCCTTGTCCCAATCGAAGGTGGGATTCTTACGCATCAGCGTATAGGGCATCGCCGCCAATCGGGATGAAGCGATCGAGAGCCGCCCGCCAGCTTCTCGACGCCGCGCAGCACTCGGGTTTGCCGAGTCGATCGATTGTGTCGATCTTGGTGGGATTCGCCTCGATCCCACGCTTGGAGACGACGTATCCCAGTAGCTGCCCTGCTGGTACACCGAAGGTGCATTTGCTTGGGTTGAGCTTTATCTTGTATTTCCGCAGGTTGGCAAATGTTTCCGTCAGGTCGGCGAGTAGGTCGCCCTGGCGGGCGGACTTCACTACCACGTCGTCGATGTAGATGTGGATATTGCGGCCAGTTTGGCTCGCAAGGCACTCCTGCATGCACCGCTGGTAGGTCGCCCCGGCGTTCTTGAGGCCGAAGGTCATGGCGGTGTAGCAGAAGGCTCCGAATGGCGTGATGAACGCCGTCTTCTCTTCATAGTCAACGGCCATTTTGATCAGGTTGTACCCAGAGTAGGCGTCGAGGAAGCATAGCGACTCCGAGCCCGCGGTGGAATCTATTATTTGGTCGATCCGCGGGAGGACGAATTGCTCCTTCGGGCAGGCGCTGTTTAAGTTTGTGTAAACGATACACATCCTCTAGGTCCCATTTTTCTTCTCGACCAGGACTGGGTTTGCCAGCCACTTGGAGTATTTGATTGGCTGGATGAAGCCTGCAGCGAGTAGACGCTGCACCTCCTCGGCGATTGCTCGGCGGCACTCTTCATTGAAGGGCCACAGCGACTGCTTGACAGGTCGCACTTTGGGGTCGGCGTTGAGTTTGTGCTTAGCGAGTTCCCTAGGGACACCAGGCATGTCAGAGGGCTTCCATGCGAACATGTCCTTGTTCTCATGGAGGAACTCGATGACCGCGCCTTCCTATGCTGGGCTCATGCCCATCCCGATCGTCACCGTCTGGCTGGAGTCGCTTGGGACCAGCTCGACGGTGCGGGTATGCGTCGTTGCCTCGAAGGCTGAGGTGTTGCCGCCCTCCGAGTTGGGATTCTTGAGTATAGTGGGGTCGTCTTTGTTGACCCCGCCGCATTTTAGAGATCTCATCGGCGTGGTTGGACTCGCCGCAATGACGCATCACGAAGTTCGCCTTTGGCCTCGCATTCGGCGGCCATGTCGGGGTCGCCGTGGATGGCGATGACGCCACACAGTCCGGGGAGCTTCATCGCGTTATATGCATAGTGGGGCGCCGCCATGAACTTGGCGAATGCCTGGAGCCCTAGGATGCAGTGGTAGGGGCTGTCAAAGGGCACCAGCTCGAAGACAATCCACTCGGTGCGGAAGTTTGCCGGTGTGCCGAAGGTGACTGGCAGCGTGACCTTGCCGATCGGGTACGCCTTCCGACCGGGGACGATGCCGTGGAACGTGGTGTAGGTCGTCGCGACCATCGACTGCGGGAGCCGCAGTCGCCTGAAGGTGTCTAGGTACAGGATGTTGATGGAGCTGCCGCCGTCCATCAATGTCTTGGGGAGCCAGTAGTCTCCCACCTTGGGCTTGAATACCTGGGCGACTCGGCCTGGGTACTCGATGCGTGGCGAGTGGTCCTGGCGGCTCTAAGTGATTGGTTGCTCCGACTAGTTGAGGAACTGGGGAACGTCCACCTGGGCCACCGCGTTAAAGGCGACGGTGCGGGCGATGACCTTCTTCTCGTGCTTCGTGTTGAAGCCTATGAAGGTGTGGAGCGAGCCAGCCACGCTGCCGAATTTTCCTCCGTTTGGCGGGTTGTTGTCGGGGTCTTCCCGCGCTCGTTGTGCCTTATCGATCTCCTTGAGAGAGTGGCAGTCGGCGGTGGTGTGTGTGGCGGGCTTTCCTTCCCTGCTGTGAAATGCACAAGGTTGGTTAAGGAGGGCCGCGGGGTCGAACCTTGGTTTCGCCTTGTAGTTACCTCCATCGCGGCGTTGCCCCCCATCGCGGCGGAAGATCTTGGGCTCGCGTTGCGCGTGCCCAGCGTTGGCGATGAAGTCGACTCGCCCGTCACTGCGGCGCTTGCCGGTGAGGCGAGTGTTGCTGTAGCGTAGGTCGGATCGTCGTCCGTTGTTGTTGCCGCTCGTGCGGCGTTATCATCCTGACTCGTCGTCGGTTTCTTGATTTGGGTATTCCTCCGCGTATCTTTTGGTGATCTCAAGGAGGTCCGGTATGTTGTCGAGTGTGCGGTATGCTCGTTTGAGCTTGGCGACCAGGGTCTCGTAACGGCACGAGGTCTTGAAGTAGTGGATTGCGGTGTCTGGGTGGATACCGACCGCGTTGTACCACAGTTCTTGCCATCGTTGGACCCAACTGCGGGTCGACTCGCGAGGTCCCTAGATGCATCGTTCCAGGTCCTCGATGGTGATGGCGCGGGTGTATGAACCCTCGAAGTGCCTGACGAAGGCGTCGCGCATCTCTTCCCAGGAGTCGATGCTATCCGCGGGGAGAGTGTTGATCCATCGCCGCACGCCTCCATCATCGGGGAGGTAGCGGGATGCGAGTAGATCGGTGTGGCGGCGATCCCCATTGCCATGAGGTAAGTATCCAGCCACACGGAGGATCGACGGGGTCGATTTCTATTTCCTTCGGCGCTTTGAAGTTCGCCGGGTATCTTTCGCCTCGGATCATCAGTCCGAAGCACCGGGGCCCGAGTCAGCTTAGCGACCCCCTCGGCTCGCCGTCGCGGCGGTTGGTTAAGGTATGCTGTAGGTCGTCGGGATGGCGTGCGCGCCAGCTCTGGTTGTTGATGATGTGGGTGCAGGCGGCGACGGGCTGACCGTTGGCGGCGACGAAGTTGGTTCGGGTGGCGGGAAGTTGAGGGTGTTTGCCACCAAGGGGTGGCCGCTTGAGGCCGCTCTGCTGCCCGATGAACGCGAGTACATCCGACCTTGTGAGTCGACGCCTACGTTTTGTTGCTCGACCGCCTTTGCGAGCAAGGCCTTGACGTACTGGATCTGTAGGGCACCGTCACCGGTGGCCGTGATGTTGTCGGCCGCTGCTCGGCCCGCCACGAGGTTGTCCATTGGGGTGGAGAACAGTGGTAGGCCATTAGAGTATCGCTCCCGTGAGGATACCACGACCCGCGGCTGGTCCCTGGGAGGTGCGCGGTTGGGTGGAGGTGGGGCGGCATTCGCCGTTGACCCTGGTAGGGGCTGGACGCTTCCTCCTAGTGGCGCGTTCTCGCAGATCGTGCGCCGCGCGGCCGGGTCACTTTGTCGCCGGTTCGTGACGCTACCGATGGTGGGGTTCAGCGCGACCGATTCGGTTGGTGGTAGCGCGACAACTCCCAGGTTGCCACCGCCGAGGCGAAATTTTCGCCGCTGCTTGCTCCTGCGATCGCTTCCGCCAGCTTTAGGCGGAGTTCCTCGACCTCCGTTGTTGTTGCGTTGGGAGGGATCGGGGTGGAGAATGGATCCTTCGGCGGGTCGGCTCCAACCGCCATGTAGGTCGCGGGCGCATGACCGGTCCGCCGCGAGATCGGCGGAGTTCTCCGACCCGGAGTCGTAGTCGAAGATCCCAAGGATGGAGG
The DNA here is from genome assembly GCA_030063025.1 of Avena longiglumis. NCBI lineage: Eukaryota > Viridiplantae > Streptophyta > Magnoliopsida > Poales > Poaceae > Avena > Avena longiglumis. The sequence continues at coordinate 6,190,637 of CP125973.1, forward strand.
GATCCTCGAAGTCTCCAACGTTGGAGACCTGGGTGATGGAGCCCGCGGGAAACGCGGCGACGATGGATCCGGTGAGTGACACCGGGGTCGCCGAGTCGGCGTCGTCGTTGAGGGCCGCTTCTTCCGCGGCCACGGTGGTTTCAGCCACGTCGCTATGGGCTGAGTTGTACTCGGAGGCGAGGCGGTGGATCGTGCGTACCTGACTCTAGGAGAGCCGGTCGCGTGGCGGTGACTCGCGGATGCGAGCCGAGTCCTCCGAGACGATGACGTCGGTGAGGCCGGCGAAGAGACTGATCGTGCCGACCGGCAGGATCATGCTATGCGTGACGGGTCGCGCCGCCGGGTCGTAGCTGCTTGGCAAGATTTGGAGCATCTCGCCGATCGCTATCATGCGGCCGGTGGCGACCGACTCGTTGATGGGCAGAACACCAGCCAGACTGGACAGGCCCCACGGTGGGCACCACTGTCGTGGGAATGACCACGGCAGATGCTGCAATCGGCAGCGAGTAGTAGAACATGGGGCAAGGGCGGCCAGCCATCTGCGGTGCGAGATGAGGGCGGAGACACAAGGATTTACCTAGGTTCGGCCCCCGGAGGGTAAAGACCTACTCCTGCTAGATTGTATTATGGTGGAAGTACAATGGGGCGAGCTCGGCGGCTAGGCAGCGAGTCGCTTGGATGGATGATGGAACGTATCCTCTACACGCCCTCTAGGGAGGTTTATATAGACTCACCCCCCTAGGGTTTACAGATCTCAATCGAATCAATTAAGGTTTCAGCAATCATTTAATCCAACTGGGCCTATCTACGCTTCTGGGCCTTCAGCTTCTAGTCGCTTGAGTCCACACCAGGTCGTGATCCAGTCGCCGTTACCGCAGGCCCACTCGCTGGTGCCTGGGCTAGTCGGAATCGTCCTGCTGGGCATACCCCAGTAGGCATATCCCCATCAACTATGGTCTCTTAATTGGTGCCTAAGGATAGAAGGTGGAGACTCAATATAAAGGTGGAAGAAATGCCCTTCAAAGGGAGCAGGGATTTCAAGTTTCATAAAGAGCTTCCAAAAATTATGGTACTTGTTATCTTTCATCTCTCATTGCCCCTATCATAAGCATCTTGAAGTGATTAAGGTTAAAGTGAACAAACTATGGAGTATACGCTTGACAAAGTATAAGTTGGCAATCTCATGTCCCTTGAGTACGAGGGCCGCTCCTCATGCTACTCAACTTTAGTTACCGGTAAGTTATTTTCATAGTAAATACATTTGTATCATAGAGAACCGCCAACGGGGTACCCCTTGAACATGACACATGAGCTATCCCATATCAAAATGACAAGGCAATGCATAATGAGCATCTCAAGAATCTTCTTATTTACCATGGGAATATGGTGCTTTTTTCTCTTCCTCTTTTTCTCTTTTTTTTCGTATCTTGTCTCTTTTTTATAAGAAGAATGCTTCATATATTGCTCACTATGGTTATGTCAAGTTTCCACCATGATTAGGCATGGCTTAGGCTAGCAGCCCATGCTTTCTCTCTAACACATAAACATAACTCCATGGACTTACAAGCTCCCTTTTATTTCACAATCGATTTACATCCATAAACAAAAGAGCATGATATCAATGGGGCACATATTTACAGGTGTTGAAAGCATTCCCCGCGACAACATGGTTCTGCTAATCTCAACGTATAAGTGCAAGCATATACAACATAGATGACACAATGGTTCAAGTTTATTAGGGGCAAGAAAAATAAAGTGTGCCATCAAGTTCGTGAGAGCTTTAATCACTAATTTTTCACATAACAAAGTGACTTTTTAATTAGAAGGTAGATAAAACAAGAATTTACTTGAAATGGTGTAACACACCATGCATATGAATTTATAGTGGACACTTTGGAATAACTTGGTTTCTTAGGAGTTGGATACATGAGTAGAGCTTACTCAATACAAGTGGAGGCTAGCAAAAGACTGGGAGCAACCAACTAAGAGAGCAATAATGGCCATAATCATGCAAAGCAACAAAACATTATCAACTAAAGCATAAAGTGGTATCACAAGTCAAAAACTAAATGATCATAGAGGCGAAGGTGACCGGTTCATAGTCATAACATGGTGTGAGCATGTGCCAAGTTAACCCAAACAAAGCATCAAAGGAGAATACCACAATATTATGCTTTTGTATGCTAAAACAACGCATGATTCCTTCAAGGCACACTAAGCAATCTCAATTGTTTGGAACAAGTCATGCTACGGCAATAATCACTAAGCATAAGGTCAAAAAAACATCTAGCATGACATGATAAAGTCTAAGCCACAGTCAAAGCAAGCTCACTTTTGTACCACTATAAGCATGATCTACTCTTTTCCAACACCAATCAACTTATTTGAAACAACACACAAAGATAATAATCAACAAAGATCAGTGAGATTGTCTCACAAATCCACAAATAAGAACTAAAAAGTTCTAAGCTGAAATCACAAGAAAACTAAGGCTAAACACAGTGCTAGCAAAAGAGAACACTCATAAGACAATAAGAATGAAAACTAGAGTGTTCTAGGCAAAGAAAACCGAGTGTGTCTCTCTCCGAAATAAGTGTACCGGGATCCAACCAAGTTATTGCAACAAACAAGAAAAATAAAACTAAAAACAAATACACTCCAAGAACAACACAATAGTGCATGAAATAATAAAAATGAAGTGTCTAGAAAGATACCTGAGATTTTTATTGATGAAGAAGGGGATGCCTTAGGAATCCCCAAGCTTTGGCACTTGTACCTCTTGAATATTTCTTGGGGTGACACGGGGTGGAATACCCAAGCTTGAGCTTTTGTCCATTATTCATCTCATTACATCATTCTTCCCCTACACTTGAAAATTTCCTTCATACAAAACTTCACACAATCTTCATTAGCAACATTAGTGCATCCAAAAGTAATAAACCTTTGGGTTTAGTTTCAACACAGTAAAACTTTCATTAAAAACACAAGCTACTGAATAAATTCCTTTTAAAAATCTCAATTTACCAAAAATAACTCAAAAATAATATGATAAGAAGCAAATGCAAATAATGGCAAAAATCTATCAAAAACAGACCAGCAGGTAAAAACCAATTTTTTTGAAGACTTTATGTTGCTCAAATCAAAAAGTGTTGAACTAAGTAAAGTTAGCTAACAACCTGGGGTATTCATTCAGAAAATTACAGCTCAATACGACATATAGATATTTTTCACGAATTTTTACAGTGAAGCACAAAAATCTGTTACGGGACAGCAAATCCCCAAATCTTACTTCTCTCTCATTAGAGGTTATTCTTGGCACAAAAATCAAATAAAAAGGATAAGAAGAGGTTATTACAGAAGTAATAACTTCCATGACTCAACTAAAACTTTTGGGTTATCTCCTAAGAAGTAATTTTCTTTAACGCCTTTAAGTTAGGCATGATAGTTTGAGAAGATGCTCACATAAGAAATATGGATTGAAGTAAAAGAGAGCATAAATAAGCAAATGCAAAAAACATTTAAGCTAACCACTTCCTATGAAAAATAATCTTGTAAAGAAACAATTCATGAAAGCACAAAGCAACAAGCATAGGAAAGCAAAACAAATGCAACTTCAAAAAATTTAACATAAAGAGGGGAAACTTAATATTTTTAAGATGCATAAAACCATGTTTACCTCTCTCATAATAACTTTCAGTAGCATCATGGATAAAATTAACAATATAACTATCACATAAAACATTCTTATTATGAGCCACATGCATAAAATATTTATTACTCTCCACATAAGCATAGTCATTCTTATTAATCGTAGTGGGAGCAAATTCAACAAAATAGCTATCATTATTATTTTGATCACCATAATCATCAAATATAGGAGGCATCATATATTGGAGGTTTAGTATCATCAAAGTAAATTTTCTCCTTCGTGCTTGGGGGACTAAAAATATCATGCTCATCAAAACCAGCTTACCCAAGATTAGACTTTTCCATAGCATTAGCAATAATGGTGTTCAAAGAATTCATACTAATAACATCGTTACTAGCATGCAAATGAAGTTCCATATGTTTTTTAATTTTCTCCTCAAACACTTCATGTCCTAACTCAAGATAAATACTATAAAGCTCTGTAATTTTTTTGTTGTTTTCCATTAAGCCTAACTAGTTAAAACAAGAAACAAAAAGACAAAATTGCAGAATCTAAAGGAAATAACTTCGAGCACTCACACACTAGATAGCTTAGTAGACATAGGATGTGAGTACCTTTTACCTTACCTCCCCGGCAACGGCGCCAGAAAAGATCTTAATGTCTACGCACTTCTATTCTTGTAGAAAGTTGTTGGGCCTCCAAGTGCAGAGGTTTGTAGAACAGAAGCAAGTTTCCCTTAAGTGGATTACCCAAGGTTTATCGAACTCCGGGAGGAAGTGGTCAAAGGTATCCCTCTCAAGCAACCCTGCAATCAAGATACAAGAAGTCTCTTGTGTCCCCAACACACCCAATACTCTTTTCAGGTGTATAGGTGCACTAGTTTGGCGAAGAGATAGTGAAATACAAGTGGTATGAATATAAGACAACGGTGCCAGAAAAGAGCGTTTGACGAGGAGGAATATCCTAAACGGCCCGTAAAATACTTTGATGGCGTGGAAGATACTAAAGGCAAACTGAAATAAAGATGGCAACAAACAAACATGTAACAGATCAGTTGTGAACGGTGTTTCAATCTTTAGAAACAAGGCCTAGGGATCATACTTTCACTAGTGAACACTCTCATATAAATATCTTCTCTTCATGATACTACTCTGAACTACTCTCTGGTTGGACACTCTAATCCATGGGAGGGCTACAAAAGCACTCCTTAAAGGTTGCCTTCCCCATCTAGATAAACCCACACTGTCACCTTAAGCGCTAGATGGTTCCAATAAACACCACAATTTCATAGAGACATCCAACTCCAAATATACTCATAATAAGTATTTATGAACTCTAGCCTAAGTGCCACCACAGCGTGCATGCTGTCACTTTCACACACGTGGGGAGAGCACAGATCTATTGAAGCACTTGAGTATTTATGTAAACCCTAGCCTAAGTGCCACCATGGTATGCACGCTGTCACTTTCACACACGTGGGGCGAGCCAGAGATCTATTAAATCACTTGAGTAGCAGAGTAGATCTACTTGATTACAAAGCTCATGACCTCATAAAGATCATGCATAGAGAGAGATGAACACATAGCTACCGGTAGAGCCCGTAGCCTCGAGGAAGAACTACTCCCTCCTCATCATGGGAATTAGCAATGATGATGGAGATGGTGGTGGAGATCGATGGAGATGGCTCCGGGGTCACTTCCCGCCAGTGGTGCTGAACAGACTTCCTCGAATCTCCCTTGGCGGCTGTGGAACTTCGTGATTTCCGCCTGTTCGGTTTACATCTCGGGGCAACGTATAAGTAGGCGAAAGGGCAAGGTCGGTGGAGCCTCGAGGGCCCACATCTAGGGCTGGTGTGGCCAGGGGGACCCGTGCCACCTTAGGGTGTGTGGCCACCTCTCGCCCCTTAATATGTCCTTCTGGCTCCGTGTTCGGTCCGGTAAATATTGACTTTGGATTTTGTCCCGTCTAATTCTGAGAATATTTATTTTCTGGCCTTTTTAGAAGCAAAAACAGCAGAAAACAGGCAACTGGCACTGTGGCATCTTGTAATTTGGTTAGTCCCAGAAAATGTATAAAAATACCTCAAAGTGTAGAAAAAATATAGCAAAGTTGATACTAAACAAGCATGGAACATCAAAAATTATAGATACGTTTACGAAGTATGAGTGATCTTCGTCTAAAAATTCCATTTGCAGATGCAATAAAAGTTCATGCCTATTCTAAATTTATCTGTGATATTCTTAATAGAAATAAAGAGATAACTGAAATTGTTGCCATGGTGACTAGTTACCGTGCTAATGCTCCCGGGATACCAACTATTTCATGTTCAATAGGCAAAACTGATATTCATAATGCCTTATGTGATTTAGGTGAAGGAGTTAGTGTAATGCCATATTCCCTCTATAAAAGGTTAGAATTAGGGAAATACTCCCCCACTTCTATCACTTTACATATGTAAAGTGATTCACTAAACAACCTGTTGGTATGATTGAGGATGTTCTACCTAGAATAGATGAGCATGTTATTCCCACTGACTTTATCATTCTTGACTTTTCAGAAGACGGAAAATTATCTATAATACTTGGAATACCTTTCCTTAGTACTACAGGAGCATCAGTTGATTGTGCTGAAGGGAAAATAATCTTCAATGTTTATGATGCTGAAATCATCCGGTATTTTCCGAAGAATCTAGAAGCAGGAGAAAAGTACGTTCCACCGGAAAAACGAATTCATGTGGTAAGTGCCTTTGATAAAGGGCAACCCAAGGTAAGAATTCGAGAACATAAAAAGGGTTGAAATATTCAACCATTCTTAATAAAATGCTTAATGGGAGTCAACCCATCACATAAAATAACCTAGAAGAATAAAATGTTCATCACATTCCTACAATTTGTTCACAGACATTCTTGCGGAAGCGCGCTCGTGAAAATACAGCTGTCGAAAAGTAGTAGAAATATCGATTGAACAATTGTAGAATTAGTGTAGAAATAAAAGTTTGAGTTTTATTAGCAAAAACTAGCTAAATCACATGGTTTTGATTAAAAAGTGCATCTCTGAAAATTTGGGAGAAAAAGCATGTTCTAGAAGCTTTAACGACTAACTATACAACGGGAATAAAATTCTGGTCAAATAGTTCCGGCCGTATAGTTGTTGACATAAAACACACAAATTGTGTCTCAAGTACTGTAACTTTAACGACCAACTATACAGCGGGATCATTTTGGTCTGGCCGTATAGTTGCGACCATATAGTTATTAACACCGATTTCACAAATTTCATCTCGGGGCACAGAAGGTTTGACGAGTAACTATACGGCGGGACCATTTTGGTCCTGTCGTATAGTTGCACCCGTATAGTTGTGATCTGGCGTGTGGAAACCCTAAAAATTTCCGCCGCCACAACTAGACGGTGGGAGCTACTTATTCCGTAATCGGGTTGGGGAAGGATAGGGTTCCTCCTCCCCTCATTATTTCTCTCATACTCTCTCTCCAAACCTCTCAAAACACACCTAGAGCTCTAGATTCTTCGTGGATTTCATTCGTTTGAGTGAGGGAATCAATAGATTGGTATGTTTCTCTCTCTATCCATGCTTTATTTTCATAATTCCATGGTTGAAATCCATTGAATTAGTGGATGAACTCAAGGTTGTTTGATTTCCCTTTTTGATTTCTCATGTTAGTATTGAATTCCTCCATGTAGAATAGTTCATATATCACGTAGAAACCATATGCCTAAGGTTTTATATTGAAGTTTTTCAGTGCATCAAGATGAACAAGCTCGGTGGCCTTTTTCGCAAGAGCGAGCACCATCGTGGCTAGAGCTCAAGGGTCCGGACTGAGTTCGACAACAAGTATGACATAATTTAAGCAAGGAAGGTGTTGCCCACTCGTTGGGACGATGATGGCTTTCTCTCAGTGTCAGGGTTGAGAGCGAACTTCGACCTCATGTGTGGAAATGCAGGGTTGTCACTCCTCGCATGTGCAAGACACTACACCTACGTTGAGCTCACCTTCGAGTTTCTCGCCTCCTTCTACGATGACTACAAGGAAAAAGGTAACACATGCACGATGAGTTTCACTATAAACCATCAGCCACATCAAATAACTTTCCAAGATTTTTGAAATGCTTTTGGATTCCCTCAAACTGGGGAATCAATTTTTACAAATTTGTATAGCGTCTCGAGTGGAGACACTTGGGAGGTTATTTCTGTTAATGGTGGTAGGGACTTCTACCAAAAGAAGATATCCACCATCTAGAACCCAACAATTCGCTACTTCACCTTGTGTCATGGTATTGCCGACGAGTACGCCAGGGAGGGGTCCTCACAGTGTGTGTTTAGATACGCGGGGGAAGGCGGACGGTTGACGGGTACAAGGTTACACAGCTTACCCAGGTTCAGATCCCACGACGGTGGCGGAATCCTACTCCTGCTATAAATCACTATAATGGCAATACGCTGAGTTATAGGGATTGGTTCGCTGTGCGAGGTGTATGTTAATCGATGTGACTTGTGCCCTAAGGGCTCCCATAGGCCCGACTTATATAGTCGCCAGGTCCTAGGGTTACAGGGAAAAGTCCTAGCCGGACAGGTTACAGAGTCCTACACTGCATACAACTAGTCTAGCGTGTCTTGCACTCCAAGGATCCGGGTACGTCGGTGACTCCTCCATAGCCTTCCTTTATCCGGCATGGGCCTCCCTTCTGGATCCATCTAACTGGGCCGCCCAGCAGGCCATGGGCCATGCTACCAACTGTGGGCCACCCGGGTTATCCAGATAGGAGACATGCTATGAGGATACCCATATAGCATATCCCCAAAAGTAGCCCCCGGAGAACTCTGAGATCTTGCGCCGTCTTGCCTCTTCAGGTTGAATGCTCCATCTATATGGATGTCGACAAATCGTTAAGAAATATCTTGTAGTCCTCCCAAGAACCATGCATGGTTTTATCCGTCTTCAATTTGTAAGTCGGATAATTGCTGAATCTTCTATCGTACTCTTCCGTAGCCGGACTGGATCCGTCCATGCCGGAATATTCCGATGTGATGGTTCACCTTCCAGTGACAGCTAGGACGACGTAGACATAGGTCAGCGACGCCTCATCACTCACATATGCAGAGAACACAATCATGCCTGTTTTCCCGCGCGAGAGATACAAACCGTTAGCGGCGAAGGTTGGGAACATGGCGAAATTTCTGCGCACGCGCCCGCACACGTCGTCCACGCGCCGACCATTCGATCGTCTTGCATGAATCTTGACGCCAGGGGTTATAAATCGTAACTGCGGTGAAATTTTGCTTTTCACCTCATTCTCCTCCTGCGTCATCTTCTTCCTCCAGCGATCACCTCCTCGATCTCTCCGCGTGCACGCAAAAAACCCTAGCCCCTCAATCCTTCCAGTCACCACCTCTCCCCTTCCAATGGCAAGAAGCAGCTCTGCTCCTTCCATGGCGGCATCAGGCGATTCTGTGGCGAAGCCGGTGAGCACTGTCCATGTGCCCCCAGAGGGTCTGGTGCTTCCCAAGTCTGCGGTGGTCGAATCCACCGGCGGCGACCAAAATCCAGCGGCACTGGAGTTGCTGGAAGAGGAAAGTGATTTCCACAAAGGGGACTAGCGTGGCTCAGACATCACGGACAGCGACATCAAGGAGTTGCTCGTCGAGGGATACCTCCCTGCGACGGAGGGGCTCGTCTGGCGGGCGGCGCCGGCCAACGAGGTCACTCCTTTTTCCCAAGCCGGAGAGAAGGTATACCTCAAGGCCCAATTTGTACGCGGCGTTTCCTTGCCCATAACCAATTTCTTCCTAGCTGTCCTTAGCGATTACGGAGTACAGCCTCAGAACCTCTCCCCGAATAGCATCCTCGCGCTTAGAAACTACGCGGCGCTTTGCGAGGGTTACTTAGGGATTAGGCCTAGGCTAGATCTCTTTGTTTATTTCTTCACCGTCAAGAGGGAATCCGGAGCCGGCAAGGATGAGCTCCGAAACTGCGGGACAATTAGTTTTAAGATCCGGCCTGGCCGGCGGTTCCCCGACATTGTCGGCCATGAGTCCTGCAAGAACTGGCAACGGACGTACTTCTACGGCCCAGATATCCCTCTAGCCGGCCGAGAAGAAACGTATCCAGACTTTGTCGACGGAGCCGCTGTCGAAGCCCCGACATGGAGATCCCAGGCCACCCTTCCCTCCGACGCCGAAGCCTCCCGTGCCATAAGGCGGATAGAGTGGTTCGTGGAGACGGGTCTAACCGGATTGGACCTGGCCATGTGCTAGTTCGTCAGGCGGATCTAGCCTCTGCAGCACCGCCCCAAGCTGATGGACGAGTACTCTAAGGAGAGGAAGGATAACCTCTGCATCTCCGAGGACAACTTCTTGAGTGACTCCGTCAAGCTCTGCCTCAAGGACATCGTCAAGGTGAAGGACAAGAAGCGTGGCTTCGCCATCACCTACTACATGTTCGAGGAGGGAAAGTGCCCAGAGGTACCTGTTTATTTTTCGTGTATGACATATAGTCCAGTTCTTCCGTCTTGCCACTACTACATCATTTAACACTCTGGGATTTCACTTTAACAACTTAGTAGTATAGAGGAGGGAAACATGGCAGCCCAAATCTTTGACCCCAAGATGAAGGAAGTCATTGTCGTGTCCGACGACGATGTCCCGCTGGCGCGAAAGCGGAAGAGCTCCACCTCTGACGCTGCCGACGGAGGCAAGAAGAAGAAGACGGAGGGTGAAGCCTCGAAGAAGTCCACTGCCGCCCTGGAGGCGGAGAAAAGAAAGATTACCGGGATTCCTTTTGCCAAAGCACCCCCTGTTGTGTAAGCCTCTTTTTCTTCGACATTGTCCATTGCTCGTCTTATTCCTGTACTTATACTCTTTGCACGTTTTAGGAAGAAAGCCAGTGCTAGTTTGAAGAAGACCTCCAAAACATCCGGGGCTTCTAAAACATCAAAGATATGTTGCAACATGATGTACCACACCACGCATCTCCCGCCATCGCCCCCACCACTCCTAGCGTCCAGCCTGCTGCCGCGCCGACAAGCTCTCAAGCTAAGGAGGCATCTGGCCCTTCCGCCATGGAAGTAGACCCAACTGTCTCCGCGGAGCTTGTCGTTGTCGGCGAGCAGGCGACACAAGAAAGTACTGCAACCAAAATGGCTGAAGCTCCGACTAAGGATGTCATCGGTAGCGACAAGGCGGTGGTAGTAGGTGGAACGTCTGCTGAAGGCGGCGCCTCTGCATCTAGGACAACCACAGAATTCCCGAAGATAGTCTTCCCGACGCTCACGCCGGGTAGCTCCACTTTGGTTCCTGGTGCAGTGCCGACATCTCCAACCTGCGGTCTTGAGGAGCTTCTCCGACAAGCAGATATCTTGCGAGGAAACAGCCTTTCCTTCAGCAAGTTGCTTGCTGAGAGCGCAACCAACCTCAAAATTATTGCACTTGTAAGTTTAATTTGCTTTTTGCATTTCATATGAGTATCCCACTGTATCCCTGAGGATTTAGACGGAAAACCATAGAACTTTGCATATGAATTCTCTAAGAGTGACTAAGCTAGAGAACTTCTCACTGTAGCCCCCAAGTATTTAGTTTGAATGAATTATTCTGACTATATACTTTCAGAGTAGCATACGCAGTGTTTGTAAATTTTGATACTGTAGCCCCCAAGTCTCTAGTTGTAAATGAATTAGTTCCTACTAGATACTTAAAGAAAGACTAAGCATATGACTGAGTTAAAAAAACTTTATACTATAGCCCCCAAGCTTCTAGTGGAAAACTGGATCAGTTCCGACTAGAAGCTTAAAGAAAGACTAAGCATATTGCCAAGTTAAAAAAACTCTCACTGTAGCCCCCAAGCCTCTAGGTGGATAGTTATCCGGCTAGATGCTCCAAGTAGACTAAACAACTTTAAATTTTCCTTCCACAGAATGAGAATGCTCGGAGGGGTGTCGCCAACGAGAAGTTCCAAAATATGCGTGCGGATTTGGAAGCCGAAAAGGGTAAAACTGCCTTCTTGAAGGATCAAATCACCAAGAGCAAGAGTCTGTTTTTCCTTTCGTTTTCATACTGCGACTTGGTCTTGTGCCAACATTCTCCGAGTACTCATTGTGTACTTGTTATTTCTCTGACTTGCAAAAGCCATTGCCAAGGCTAAGGATATTGTTGAGCAATCTAAGCACATCGAGGCGCTGGATAGCAAAAACAAGATCCTTAAGAAGGAGAGGAAGAATATGCTAAAAATGCACGAGGAGTCCATGAAGGTCCTGCAGGAATCCGCTGACGTGGAGATGAACCGCTTGAAGGAGGAGATCGTGATGCTAAAAGAGCAGAAGAAAGCTGTCAATGAGCAAAATCAGCGCACTCTTGAAGCATACAAGCTCCTCCGAAAAGAACGGGACTCCATGGAGGATACACTCCAGCAGGCTGAGACTAGCATCTTCAGTAAGTGATTCTTCGTCTTGTACTTCTGTAAGTTGGATACTCTGAACTTTTTGTGTTATTGAACTCATGCGTTCCCTTGTCGGAATATTGCAGCTCCTATTGGTTTTACCCAGTCGCCTCCTCCGCCAAAAGAATGCATGGTCCTTGCCGGCAATTTTATCAGCACCACCATTAAGTAATCCAAGGAGATAGCCAAGCCTCGCCAGATTAACATCAAAGCGGTGGATTCCGTGATGAAGTACTCGGAGATCTTGCGCCAAGCCCCCAAGCGTATTGTAAGCTAGAAATCTTCATGTACCCGGGCTGGCGCGAGGATGGTGCTGTTGATGATGCTCGACAGGTTAACGTGGAGCACTTCGTTGGTAACCCCAAGCGTAAGGTGTGAAGAGCAAGCAGCAATTTTTTCCTCAGTTGAGACCGAGGTTATCGAACCAGAAGGAGGAAGGAAACATCACACAGGTGTTGCAAGCAACGCGGAGACCTGCACAACACAAACTCAAGACTTTGCCCAAGGAATTAGTGAGGTTGTCAAGATCACCGGTTTGCTGTAACAAAGGATTTAACGTATGGTGTGGAAGGTAATGGTTTGCAGCAAGTAAACAAGTAACAGCAAAGGATGCAATAATGGTAAAGATTGGACCGGGGTCCATAGTTCACTAGAGGTGCTCTCCTTAGATAAACAACATGGCATGAAGGGTAAACAAATTACAGCAGGGCAATTGACAGGAACTGAGCAAGGCATACCAATGCAATTACTAGTCAGAAAAATCCCATGAGATTAGATTGGGCGGTACAACAAGATACATAGACTTCCATCCAACTGCATCTATGACTAGAAGTCCACCTTCAGGTTATCATCCGAACCCCCTCCAGTATTAAGTTGCAAGCAACAGACAACTGCTTTAAGCAAAGTGTGTAAGGTAAAAAGTCCACATGTTCCATGAACAAGAGACCATTGTTTTCTCCCTAGTAGCAACAGCACATCTACAACCGAAGATATTATTGTCACTTCCCTTGGAAACTAGAGGCATGAACCCACTATCGAGGATAAATACTCCCTCTTGGAGTCACTAGCAACTACTTGGCCAAGATAACCACTAGCAACGGAGAGCATGCAAGATCACAAACAACACCGACATGATAGAATCATAAAGACAAAACCATTAATCAAACCAACATAAATACTCCCTCTTGGAATCATTAGCAACTACTTGGCCAAGAAAACCACTAGCACCGGAGAGCATGCAAGATAACAAACAACACAGACATGATAGAATCATAAAGACAAAACCATTAATCAAACCAACATAATAATCTCAATATCCATCAGATCCCTGCAAACACAACATGCATGATTACAAATAGATTAGATCTTGATCATGAATGGAGCTCACAAGATCTATACATGAAAGCACAAAGGAGGAGATACAACCATCTAGATACTACATGGACCCATAATCCAAGGTGGAACTACTCACGCATCATACCGGAGGAAAGGCCTCCGGGATGATCTCCTCTTCGGCAGGGTGCCGGGAAGAACTCCGGATCCCCCCGATCTAGGGACAATGGTGGCGGCAGATATAGATTTTTTCGTGGATATTTGATCGAGTACTCCGAGTTTCTGCATTGGGGGCTTTTTATAGGAGAAGGGGGAGGTCGAGGAGCCGGCCAGGGGCACCAAACCCTAGCTAGGCGTGGGCCCACCTGTGGCCGCGCCTGGGGGGGGGGGGTGGCCCCTATGGCTCGCCTCCCGAGCTCCCCTCTGTACTTCTTGTTCCCCACGGGAAGTAATTGACTTTGTCGTTTTGTCCCGTCCAATTCTGAGAATATTTCTTTACTAACTTTTCGAAAACCAAAAACAGCAGAAAACAGGCATCTAGAAATGTTGCAACTTGTTAGTAGGTTAGTACCATAAACATGTAAAAAGCATCTCAAAGTGTAGACACGTAAAGCAAAGTAGATACTAAACAAGCATGAAGCATCAAAAATTATAGATACGTTTCCGACGTATTAACATCCCCAAGCTTAACTCCTGCTCGTCCTCGAGTAGGTAAGTGATAAACAGAATAATTTTTGAGGTGAACATGCACCCTAACAATAAAAGATCCAACCATTTGCAAGCATTGAAAGCTGGGATCAAAGAACTCTAAACATGTGCATGAAAGAATGGAGTTCTAACAGTAGGACATAGTAACTATGCATGCAACATGAAAAGCTACAAACAAAGATCATGAATAACATGCATTGAAAAATGTTTGTTTGTTTCACATATAGAAAACATAGCATAGTGGCAATCAGCTTGTCCCTCATAGAGTATCAATATATATGCATAGGACACCTTCAAAGTTCACAAGGGTGACTAGAAACAAATAGCACAAGAACAAGTAATAACACAATATGCATCAATTAATAAGCTTTGGAACACTTCACACGGAATGACAACTATCCTCTATTAATGGTGCCTGAAGGTAGAAGGTGGAGACTCAAATAATGGTGGAAGAAAGGCCTTTTTATAAAGGAAGTAGGGATTACAAGTTTCAAAAAGAGCTTCCAAAAATTATGGTACTTGTTAGCTTTCAGCCCTCAATTCCCCTATCATAAGCATCTTGAAGTGGTTAAGGTTAAAGTGGCAAAGTTGGAGTATATGCTTGACGAATTATAAGTTGGCAATCTCAAGTCCCTTGAATACGAGGGCCACACCTCATGTATACTCAACTTAGGGCCCAGGCAAGTTCTTGTCACCATAAGTATTAGCATATCATTGAGAACCGCCAACGGGGTACCCCTTTCACATGGTACAGGAGCTTTCCCATAACCAATATGACAAGGCAAGCAGACAATGAGCATCTCAGCAATCTTTTTATTTACCATATGCATAGATTTTTATTGAGGATGCTTCATAGATAGCTCACTATGGTGATGCTGCAAGTTTCCACCATGATTAGGCATGACTTAGGCTAACATCCTAGGCGTCTCTCTAACACAGAATACAAAGTCCATGGACTTACAAGTTCCCACTTCATTTAACATCGGTAACATCCATAGACAAAAGATCATGATATCAACTGAGTACAAAAGTACAAGTGCAATGTTGAAAACGTTCCCCGTGACAACACGGTTCTACTAACTCCAACTTATAAGTGCAAGCATATACAACAAAGTTGTCACAATGGTTCAAGTTTATTAGGGGCAAAGAATAAAGTGTGACATCAAGTTCGTGAGGTCTTTAATCACTAAGTTTTCACATAACAAATTAGTTTTTAATTGGAAGATAGTTGTAATGTAGGGGTCCCAACCTGATAAGGTAGAGTCCTCCTGTGTTTTACAATGCTAGTCCCTGGATCAATAGCTAGCATCCACAGTAAAGATGTAATATCAAGATACAAAGGTCATAATATAAATTTATAACCAGGAATATCATAGTTTTATTACATCATACATAGCTCATTTGGCTATTACATTACATTGCAGCGGAATAAATATAGTTATGGGTCCTTCATCTTCATAGTGCCACAGGCAGATGTTGGTTGTAGACTTTGTAATCCTAATCAAACAATCTTCACTAAAATCAATCAAACCTGCAACATTACAAGTTACAGCCACAAGGGTCAATACATTTGAAATTGTATTTGGCAAGCTTCACTTTTATTTATAATATGAGTGGATCCTATCAATACATGCATATTTGGCTAAGTAGAGTTTAAGGCTTATTTGCATGAAGCAATATTTTATCCTATCTTTCAAAATGGTTTTAAGTCCTTTGTTAAATCTCTCTTTCCAAGTTCCTTGAACTCCTTGGTAGAAACTCAAGTGTTCAAGTCCTTGTCAAAATCCTTTGTGCACCTTGGTAACCCCAAGTGCAGCAAATTTTATCAAAACTCATGAGTTCCTTGGTAACCCCAAGTACATCATACTCTTGAGCACCTTGGTAACTCCCCAAGTGCAACAAGCTTAACAAATCTCTTTGAATTCCTTGGTACCCCCAAGTGCATCAAGTTTTTATATTAGAAGTTGGAATGTCGAGATCTCCCATAGTTCAAACTTTAGTTGCTCAGTATTATCCATAACCGGGGACACGGCTAAGTACTTAGATTTTATTAACTTGCAGAGAGTACACTTTACCCATGACACAATCCCATCTTGTTGCCACCGTGGCTCACTGGATTAGTGCTCACCAAGATGGAGTAATCGCGACCGAGAATGTGACGAAGTCTTTCCAAAAGGTCCTCCCATACATCATTGCTAGCTTGTCTTCAGCCCCCATGAAGCATTCCAGATCCCCATGTCCGGTAACCAAAGACAATGTATGGGTCTTCCTAATGTAGTTGACTAAGCCAGAGCCATAATAGCATGTGGTTGTACACGAAAGCCACAATTGGAGAAACATGTTCAATCTCTAAGTTTCCTAGGTGGTTTTCATTTGGAGCCCAACACAAAGTGATTGCCATAGACATGGTTCCCTTTTGTTGCCACCCTCTCCAAAACATAAAGTGTCCACCACCTAGGTGGTTCATTGAGTCCTTGTTTTATTATATAAAAAACACAAGTCCTTTTCTCATCCTTTGTAAAATCTCAACATGTATCTCTTTTTATAACACAGCATGGCTAAGCATGTACAACTTCAACATTTTTTTTCTAAGCAGTGTATAGGGAATCCTATTAGGATTAGCATAGCATAAGTATAAAACATTTTCATGCACGTTTACAAAATCCACTAAGTATAATGAAAATAGTAGGTCTTTTGTATGATAGTGTAACTTGCCTTTTTGTTAGGGAATGATAGTCACTCCTTGATCTTGCTAGTATCACACTTTGCTAATTTCACTACAATCAAACAAGCATAGTATCAAGTAGCATTCCAAACCAACATTTAAACAATATTTCACATACACAAAGCAATGGATCCTAAGTCATGCAAATGAGGGTTCTATTGCAAGGTTGGTCTCTACTAGGTTTATAAACTTTGTAAGGTCCACATTGGTCATTTATCAAAATGGCAAAGTCATTAGTTAGAGGGTTTTGCTCAAAAATCTATTTTAAAATCCATTCAACATTTTATGTGGTGAAATTTATTCTTTTCAAAGCAATACTTTATGTTTTTCACCAAGTGAGTTGCCTTTGGCAAGGTTTGATGTTTTGGGTCAGCAAGTTTGGTCCATAACATTTTCCCAAAGTTTTTTCCTTGCAAAAACATTTCCATAATAAAATCAAATGAGTTTATTTGGCTAGAAAATGGCTAAGTTAAATAATTCAACTTAAATTTCACAAAAAATCATTTTTAACACTATGGGTTGGTTCCTAGGGTCAGTAAGGTCACACAATTCCATTTTGCAAAAGATTTAATCTTAAAATCAATTTTAAACAATTTTTATACTCTAAACAAGTACACAAATGTTTCTGTAAATTCAAACAAGCTAACAGATACTATTTTCAAAACTAAGGCCATGGTTGGCTAGGGCTTGTTCTCCTGAATTCATTGATATAAAATTCGCAAAATTTGGACGTGTGGTTTGAAAGTTATAGGGTTTTCAAATTGTTACTTAAATCTGTTTTTCAAATCCTGTTTTAAAACAGATCCTGCCACGCGTCGCTATCTCACTGGCTGATACCGGTTCAGTGAGGATCACGTTGCGAACCGTTGGATTTAAGTTGGGTCGTGCGGCACAGATTGCTCGATACCTCTTCGGTTAAGTGAATCTATCGTGACGCTGCGATCTAGATCGGACGGTGCTAGCGTGCTCGACCATAGTCGGCAAGACGCTGACGGCTTGGCGGTGGCGACTACATTTCCGCCACGGCGGCATGAAGCGAAGTAGAGGAGTGTGCTCACGGGTTAGTGGAGGCGCTGATGCTCACGTGGACGGTCCATCGAGGCGCACGAGGTCGGCGTAATTCCTCGCCGAGTTGGTTACGGCGACGGACGCGCTTCGGTCGAAGTCAAGACGGCCTGTGGTTCACCAGAGGCAAGAAAAGGTCGTGATCGATGCGGGGCCACGGAGATGACGTGTGCATGAACGAGAGGGTCGGGGTGGTTACTACTGTGGCTTCACGAGATGAAGCGACGGTGGTGGCGGTGGTCGTTGTCGAAGGTGAGGTTCTGTGGTACCCGCGGTCGAGCTGGATGTACTAGCAGATGCGCCTGAGAGTGGAGAAGCTGCTAGAGTGCTTAGGGATGCAAGGGGCGGTGGGGTTTCTTCGGAATCATCACTGGAACATCGTTGGAGCGGCGACGGTACAGAGAGAATTGGGGGCAGCCTAGGGGCGGAATGGAGGCGGTGTCTGGGGAAAGAGGAGGAGGAGGAGGAGCAGGCGGTTAAATGGGTGTGGCCGCGACGAGGAATTAACGCGGCGTTAAGGCGAATTGATGCCGCGAAGTTACATCAGGAAACGGCGACGAGGAGGGGAAGAACTGGTCGCGCGGGTGGGGAAGGAGAACAGGGGAGTGGGGTCGTCTTGTCAGCGATAGAAAAGGAAAGGAGTTTGGGTCCACCAGTCGGCTGCTTAGCGGGTGCGATACTGAGTGAGAAAAATGGTTCGGGAGAGGAGGTGGGCTAGATGGGCTGGAGCTGGGCCAGATGGTTGGGCTGCTCGTTTTGTTCTATTTTTTTCTGTCTAATCCTTTTTCTTTTTCTATTTCTATTTCCTGATTTGTAATTTCAAACAATTATTCAAGCATTCAAATAATTCAACAACTTAAACAATCAATAAACTTTGCATTGTGTTTTTGGTTCTGTTTATCAACATAATCCAAAACTCAAAAATATTTTAAATCTTTTTTAGGTTCCATTTATTATTTAAATAAAATGGACTATGGTTTATTTATAAAATAGGGTTTGGTTTAATTAATAAAATTCCCATTTGAAAACCAAATATTTTCAAAACCAAATCAGTAGGTTTTATTTGAAAGTATAAGATACTTGAAATACTTGTTTAAAATAATATTTTATTATAGGGTCCATTAATAGTAAAATAAAATGGGCTTTAGTTATTTATTTTATTAAGATATTTTTTTTTTTGAAATCTAAATAAAACAAAAACACTTTTGTCGAGGGAATGACCACGGCAGATGCTGCAATCGGCAGCGAGTAGTAGAACGAAGGGCAAGGGCGGCCAGCCATCTGCGGTGCGAGATGAGGGCAAAGACACAGGGTTTTACCCGGTTTCCTGAGGGTAAAGACCTACTCCTGCTAGATTGTATTATGGTGGTGTTACAATGGGCGAACTCGGCGAGTAGGCGGCGAGTTGCTTGGGTGTATGAGGGAACGTATCCCTTCTCACCCCTTGGGGAGGTTTATATAGGCTCACCTCCCCCTAGGGTTTACATATCTCAACCAATTCGGTTACAATTCTGCCAATCGTTTAACTCAGACCGACTGGGCCTATCTACTCGCCTGGGCCTTCAATCTCCAGTCGCCTGGTACCTTGATGGGCTTTGATCCACGCCGCTGGCAGCCCACTCGCCACCTTCCGGGCCGGAACGCCCCGGCCGAGGATACCCAGAGGCATATCCCCATCGCAGTCCCCGAGGCCGCTGATTAGGCGCGTGGCTGCTGGCAATGGAGTATCTGGCTTCAAGTTGGCATCCAGTCGAATCGTCGGCGGGCTCCTGCTGAAGGAAAAGCCGCCAACCGAGTCGTGTCTGGGTGAATCGAACCAACGGGTCGCAGCCTCGTGAGTAATTTAGCGAGCCGAGTGGCGGCGACCGTCGGGTGTGGTCAAACTAGCCGTTAAGGTAACTTAACGGTAACTTCGGCGTAATCATCGCGCAGTAACGGTCCCCTAATTTGGCAGCTCCGCTATATAAGAGGATGGTAGGCTATCGAAACCAACCGCCCACCATTTCCTCCGAGTACGCACATCCTTCGTCCGCTGATCCCGCGATCTTATCGACCCGCAAGCCTCCGACCTCCAAACAAATCCTCAGCCATGGCCCTCTCCACTGAACCTTGGGGCAGATCCAAGTGCACCAGGGCGCAACTGGCCTCCTTCGAGGAAGCCGGAATCTGGGCCGGCTGGCGAATCCTCAGCCGAGAAACGACCCGAACCCGCGAGAGAATTCATCTGCTTCGCTAGTCCCCTCGAGCGGGGCTTAGGGTTTCCCACTTCTCTATTCTTCCGGCGCTTCTGCGCCTACTACGGGATCCAGCCCTAGGATCTGGGTCCCCATAGCATCGAGCAGCTCGCCATCTTTGTGGCTCGCGAGTGTTATTTGGGCTGCCGCCCTACTTTCCCTTGTGGCAAGATCTGTTCCATGGACGGATCACCGGGAGGCGCTGACCCAATGCTAGCCGCGGCTTAACCTTCCAGCTGAAATCCAAAGCCTCCTTCTTCGACCTGATGCTGCCGCCAAAGCAGCGACGCTGAAAGTCTTGGTTTTACGTGACCGAGGCGACCCCAGAAGACGAGGCGGCGATCCCACGGTACTCGGCCGACCGCTCCGAGCCGCGCAACCTCCAGGTCGCCAAGCTACCCGACGACCAGCGGATGGTCGTCGACGAGATGCTCCAGGCCATCCGCGGTCTGAAGAAGAAGGGGCTCCAGACGGTGAACCTGTACAACTGCTGGCTTGGGCGGCGTCTTGTTCCACTCGCCCAACGCGAGCATTATATGTACCAGTACACGGGCCGAGAAGACTCGACGAAGGCCTGCCTCACCGAGTGGAAGCTAGAGGACTACCTCCTGGCGCTGAAGAGGATCACCTAGGCGGCATACACAGATGCGCAGGCCGGGCTCCCTCCATACACCACGAAGCGTCCGGCCCCAACGGTAATAATCTGATCTCATTCGCAGTCGCAGCATATGCAGTCGCGGTAATTCTAACTTTCTTCCATGTTTAACGCAGTTATTTCAAGTGGTGGAAGGGTGGCTCCCACCCGCCGATGACGAGAGTTCTGGGCCAACCGCCCAGGACACAAGCGAGTCGCCTCCCGCCGAGGGCAATGAGGACGACGAGGACGAATCCGAGGAAGAGATCGCCCCACTGTTCCGAAAGACCCGCGGGCAACGTCAACGCGAGCTCGAGGCGAGCAAGAGCCTCGAGCGTCATGATGATGACGAGGAACTCCCGGAGACCACCTCGCTCCGTCAAGCCACTCCCGCAAAGAAGAAGAAGGAGAAGGAGGCGAGGGCCCCCCTGAGGAGGAGGACGAAGCCGCCGAAGATGATCTCACCGCCGCGCTCGGCTAGCGGCTCCGATGCCCACAGCTCGGCCGACGACGGGGCGGCTCCGGCAACAGCCACGCTGGACGCGCCATCCATGGAGGCACCGCTGGCTTCACTACCTCCGCCCTTCGCGCCGGTCTCCGGGCTAGGGGCGGTTCCGGCCGAGGCGACTTCGCCTTGCAAGGAGGTCCCAAGCGTGGTGGTTCCACCTCGCGAAAAGGCTCCGAGCGTGGCGGTCTCGCCTCGCAAGGAGGCTCCGGCCGTGGCAGCTCCACTTCACGAAGGGGCCTCCGTCGAGGGTGTCCCGGAGGCACCAACCGCCACCTCAACGTCAAAGAAGCCCTCCGTATCTTGGGCCCCTGGCGTCCTGGAACTGGGGCTTAGTCGCCGACTGGGCCCTGAGCTGGAGAAACCGGCCGGCCTCCGTACCGGGCTGCGCTTCATTCCAGTCGCCAAGTAAGTGCACTCGGCCTTCATCTTTCTCTCTTAGTATTTAGATTGTTTTGACTGAGCTGTCTCGATACACAGGACCGGAGTGAAGAAGATGGGCCACCCGACGGTTAAGGTGCCCTCCGCCGCTAGCGAGGAGGACCCTTCTCGTAAGAGGAAGGCGGACGAAGTTGCCCCCGCCATGGAGGGCAGCAAGAAGGCCAGGGGCGACGACATTGTCGCCGTCTCTGACGACACAGCGACCGCTGCGGCTGGGCCCGCTGTGGAAGCAACCGCATCCACGAAGGAGGGCATTTCGTTGCCTAGGCCGGAGGAGGCGAGCTCCCTTGGAGCGGGCGCGTCAATCGCTACCTTCCCCCGCTTCGTGACCAAGGCGGCCACGGCGAGTCACGGCCGCGATCGCGAGCCTGCTCGAGATCGCCGGCGCCGAGATTGACCAACGTCGCGGACACACACCGGCGCTGCTTGCGTCTGTGGACGCGGCGCAACTGCACGGCATGCTTGGCGTGGCCATCCAGGTACCTCCAGTCCCCGAGGATCAGGTCGGTGTTTTGCAACGGCCTGATTCTTTAGTTCTTGTTTTGCGTTCGAATCCAGTCCCCGAGTGCGTACTCGCTAAATTTTAGCGGGTGGGCACTTAGGAATTTTTTCAACCGCCAGTCCCCGAGTGCGCACTCGCTAAATTTTAGCGGGTGGGCACTTAGGTATTTTTATTTTTCAACCATCCCGAGTGCACACTCGCTAAATTTTAGCGGGTGGACACTGAGTAATTTTCGAGCCGCCAGTCCCCGAGTGCGCACCCACTAAATTTTAGCGGGTGGGCACTTAGGAGTTTGCACGTATGCTGACTTTGAAGATGTCAGGTCTGCGGAGTCAGAGCGATTGGCTGCAGCGCGTCTTGAGAAGGAACTGCTCTCGTGAAGCGAACAAGGAACTTCAGGTTGTGGCTGCGCAGGCGGAGGTGGCTCGCCAAGAGCTTGTCCCTGCTGGAGAACTGGAAACGGTGCGATCTGCATTGGGCACCGCCGAACAGAAGATCGCCGACCTCGAGCGCGAACTGAGGGAGGCGAGAGAAGAAGCGAGTTCGGCGAACGGGCGAGCGAAGGCTGTCGTTGTGGCCGCGGAGGACGATCGAAAGGCGTCTGAAGCCATCATTGTTGGGCTTCAGAACGACCATACGTCGCTTCAAAGTTTCATCACGGGCTCGCCGCCTTTGCTTGGTGAGTGCGTCTTCCTTGCCTTTACGATTGTACTGTCTGTGGTTTCCGTTGTACTCATAGTTGTCTCCTTCTCGCAGGTCGAGTGATCGGCTGCCAAGAAGAAGCGGACTCTCTTGACGCGAGGGAGTGCGTGAACATGCTCGTTGACTCGGCGACGCTGTCGGCGACCTGCATACGCGCCTACCTCCAGGAGATGTCGCCCACGGAGGTCATTCGGTGACCTCGTTGAGGTGTGGAGTACTTGGAGAAGGCACCGCGTCGTGGAGTTCATGACGCGTCGGCGTTTCGTCATGAGCATCGACGGCCTTGAGCCTTGGGCTCGCCCACTTCCCGAGGACTTGATCTCGATGATGTGACGAGTGGATATCCTTCATCGACCGGGCGCGGTGGATCTGTCCGAGGTCCTAAAGCTGCAGGAACGCCCGCATTTCGAGCGTCGGTCGATGGGCGACCTTCTTCCTTACCAAGAGACGATCGTCGCCAAGCGACCCGAGCCGCCGCATCGCGACTTCAAGGTTGAGCAGCCTTTCCGCCAGCAATGGCGGCGCCGACGACGTATCCGTCGAACCCATACACCGTTCATCCGTAAGCGCCGGACGCTGCCTCTTCTTGAAGCCCAAGTAGTTTAGTTTGCCCAAATGTGTTAGCAGTTCACGAGTAGGCATATCTTGTAATGTAAGACAATGCGAAATGCGATTGAATGGAACGTTGTGTTCATTTTGCTATTTTTGCGTGTTTTGGGTTGATTTTGGTGAGTCCCCGGCCGTCCGCCTTTGTTGGGTTCCCTTCTATATGATGTTTTGTTGTTTATCATGTGTATGTTTGTTGAGTCTACTCGCCCGAACTCGGAGAGTCGATGTAAGCGACTCCTCGAGTGCTCAGATTTTACCGCTTTCCCAGACGCGAACGGGCCGGTGGCCGGGTCCCGGCGTGGTACTTGGTAGTTCAAGGCGCGACTCGAGGGTGGTTGAGGACCGAGCGTTACAGGAGCGTCGCTCTGCCTCGCCCGGTGGGTCGGTCGCGTGAAGTCTGGCATGCTCTCTTACTTGGCGTTTTCCTGCGATCGAGCCGAACTGGTATTCAGTCCCCGAGCGTGGTACTTAGCCGTTCGAGTCGCTATGCCGAGGATGCAGAGGACCGGGGTCGCTGTAGGGAGCGAGGACAGATGTCTTGGTTAGTAAAACCAGTCGAGCTAGGCGACTCCGATGGGGCTCCGGATTGGCGTTGTGTGGACGATGCAAGACCTGAAATGACTCGGTGCTCTACATCGCACTACTTAGCCGTGCGGTCGCCGTGCCAAGGGTTGACTTCAGATTGTAGCATGACGCTGTTAATTACGAAAAGGAGTGGCACAAGGCATGGAGAGTAAACGAATTTTGCGGCAACCGTTTCTATTATTCATAGCGACTGGAGAGTACATATGTGGGGTTCTAGGTATAGAACTTCCGGAGGAGATTTACATTCCACGGCCGCTTGACGTCGAGTTCACCGTCCCCGCGGACGTCGACGAGGTAGTAGGCGTCGTTGCCGAGCACGCTACCGATAGCGAACGGGCCTTCCATGGAGGAGAGCTTGTGCCCCTTCTTGTCCCGGATGAGGCGTAGCACCAAGTCGCCTTCCGGAAGGTGCGGGTTTTCACCCGCTGTGGTAGCGAGCCCTTGCCTTGCTGATAGATAGCGGTGCGCGATCGGGCGAGGTCGCGGCTTCCGAGTGGTCGAGCCCATCTTGGCGGGCCAGTTCGCTTTGCCTCCGTATATTGGACGATCCGCGGCGAGTCGTGTTCGAGGTCGGTTGCCATGACGGCTTCCGCGCCGTAGACCATGAAGAAAGGGGTGAATCCCGTCGACCTGTTGACCGAAGTGCGGATTCCCCAGATGACGGAGGGAAGCTCTTCGACCCATCACCGGTGCGCCGAGTGGTACTTGAGTCGCTTCAGCCGTGGAGGATGCTTTGTTGGCTCCCGCCTGGCCATTGGATTCCGGGTGTGCGACTGACGCAAGGTCGAGCCGGATGTGGTGCTCCTCGCAGAACTCGGCCATTGCTCCCTTGGCGAAGTTTGTGCCGTTGTCCGTGATGATGCTATTGGGAAAACCGTAGCGGTATATGAGCTCGCGTAAGAACTTAGTGGCAGTCTTCCGTCGCATTTCGGACTGGCTTGGCTTCTATCCACTTTGTGAATTTGTCGACGGCGACCAGCAGGTGGGTGTAGCCAGAGGGGCCTTTTGAAGGGGCGACCATGTCCATGCCCCACACGGCGAATGGCCAGTGATGGGGATTGTTTTGAGCGCCGAACTTGAACGGCGTCCGTTGGCGTGCCCGCACCCGGCGCATCGCTGGACGATATCGACAGCGTCGGGCGTGCGTGGGCCAAGAGAAGCCGTGTCGCATGGCTTTGGCGACCAGGGAGCGCGGCGTGGTGGCCAATCGCTGAGTGGATGTCGTAAGATTTTTCGCCCTTCGCTGGTTGGACGCAGCGTTGGAACACGGTGACGCTGCGCTTGTGTAGCTCGCCGTCGATGATGGTGTAGGACTTGCATCGGCGAACAATCATTCGGCGCTTGTCTCTGCTCGCGGGCAGGTTGCCCGTTCGTGTAGGCGATGTAGGGCTTGGTCCAGTCGTCTGGCTCGGTGACGAGTGCGACCAAGGTTGCCTCTGGTTGGAGCGGGACTCCAATGTCGATCTCCTTCGGAGGAGAGACCGACGGCGTGAAGATGGTGTCGAGGAACACGCCGGCGGGTGGTGCGGATCGTCTTGACCCGATGCGAGAGGGCGTCGGCCTCCTCGTTCCTCTGTCGATCCACTCGACCGAGTAGCGGTGAAGTGGCCGCCACCTTGTCCACCTCTTGGCGGTATGCCGCCATTGTAGAGACGGCGTCGTGCCGCGACTTGACCCGCAACGAGGTCGAGTCTCCAGCATCGGAGGCGATTGGCGCTCCATCTCCTTGCGGCTCGCATGTCAGGAGTAGGGCCTCGATTCGCCATGTTGTTGGTGCAGGCGTGAATTCGAGGCGGAGGATGTAGCGGAGCTTGTCGCCTTTGGTGAGGTCGACTATCCCGCCTCCTGCGCCCTCCGCGTTCTTGGACCCGTCGAAGTGCTCGAAGAATGGAGGTACGGCGGCTTCTCGCTGGGCCTCCTCCCGGCGAGGAAGTCGGCGGTGCCTGCGACTTGATCGCCCGTGGCTCGTACTTAATGTTGTGGACGCCGATCTCGACGCCCACTTGGCGACTCCCTTGCCGCCGCGATTGCGGATGATGTCTTGTAGTGGAGCTGAGGAAACGACCGTGATGGGGTGCTCGGAAGTAGTGCGGCAGGCGCCGCTGAGCTCAAGACCGCGATACCAGCTTTTGGTATCAGGTGGCGCGACTGTTAAGACCTCGCCGATGTAGTATATACCGCCGGATGGCGCTCTTTTCCTTCCTCTGGTCGTTCGACGACCATTACAGCCGACGACGCTACGGACGCCGCGACGTAAACCAGCATGGGCTCCTTGTCGACGGGTGCGAGTAGTGGTGCGGCGAGTAGCACCTTTTGAGGTCGCGAGCGCCGTCCGCCTTGTCCCATCGGAAGGTGGGATTCGCGCATCAGCGATATAGGGCATCGCCTTTCGCCTGTGCGGGATGAAGCGATCGAGCCGCTACACGCCCGGCCAGCTTCTGGACGTCGCGCAGGCACTCGGGATTGCAGCATCTGCCGTGGTCATTCCCTCGACAACTTTAGTAGGTTTTATTAGAGGATATAAAATACTTGGAATACCTATTTAAAAAAATTTAATAGGTTTTGATGTTTTAATTAAAATGGTACAACTTTTTATTTGAATAAAATTTGATATTAATTCCTTATTATTTATTTTAAATAACCCTTTATTATTTTTATTCAAAACAAAATGTTTAATTTAAAATCTTGGTCAAGGATTAATTTGGCTTCATAAAATAATCTTTATTTGTAAAACTTCTATTTCATTTGAAAACAATCCTTTCTTTTAATTGTTTCAAAACAATATTTCCAAATGTTTTTATTTTTTTCCTTTTATTAAATGTTTTTTTTAAATCTCCTTAGGTTTATTTTAATTCAAATGGGTTTGAGATTCCCATTGAGTTCAAAAGTTTCTTCTAGCTCTGAATTTTAAACAAAGTTTTATTTTATTCATTTTATTTTTCACATTACAAGATTTGGAAAATCTTGGGATGTGACATGTAAAAAAGAATATACTTGGAATGGTGTAACACACCATGCATAGGAGTTTATAGTGGACACTTTGGAATAACTTGGTTTCTTGGGGGTTGGAAGCATGAGTAGAACTTACTCATACAAGTGGAGGCTAGCAAAGACTGGGCGCAACCAACTAAGAGAGTATAATGGCCATAATAATGCAATGCAACAAAGCATACTAATCAAAGCAAAGAGTGGTACTACAAGTCAAGGACTAAATGATCATAGAGGCTAATGGTGACTTGTCATAGTCATAACATGGTGTAAGCATGTGCCAATTCAACCCAATCAAAGCATCAAAGGAGAATACCACAATACTATGCTTTTGCATGCTAAAACAATGCATAATTTCTTCAAGGCACACTAAGCAATCCCAATTGTTTGGAACAATACATGCTACAGCAATAATCACTAAGCATAATGCTAAAACAACACCTAGCATGTCATGCTAAAGTCTAAGTCACAGTCAATGCAAGCTCCTCTTGCACTTCAAGCAAGAACTTACCACTCCTTTCCAACACCAAGAAAACTTATTTGCAAAACAACACAGCGAGAACGCGGGTCCAAACTTACTTTATTCAAGCAAACTAAACAACCTAAACAAAGCAAACGAAAACTAAGATGCTCCAAGAACAACACAACTGTGCATGAAACAATAAAAACGAAGTGTCTAGACAAACCTGAGCTTTTTATTGATGAAGAAGGGGATGCCTTGGGCATCCCCAAGCTTTGACGCTTGTAACTCTTGGATATTTCTTGGGGTGACACCATGGTGGAATGCCCAAGCTTGAGCTTTTGTCCATTCTTCATCTCATTAAATCATTCTCTCTCTACACCTAAATTTTTTCCTTCATACAAAACTTCACACAATCTTCATTAGCAACATTAGCTTATTCAAAAGATATTAGACCACTGGCAAAGCTTTGAAACAGCAAGGCTTTTCACTAAAAACACAAGCTACTGTAGCAACTCCTTCAAAAAGCTCAATATACCTAAAGAGAACACAAAAAGGAATCAATAAGAAGCAAATGCAAATAATGGCAGAAATCTATCAAAATAGACCTGCAGGTAGAAACCGATTTTTTCGAACATCTTATGTTGATCAAATAAAAAAGTTTTGAACTAACGAAAGTTATCCAACATACTGGGAGATTTATTCGTAAATTGTTAGCTCAATCCAAGTTACAGAGACTCCTCACGAATTTTTTTGGTGTAGGACAGAAATCTGTTTCGGGACAGCAACTCCCCAAATCTTACTTCCCTCTCATTAGAGGTCATTCTTGGCACAAAAATCAAACAAAAAGGATAAGGTGAGGTCATTACTGAAGTAATAACTTCTAAGACTCAAGGAAACTCTTGGGTTATCTCCCAACAAGTACTTTTCTTTAACGCCTTTAAGTTAGGCACAAGAAGCAAGAAGAATCAAGTATTTTCAAATGAAGAAGCATTAACATCAAATCTTGCTTTCAAAGAAGGAGCAAAAAGCAACTTATCCCTCCTCACAGGGAAGTGTTCAATACCTTTCTTGAATGGAAATTGATATTTGATGGTGCCTTCTTTCATATCAATGATGGCACCAACTGTTCTAAGAAAAGGTCTTCCCAAAGTAATAGGACAAGAAGCATTGTATTCAACATCCAAAACATAGAAATCATCAGGGACATAAGCATTATTAACCATAATGAGAACATCATTAATACTCCCCATGAGTTTCTTTTTAGCATTATCATTGAGTGGGACATCCAAATAACAATCTTCTAATGGTGGCAGATCAAGCATTTCATAAATATTCCTAGGCATAATAGAGATACTAGAACCAAGATCACATGAAGCTTTGAGATCAAAGTCATTCACTTGCATATTAATAATGGGTTACCAACTATCTTCTACTTTCCTAGGAATAGAAGCTTTGTGTTTTAGCTTCTCTTCCTTAATCTTAATAAGAGCATCTGTAATGTGTTTGGTAAAGGCAACATGTATATCACTAGCATCATGACTTCTAGCAAGATTTTGTAGGAACATAATCACTTCAGAAATATTGCAATCATCAATATCAAAATCAAACTTAGCGTCACTAGTAGTAGGATCAATAAGCTTAGGCATAGTAGGAGGAGAAATAGGGACTACTGGTGTTTTAGTAGTGATGGTGCACACACTATTGTTTCTATCAATTTCAGCCTCCCTTTCCCACTTAGCATGAAGTTGAGCTAAGGGCCTAACATTTTCATCAATAGTAACTTGTATGGCATGAGAAGTAGCAAAGGTGTTTTCCATAGTTTCAGGTTTAGCGGCCATTTTATTAATCAAGGAGGACTGAGCTTCAGACAAAGAGGATATATTTTTCTCAACAATTAAAAGCTTTTCCTCTATAGTCTTATTGAAAGTGGTTTGTTTACTAATAAAGTCCTTGAGCATGACTTCAAGTTCAGAGGGAGCACTTCTAGCATTATTGTAGGATCTTCCATAGGAATTGCCATTATTAGGAGGATAAGGCCTATAATTGTTGTTGCTACCAAAATTATTCCTATAGGCATTGTTGTTGAATTTTTTGTTTCTAATGAAGTTCATCAACTTGCTCTGCTGGAGCAACCAAAGAGGCTAAGGGAACACTATTAGGATCTAGAGGAGCTTTCCCATTAACAAGCATAGCCATAATAACATCGATCTTTTCACTCAAAGAGGAAGTTTCCTCAACAGAATTTACCTTCTTACCATGTGGAGCTCTCTCAACATGCCATTCAGAGTAGTTAAGCATCATATTGTCAAGGAGTCTTGTTGCAGCACCCAAGGTGAGGCCCATGAAAGTACCTCCAAATTTGAATCCAATGAGGTTCCTTGAAGAGTACTTCAAACCTGCATAAAAAGTCTGGATAATCATCCAAGCAGTGAGTCCATGAGTGGGGCAGTTCTTAACCAAAGTTTTTATTCTTTCCCAAGATTGAGCAACATTTTCATTATAAAGTTGTTTAAATTTCATAATGTCACTTCTCATAGCAATAATCTTAGCAGGAGGATAGTATTTTCCAATAAAAGCATCTTTGCACTTAATCCAAGAATCAATACTATTTTTAGGCAAATAAAGCAACAATTCTTTAGCTTTTCCTCTCAAGGAGAAAGGAAAAAAGCTTGAGCTTAATAATATCTCCATCTATATCCTTATACTTTTGCATTTCACAGAGTTCAACAAATCTATTGAGATGGGCAGCAGGATCATCAGAACTAGCACCAGAAAATTGCTCTCTCATCATAAGATTCAACAAAGCAGGCTTAATTTCATAAAAGGTAGCATTCAGAGCAGGTGGAGCAATAGGTGTGCTAAGGAAATCATTGTTTTTGGTGCTAGTGAAGTCCCACAACTTGGTGTTCTCAGCAGAGTTCATTTTGGCAAAGGTGGCAACTAGAGCATGAACTAATTTTTTGTGTTTTGAATAAAGAAAGCAAACCAAACTAGACTAATTTTTTTGGTTTTTTTTTGAAAGAGGCAAACAAAACTAAGCAAGAGAAACAAGCAAACTAAAAACAAAGTAAAGAGAAAGGAAGTGAAGGACTCCCCTTGTGAAGACATCCTTAGCCTCCCCGGCAACGGCACCAGCAAAAGCCTTGATGATGCTGAAGGGATTCGCGGCATAGTAAATCAAAATTTTCTACGGACGCGAACAGATGGAAAGGCAAGATCTAATCTAGGAAATGCAAACAACAAGAGAGATTGGATTAGATCTTCATACCCTTGAAGATTCGCAGATGAACGAACGTTCTAACGTGGGTGATGTAGTCGTACTCGCTTCTCCTCCTCGCGATCCGATCCGATCTAGCACCACAAGTGGCGGTGCCTCCGTGAGATGCACACGTGCAGCACCTCGACGTCTCCTCCTTCCTCGGTCCAGCAAGTATGGTGGAGAGACGGATTGGATCTACAACACGATGGCGTGGTGTATATGGTGGAGAATTGCAGCAGGCTTCGCCTACAAAATGGGGGAGGGAGAGAGGAAGGGCAGCAGGCTAGGGTTGGAGGAAGGTGTGGGGGTGGTGCGCCTCAGCCCTCTTTATATAGAGGGTGGTGCAGCCTAGCCCCTCCCCAAGCCCAAACCGGCCCCAAGGAGAAGGAGTGGGGGGCAAGGAAACCCCCCTTCTAGAAGGTCTATCTCTAGTTTAAAACCCCCTTGGCCGGCTGGGCCCTATGGGGCCTTGTGCCCCCGGCCCAATGCGTCCAGGGCACTCCCTCATAGGCCCATGCCCCCTCCCGGAAGGTGGGGCCGCGTTGGTCCCCTTCCGGAAGGTTCTAGAAGCTTCCGGTACAATACCGATTAATCCGGAACAATTCCGAACTCCAAAAAACTACACTGCCTTATATGAATCTTATTCTCCGGACCATTCCGGAACCTCTCGTGATGTCCCGGATCCCATCCGAGACTCCGAACAAAAACTCATAAACCAATTATCCAATCTATCCTAGCATCGGGACACGTTAAGTGTGTGAACCTGCGGGTTCGAGAATATGCAGACATGATCTTCTATCAATAATCAACAACGGGGTCTGGAAACCCATATTGACTCCCACACATTCATCGATGATCATATAGGATGAACCACGATGCCAGGATTCAATCAATCCCATATATATATTCCCTCCGTCTCGCGATATTTTACTTGCCCGAGATTTGATCGCTTGCACCGGCCATACCTAGTTCAATCTCGCTCACGCAAGTACTTTACTGCTCCGTAATCCGATATCACTTTGTGATTAACTCCTTAACCACATGCTTGCAAGCGTGTTGATATCGACCGAGTGGGCCAAGTATATCTCTCCGACTTGGGAGGACAAATCCCATCTCGATACATACAACCCAATGATACTTTCCGATCACCTGAGAGACACCTTTATGATCACCCTCTCATAGGATGACGTTTGATGACCTCAAAGCTTTCTTCCGATACCAGGGATTTGTATTATCTCATGGTCTAAGGAATACAATATTTGACATAAGAAAAGCTTTGCAAAGACGAACACGATGACACGATCTAATTGCTTCGCTTAGTTTGGGTGTGTCCACCATATCATTCTCCCAATGATATGATCTCATTATTAATTGACAACTCATGTCCATGGTTAGGAAACCTTAACCATCATTAATCAATGAGCTTGTCCTTAGAGGCGTACTAGGGACACGGTGTTGTTCACAAACCACAAAAGTATTAAAGTTTCCGCTTAATACAATTCTAGCATGGAATATAAACATTATCATGAACAAGAATTATAATAATAACATCTTTATTATTGCCTCTAGGGCATAATTCCAACAGTCTCCCACTTGCATTAGAGTCAATAATCTAGTTTACATTTGGCAACAATCTCACACCCATGGCACTAAGGTGTTGATCATGTTTTACACGTGGAAGAGGTTTAGTCAATGGATCTGCGACATTCAGATCTGTATGTACTTTGCTAATCTTCAGATCTCCATCTGCTATATAATCTCGGATTATATGAAACTTGGAGTTGATATGCTTGGTCTTTGGATGATATCTTGGTTCCTTAGCGAGTGCTATGGCGCCAGTGTTGTCACACAATATCTCCAGTGGGTCCAATGCACTTGGAACCACGCCAAGCTCAGTGATGAAGTTTCTGATCCAAACTCCTTCACTTGACGCTTCTGCAGCAGTCATGTATTCTGCTTCCACTGTAGATCCCGCGATCACGCTTTGCTTCATGATCCTTGTCATTAGCTTCCTCTATTGTTGGTGCAGGCGGCACTGGAACAATTTTAGGTGTTGCGCCACTCTCCAATTCAAGAGAAGGTTCAATAACCTCGTCTAGCTCTACTTTCCTCCCACTCACTTCTTTCGAGAGAAACTCCTTCTCAAGAAAGGAACCGTTCTTTGCGACAAACACTTTGCCTTCGGTTCTGTGATAGAAGGTATACCCAATAGTTTCCTTAGGGTATCCTATGAAGACGCATTTCTCCGCTTTGGGTTCGAGCTTGTCCGGCATCAACTTCTTGACGTAAGCTTCGCATCCCCAAACTTTAAGAAACGACAACTTAGGTTTAGCACCAAACCACAGTTCATACGGTGTCGTCTCAACGGATTTAGATGGAGCCCTATTTAAAGTGAATGCAACGGTTTCTAATGCATAACCCCAAAATGATAACGGCAAATCAGTAAGAGACATCATTGATCGGACCATATCTAATAGGGTTCGATTCCAGCTCGTACACACCATTGTTTGTGGTGTTCCGGGTGGCATGAGTTGTGAAACGATTCCACTTGCTTTAAGATGCGTGAGAAAATCATAACTCAAATATTCGCCCCCACGATTGGATCTTAGAAACTTAATCTTTCTGTTACGATGGTTCTCCACTTCATTCTTAAATTCCTTGAACTTTTCAAATGTTTTAGATTTATGTTTCATTAAATAGATATACCCATATCTACTTAAGTCATCGGTAAAAGTGAGAAAATAGCGATATCCACCGCGCGTCGAAACACTCATCGGTCCGCATACATCGGTATGTATGATTTCCAACAAGTCCGTTGCTCGCTCCATCATACCGGAGAACGGGTTTTGATCATCTTGCCCATGAGGCATGGTTCATGCATGTCAAATGATTCAAAATCAAGAGACTCCAAAAGTCCATCAGAATGGAGTTTCTTCATGCGCTTTACACCAATATGACCTAGACGACAGTGCCACAAATAAGTAGTATTATCACTATCTACTTTGCATCTCTTAGCCTCAATGTTATGGATGTGTGTTTCATCCCTTTCGAGATGTAGAAGAAATAAACCATTCACAATAGGTGCATGACCATAAAAGATGTTACTCATATAAATAGAACAACCATTATTCTCCGATTTAAATGAATAACCGTCTTGCAATAAACAAGATCCAGAAATAATGTTCATGCTCAACGCAGGCACATAATAACATTTATTGAGGTTTAAAACTAATCCTGAAGGTAAAACTAAGGAGAGCGTGCCGACGGCCATCACATCAACTCTTGATCCGTTGCCAACGCGCATCGTCACCTCATCCCTTGCAAGCCGCCATCTATTCCGTAGCTCTCTGCTTCGAGTTACAAATATTAGCAACCGAACCGTATCAAATACCTGTGCACTACAACGAGGGCTAGTAAGGAAAACATCAATAACATGTATATCAAATATACCTTTGATGGTGCCAGCCTTCTTGTCTAAGTACTTCGGACGAGCTTGCGCCCATGACCCTTGTCCTTGCAATAGAAGCCCTCAGTGTCCGGCTTAGGACCAGACTTGAGCTTCTTCTCAGCAGGGGCAACGCGCTTGCCGCCGCCTTTCTTGAAGGGCTTCTGTAGAGGTCCAACCTAATAAGGTAGATTCCTCCTGTGTTTACAATGCTAGTCCCTGGATCAATAGCTAGCATCCACAGTTAAGATGTAATATCAAGATATAAAGGTCATATTATAATTTTATAACCAGGAATAACATAATTTTATTACATCATACATAGCTCATTTGGCTATTACATTACATTGCAGCGGAATAACTATAATCATGGGGTCCTTCATCTTCAAAGTGCCACAGGCAGATGTTGGTTGTAGACTTTGTAATCCTAGTCAATCAAACAATCTTCATTTAAAACAATCAACCTGCAACATTACAAGTTACAGCCACACGGGTCAATACATTTTGAATTGTATTGGCAAGCTTCACTTCCATGTATAATAAGAGTGGATCCTATCATTACATGCATATTTGGCTAAGTAGAGTTTAAGGCTTATTTGCATAAAGCAATATTTTACCCTATCTTTTCAAAAAGGTTTTGGTCCTTTGTCTAATTTCTTTTCCATGTTCCTTGAACTACTTGGTAGAAACTCAAGTGTTCAAGTTCTTATCAAAATTCCTTGAGCACCTTGGTAACCACAAGTGCATCAAGTGTTTAAGCAAAAAAATCTCTTGAGCACCTTGGTAACCCCAAGTGCTTCAAGCTTAACAAAATCTCTTTGAATTCCTTGGTAGACACACAAGGGCATCAAGTTTTTATTTTAGAAGTTGGAATGTCGAGATCTCCCATAGTTCAAACTTTAGTTGCTCAGTATTGTCCATAACCGGGGACACGGCTAAGTACTTAGATTTTATTAACTTCTGCAAGAGTACACTTTACCCACATGACACAATCCCATCTTGTTGCCACCAGTGGCCTACTGGATTAGTGCTCACCAAGATGGAGTACCGGCAGACTGAGAGTGTGACGAAGTCTTTCCAAAAGGTCCTCCCATACATCGTTGCTAGCTTTTCATCAGCCCCCATGAAGCATTCCAGATCCCCATGTCCGGTAACTAAAGACAATGTATGGGTCTCCCTAATGTAGTTGACTAAGCCAGAGCCATAATAGCATGTGGTTGCACACGAAAGCCACAATTGGAGAAACATGTTCAATCTCTAAGTTTCCTAGGTGGTTTTCTTTTGGAGCACAACACAAAGTGATTCCCATAGACATGGTTTCTTTTGTTGCCACCTTCTCCAAAATCTTAAAGTATCCACCACCTAGGTGGTTCATTGAGTCCTTGTTTTATTATGTAAAACACAAGTCCTTTTCTCATCCTTTATAAAATCTCAACATGTATCTCTTTTTAAAACATAGCATGGCTAAGCATGTACAACTTAAATATTTTCACTAAGGAGTGTATAGGGAATCCTATTAGGATTTATCATATCATAAGTATAGAAATATCTTTTCATGCAAGTTTTCAGAATCCACTAAGTATAATGAAAATAGTAGGTCTTTAGATGATAGTGTCACTTGCCTTTTTGGTAGGGAATGGTGGTTCACTCCTTGATCTTGCTAGTCTCACACTTTGCTATATTCACTACAAGTCAATCAAGCAAAACACAAAATCAACTAACATTCCAAACCAAGGTTAAACAAACAATTTCACACACACATAGCAATGGAATCTAAGTCATGCATAAGTATGCAAAGGATGGTTCTATTGCAAGGTTGGTCTCTACTAGTGTGTATAAACTTTGTAAGGTCCAAATTGGTCATTTACTAAAATGGCAAAGTCATTAGTTAGAGGGTTTTGCCCAAAAATTATTTTTTTTAAAATCCAATTAACATTTTATGTGGTGGAAAATGGTTTTATCAAATCAAAATCTTTAAGTTTCTCACCAAAAGTTTCTAACTCTCAAGACTTGGTGTTTTAGGTCAGTAGCTTTGAATTATAACATTTTCCCAATAGTTTTTATTCCAACATTCTTTTTCAAAATAAAACCATTATCATTACTTAGCTAGAATTAGACTAATTCAATTAATCTATTCTAAATTTTTCCAATTTAATTTCCAAAACCATGGGTTGGTTCCTAGGGTCAGTAAGGTCACAACATACCAATTTGCAAAAGATTTAACCCAAAAATCAATTTTAAACAATTTCTCTACTCTAAACAAGCTCATAAATGAATCTGCAAAAACAAGCAAACAAACAGGTACTACTTGCTAAACTAAGGCCATGGTTGTCTAGGGCTTGCTCCTAAATCCAACGACATAAAATTTGTAATTTTGGACGTGTGGTTTGAAAGTTCTGAGGTTTGAAGTTTGCAAAATATTCTGCTTTCAAATCAGTTTTAAACAGATCGATGACACGCTGCTTTAAGCGGGCGGTCGCGGTGGATCGCGGTTGCAGGCCGTTAGATCAAGTGGCATCGCATCTGGCCGCTGCGCACCTTTCGAGTTTAAGTGATCTAATCTCGCCGCCCGATCTAGATCCTACCAGATTCGCTTGACCAAAGTGAGCGGCGCCGACTAAGCGGCGGCATGACGGCGGTGGCGCTACGGTGGCTACAGGAAGCAAATAGGGGAGGGAAAGTGCTCACCAGAATCGCAGGGCTGTGGTGATGCTAGACGTGCTGTTGTCTTGACAAGGGGCGCTCGGGTACTGCGGCAATTGCTCGCCGGAGTTGGTTCTGGCGACGGGCAGCTCTGGTCGTGGTCGAGGACGTCACTGGGGATCGCCCTAAGGCAAAACAAAGGTGCAGTCAGATGCGCAGGATCAAGCCAATGTTATGTGCGTGATCGAGGAGTGAAGGGGCGGTCTGGTTCACCTGGTAAACGTCGTCGGAGAGGTTGCAGACGGCGTCGGCCGGAACTTGTCAAAGCCGACGCGGCGCCATGGTTGAGCGGAGGCTCGGACAAGCGCAGGAATGGGGAGCGTGCGTGCTTGGTTGATGAAGCAAGGGGAGGCAGTGTGTGGCCGGAATTGAGAGCTAAGCTCGTCGGAGGGGCGACAGCCTAGGGGCAGTGAGGGAGTGGCGACAGAGGGGAAAGGAGGAGGAGGCGTTGGCGCTTAATAGCGTGCATTCACGGCGAGGTTTAAGGCGCGGCATCACTGCGAATTGATCGCGGCTTTGAATGGCAGCAACGGCAGCGAGGGGGAAGGCGTGGTCTGCGGGTGGGGAGGAAGAACAGTGGAAAGGGGGTCCAGTCGTCAGTGGGAAAGAAACAAGGGAAAGGGTCCACCGGTCAGTGACTTAACGGGTTGATTCAGCTGTGAGGAAAAACGGTTCGGGGGAGAGGCAGATGAATTGTTGGTAAATTGGGCCTTGTTGGGCTGCTATTGTTTCTCTTTTTTTTGTACAGAAACATTTTCCTTTTCTATTTCTATTTACTGATTTGAAATTCATCCAACTATTCGAGCATTCAAATAATTCAAACAACTCAAAACAATTTTAATGAGTTTTTGGTTCTGTTTATCAACATTAACCAATCTCAAAAATAAAATAATAATTTAAGATCCCTTCATTAATTAAAAAGTGTCCTTTATTTATTTAAAATTGTTTGATTTATTTATTTAATACAATCTTCATTTGAATTCCAAACTCTTTCAAGAACAAATCAGTAGGTTATTTGAAAGTAAAGAGTAGTTGAAAACTTGTTTAAAATAAATTAACATTTTATTTTTAGGGTCCATTAGTAATTAAATATAATAGACTTTCATTATTAGATTAACTAGGATTTGTTTTATTGAGTTATTTATTTTGAAATCTAAAATAAATCCAAAACATTTTAGTAGGTTTTATTTGTGAATATCAAATATTTGGAATACTTATTTTAAATAATAAGATTTGATGTTTCAATTAAATTGGTAAAACCTTTTATTTAAATAGAGTTTGGATAATAATTCCTTATCAATTTATTTAAATCATCTTTTGCTATTTTTTATTCAAAACAAAACATTTATTTCTAAATATTGGTCAGAGTTTAATTTGGCTATATAAAATAATCCTTATTTATGAATCCACCTTTTCTTTTGAAAATCAAATCCTTTATTTAAAAGATTCCAAAACAGTAATTTAAAAACATTTTAATTTCCTTTAATAAATGTTTAACTTTATGAATCCCTTTTAGGTTTTATTTTAATTCAAATGGGTTTGAAGTTCCAATTGAATTCAAAAAGTTTCTTCTAGCTCTGAAAATTAAACAAAGTTTTACTTTATTCATTTATTTTCACATTACAAGATTTGGAAAATCTTGGGATGTGACAGCTTCTTTGCACCCTTACCTTTCTTGAAGGTGGGGGGCTTGTTGACCATCAACACATGATTATTCTTTTTGATGTCCACCTTCGCTACTTTCATCTTAGCGAAGAGCTCAGTGATCATATCAGTGGAACCAATCTGATCGTGAGCAACTACAAAACTTTTGTAGCTAGGAGGGAGTGACTGTGGAACTCTGTCAATCTTGAGCTCCTCTGGAATCGTGCATTCCAGTTGCTCAAGGATTTGAGTGTAGCCCGACATCTTAATGGCGTGCTCACTAACGGAACTCCCTTCCTCCATTTTGTAGTTAAAGAATTTCTTAAGGATCTCATATCTCTCAGAATGGGCTTGAGTCTGAAACATGTTTTTCAGCTCCTCGAGAATCTCAAAGGGCCCGGCGAACTCCTCAAAATGATTTTGAAGATCCGATTCCATAGCATACAACATGGCGATCTTAATCAAATCATAATCATCCTTGCGCGACTGATAAACAGCTTTTTCATCCGCCGGCGCATCTATAGCAGGGGCGTCACCTAGCGCTTTCTCAAGGACATAGTCCTTTTGTCCGCCAAATGAGAATGATTCTCGAATGCGAACCATTTGGTGAAGTTAGACCCATTGTTTCTAAGCTTTTCTATCTCAAAGAAAACGCGTTGAAGTTGAAGTTGGACTTGGCCATGTGATCTACAAGATTTGCAAGTACAATTTAGAATATGTTCATGATAAATAGTTCAACTTAATCAAATTACGGATGAACTCCCACTAAATTCAACATCCCTCAAGTTGTTTAGTGAACATGATCCAAATTCACCACACCTAATCCGATCATCACGAGAAGAGATGTGGCTTCAATGGTGGACAACGAAGTGTCGATCATATCATTCATATGACTCATGCTTAACCTTTCGGTTCATGTGTTCCGAGGCCATGTCGTACATGCTAGGCTCGTCAAGTTAGACCCAAGTATTTACGTGTGCAAAACTGGCTTGCACCCGTTGTATGTGAGCGTAGAGTCTATAGCACCCGATCATCACGTGATGCTTGGACACGCAACTTTAACTTCGCAACGGTGCATACATGGGGAGAACATAATTTTATCTTGATCTTTAAGTGAGGAATCATCTTATAATGCTACCATCGCGATCTAAGCATAATAAGATACATAAAAGGGATAAACATCACATGCATATAACTTTATGTGACATGGTATAGCCAATCTTCGCGCAATGATCTCCATCTTGTGCGTGCCGGCATGATCTCCATCACTCCACCATGATTGCCTCCACCACGAATAGCAACTACTACTATTGCTAACTACTTAGCGATAAAGTGAAACTATTGTTGGAATTATGCCCTAGAGGCAATAATAAAGATGTTATTATTATAATTCTTGTTCATGATAAAGTTTATATTCCATGCTAGAATTGTATTAAGCGGAAACATTAATACTTGTGTGGTTTGTGAACAACACCGTGTCCCTGGTACGCCTCTAAGGACTAGCTCATTGATCAATGATGGTTAAGGTTTCCTAACCATAGACATGAGTTATCAATTGATAATGAGATCATATCATTGGGAGAATGATATGATGGACAGACCCAAACTAAGCGAAGCAATTAGATCGTTTCATCGTGTTCATCTTTGCGAAGCTTTTCCTATGTCAAATATTGTATTCCTTAGACCATGAGATAATGCAACTCCCTGGTACCGGAAGAAAGCTTTGAGGTCATCAAACGTCATCCTATGAGAGGGTGATCATAAAGGTGTCTCTCGGTGATCGGAAAGTATCATGGGTTGTATGTATCAAGATGGAATTTGTCCCTCCCAAGTCGGAGAGATATACTTGGGCCCCACTCGGTAATCGATATCAACACCGCTTGCAAGCATGTGGTTAAGGAGTTAATCACAAAGTGATATCGGATTACGGAACAGTAAAGTACTTGCTATGAGCGAGATTGAACTAGGTATGACGGTACCGACGATCGAATCTCGGCAAGTAAAATATCGCGAGACGAAGGGAATATATATATGGGATTGATTGAATGGCATCGTGGTTCATCCGATATGATCATTGATGAATGTGTGGGAGTCAATATGGGTGCCTGACCCGCTGATTATTGATAGAAGATCATGTGCATATTCTCGAACCGAGGTCACACACTTAACGTATCTCGACGCTAGGATAGATTGGATAATTGGTTTATGAATTTTTGTTCGAGTCTCGGATGGGATCCGGGATATCACGAGGTTAGGAATGGACCGGAGAATAAGATTCATATAAGGCGGTGCAGTTTTGGAGTTGAATTGTTAATTGTCGGTATTATCGGAAGCT
This sequence comes from Avena longiglumis, assembly GCA_030063025.1. Taxonomy (NCBI): domain Eukaryota; kingdom Viridiplantae; phylum Streptophyta; class Magnoliopsida; order Poales; family Poaceae; genus Avena; species Avena longiglumis. The sequence continues at coordinate 6,231,612 of CP125973.1, forward strand.
TCTAGAACCTTCCGGAAGGGGACCAACGTGGCCCCACCTTCCGGGAGGGAATGGGCCTATGAGGGAGTGTCCTGGCGCATTGGGCACAAGGCCCCATAGGGCCCAGCCGATCTGGATAAGTTTAAACTCGTTTAAACTAGAGATAGGATTTCTAGATAAGGGAGAGTTTAAATCGTTTAAACTAGAGATAGGATTTCTAGATAAGGGAGAGTTTAAATTGTTTAAACTAGAGATAGGCTTGGAGGAGGGCAGGGCTGCCCCCTCTATATATAGAGGGTGGTGCCCCCACTACTACACATCTCCTCCAAGCCCTAGTAGCCCTGCGCCTTCCTCTCTCCCTCCGATCGCTTGTAGGCGAAGCCTGCGTGAAATTCTCCACCATATACACCACGTCGTGTTGTAGATCCAATCTATCTCTCCACCATACTCGCTGGTCCGAGGAAGGAGGAGACATCGAGTCTTTGCCGTGTGCATCTCACGAGGCACCGCCACTTGTGGTGCTAGATCGGATCGGATCGCGAGGAGGAGAAGTGCGACTACATCACCCACGTTCCGACGAACGTTCCGCTGTGCGAATCTTCAAGGGTATGAAGATCTAATCCAATCTCTCTCGTTGTTTGCATCTCCTAGATTAGATCTTGGCTTTCCCTCTGTTCGCTCCGTAGAAATTTTTGATTTACTATGTCGCGAAACCCTTCAACTATTACATGGCGTATAACAAGTTGACACACAGGTCATACACAATTATAAAGACAACCATATGGCTCCTGCCGGTTGTGTACTCTTCGACATGCAAGTCGTGAAACATTACAAAACACGATCATCGCATACATTATACACATCACATCTTGGGCCATACCATATCACAGAAAACACTCCCTGAAAAAACAAGTTAGACGCCTCTACTTTGTTGTTGCATGTTTTACGTGGCTTATGGGAGTAGATGCTAAGAACGATTCTTACCTACGGAAAGCCACAACGGTGATATTATGGTTGCCAAACTCCGGTGTTAATCCCATGACAACTATAGTGAGAGAACCGACATCCACCACCGCATGTGGAACAAGCCACACGTCAAGTGCGAGCCGTCAGCGAATGACGTCGCGTAAGGTTGGCCTGGACCGCTTCAATCTCACTATCCCGCGTCATAAGAAGAACACAAACAAGAGGCTTGCAACAGAAAACATCAACGCCCGCAACAACCATGGTGCGTTCTACTCGTGAAACACATCTACGCATAGATCTAGCTCTGATACCACTGAAGGGATTCGCGGCATAGTAAATCAAAATTTTCTACGGACGCGAAAAGATGGAAAGCCAAGATCTAATCTAGGAGATGCAAACAACGAGAGAGATTGGATTAGATCTTCATACCCTTGAAGATTAAGACAGTGAGCGTTAAATCGGAACGTGGGTGATGTAGTCGTCGCTTCTCCTCCTCGCGATCCGATCCGATCTAGCACCACAAGTGGCGGTGCCTCGTGAGATGCACGTGCAGCACCTCGGCGTCTCCTCCTTCCTCGGTCCAGCAAGTATGGTGGAGAGACGGATTGGATCTACAACACGGCGTGGTGTATATGGTGGAGAATTTCTGCAGGCTTCGCCTACAAGCAGTCGGGAGGAGAGAGGAAGGGCCAGGCGGCTAGGGTTGGGGAAGGTGTGAGGGTGGTGCGCCTCATCCTCTTTATATAGAGGGTGGGCGCAGCCCCTCCCCAAGCCCAAAACGGGCCCCAAGGAGAAGGAGTGGGGGCAAGAAACCCCCTTCTAGAAGGTCTATCTCGAGTTTAAAACCCCTTGGCGGCTGGGCCCTATGGGGCCTTGTGCCCCGCCCAATGCGGCCAGGCACTCCCTCATAGGCCCATGCCCCTCCCGGAAGGTGGGGCCACGTTGGTCCCCTCGGAAGGTTCTAGAAGCTTCGATTACAATCTGGAACTTAACAATTCGAACTCCAAAAAACTGCACTGCCTTATATGAATCTTATTCTCCGGACCATTCCGGAACCTCTCGTGATGTCTCGGATCCCATCCGAGACTCCGAAAAAAAACTCATAAACCAATTATCCAATCTATCCTAGCGTCGAGACACGTTAAGTGTGTGACCCTGCGGGTTCGAGAATATGCAGACATGATCTTATATCAATAATCAACAGCAGGGTCTGGAAACCCATATAGACTCCCACACATTCATCGATGATCATATCGAATGAACCACGATGCCAGGATTCAATCAATCCCATATGTATATTCCCACCGTCTCGCGATATTTTACTTGCCCGAGATTTGATCGTCGGTACCGTCATACCTAGTTCAATCTCGTTCACAGCAAGTACTTTACTTGTTCCGTAATCCGATATCACTTTGTGATTAACTCCTTAACCACATGCTTGCAAGCGGTGTTGATATCGATTACCGAGTGGGCCCGAAGTATATCTCTCCAACTTGGGAGGGACAAATCCCATTTCGATACATACAATATGAGATACTTTCCGATCACTTGAGAGACACCTTTATGATCACCCTCTCATAGGATGACGTTTGATGACCTCAAAGCTTTCTTCCGATACCGGGAGTTGTATTATCTCATGGTCTAAGGAATACAATATTTGACATAAGAAAAGCTTTGCAAAGACGAACACGATGACACGATATAATTGCTTCTTAGTTTGTCATCCACCATATCATTCTCCCAATGATATAATCTCATTATTAATTGACAACTCATGTCCATGGTTAGAAACCTTAACCATCATTAATCAATGAGCTAGTCCTTAGGCGCATTAGGGACACGGTGTTGTTCACAAACCACACAAGTATTAAAGTTTTCGCTTAATACAATTCTAGCATGGAAGATAAACATTATCATGAACAAGAATTATAATAATAACATCTTTATTATTGCCTCTAGGGCATAATTCCAATAGATGCTCGACAGGTTGACGTGGAGCACTTCGTTGGTAACCCCAAGCGTAAGGTGTGAAGAGCAAGCAGCAAGTTTTCCCTCAGTTGAGACCGAGGTTATCGAACCAGAAGGAGGAAGGAAACGTCACACAGGTGTTGCAAGCAACGCGGATACCTGCACAACACAAACTCAAGACTTTGCCCAACGAATCAGTGAGGTTGTCAAGCTCACCGGTTTGATGTAACAAAGGATTAAACATATGGTGTGGAAGGTAATGGTTTGCAGAAAGTAAACAAGTAACAGTGGAGGATGTAATAATGGTAAAGATTGGACTGGGGTCCATAGTTCACTAGAGGTGCTCTCCTTAGATAATGAGCATGGCATGAAGGGTAAACAAATTACAGTAGGGCAATTGACAGGAACTGAGCAAGGCATAACAATGCAATTACTAGTCAGAAAGATCCTATGAGATTCAATTGGGCAATACACCAAGATACATAGACCGCCAACCAACTGCATCTATGACTAGAAGTCCACCTTCAAGTTATCATCTGAACCCCGTCTAGTATTAAGTTGCAAGAAACAGACAACTTCTTTAAGCAAAGTGTGTAAGGTAGACAGTCCACATGTTCCATGAACAAGAGACCGTTGTTTTCTCCCTAGTATCAACAGCACATCTACAACCGAAGAGATTATTGTCACTTCCCTTGGAAACTAGAGGCATGAACCCACTATCGAGCATAAATACTCCCTCTTGGAGTCACTAGCAACTACTTGGCCAAGATAACCACTAGCAATGGAGAGCATGCAAGATCACAAACAACACAGACATGATAGAATCATAAAGACAAAACCATTAATCAAACCAACATAAATACTCCCTCTTGGAGTGTTATCGCCACATTTTGGCCAAAGGAGGAGATGGGCCGTAATCAAGATGGGCTTGGAGGATACATATATACAACGTATTGCTGGATCGGCCTTGTGCGTGGATTTGGGCTAAATTGCCCGTGTATCTGTATATTGTAGTAGGTTCCGTTTCGGTTTAAGTAAGAGATAGAGTTGTTAGGGTTATTCCAAAGATAGAAAGTCTCTGGACTATAAATATGTACCTAAGGTTATTGAGAAAGGAGGACAATCACATTCACAACAAACACAATCTCGGCGCATCGCCACCCCTTGTTGTTTCTAGGGTTTCTTTCGGGTAAGTATCATCTGCCTAGATCGCATCTTGCGATCTAGGCGATTCGCTATCGTTATTTGGTGTTACTCGTCGAAGCCTTGTTGATGGCGAGTAATACTATTATCATAGATTTTTAGGTTAGCATCGGTACTTTTGCTATGATTGTTTAGATATGCTACCTCTAGTTATCTCGCCTTTGCACCTTTCCTTGGGTGGAAGGCGGCATCTTATGATCTTTATTCAGTTGTTTTGATTTGTTATAGTTATGCCTTGTTTTCCAAGGTTTAGTTTGATATCCACATAATCGGCCTTGCAAACGGGTTGAACGATCCAGAGTACGTAAGGATATGGTTTGCCAATTCGAGAGGAGTTGTTAGAATTGACTTTCGTCGGTTGTTAGGCCTTCTCTAGGGTTAGTTTTCTATCATCTTTTATATCTACCGCTCGATTACGTGTAGGATGTTCCAATTACGTGGTGAAAACGTTAAACTGTCGTAGGTCGATTTAACTTGTATTGATGAAGCAAAACCCCATGTTATCGTAGATCCAATGCAGAACCATGGGATAATTGGCTCCAGGAGCCGATTCACGAAACACAGGGAGCAGTCAATTTCGAATTTACGATACTTGTTTGCCATGCGAAACTGATCGAAGCAATCCATCACCTTCGACCAGGTATAGGTCGGTGGCATATGAATCGGCCGGACGTGTGCGAGTTTTGCGCGTTGCAGAGGGACCAGGCCCACCAGCGATTCGGAGCCTCCGGCTCTTCGTGTTGCTTCGCTGCTCGCCGGTGGGTTTTGACAGCAACACATTCGCACGCCCGGTGGGACATTCAACAACATCTGCATCAACATCCGACGCTGCGATGGGGGATGGACCGGTCACGTCTGACGATCGCCGAGGAGCACAAGGCGGTATGATGATATCAAAGCTCTCTTGAAGCCAATCTCATCGGCTCTTTTGAGAGGACCCGTAAGCATGGCATCGGTGGAAAGGGTTCTCGCCAAGGTGCTCTTGATGAGGTGGATCTCATTCCTTCCAGGAGCGCACTGAGCTCTGCGACAGAAGTCAACTACATGGTGGCTCACTCTTCACCGCCATTCCGAGAGCTTAGTGAACGCTTTCGAGCGCATCGCGTTCGTGTAGTTCAGAGATCATGAAACATCGATACTCTCCGGGCCTACTCTAGGGACTCACCAGGAGAAAGACTGCTCCAGACCAGGCCACAGCTGCCATTCACGCTTGCAGCTCCGGATCCACCAGGGGCACCGGCGTACGTCGTCTACAAGGTTGGAGGTGACCCAAGCGATTGCCAGTTCCTGTTTGAACCACCTAAAGAAATCCCACATGTATATGTGTGCACCTACGTCTTGGACGCAATAACTTCGACGACGAACCAGATTAACCGCAGGGATTTGGTCGGGAGTTTACGGCAGGGCTTCGGGCGGTATTTCTGGAGCGGGGATGTCTGGGATGGACGCTGATAAACAGGCATGGCTAGCCAAGTACGCCACCGGAACGAGTCATGATAATGCAGCCCCTGCAGCTCAAACGGTGGAGCAAATCCGTACTATCTTGAGAGACTCGGTTAAAGTCAAGAGAAGGACAATCGGCTATTCCAAGCCGTACCCCAACGAGTTTGATCTGATTCCGCTGCCGCCCAAGTATCGGCTCCCTGAGTTCTCAAGGTTTAGCGGATCAGAAGGGTCGAGCTCGATCGAGCATGTGAGCCGATACCTGGCACAGTTAGGCATGATTTCAGCATCGGATCAGTTACGCGTAAGGTTCTTTGCGCAATCTCTGACAGGACCAGCTTTTGGGTGGTACACCTCGTTGCCACCTGATTCGATCCAGACCTGGAAGCAACTGGAAGAGCAGTTCCACATTCAGTATCATTCAGAAGCTACCGAGGCTGGCATTGCAGATCTGGCGCAGGTGCGGCAACAGCGGGAGAAAGCTTGCGAGTACATTCAGCGTTTCAGGACTGTCAAGAACCGATGTTATTCGGCTCGTTTAACTGAGAAAGAAGCAGTCGAGCTGGCAGTGTTGGGTCTCTCAGCACCTATCAAGGATCTGGCTTTCCAAGTAGAGTACAATTCATTGGCGCACATGGCCCAGAAACTGACAATGTATGAACAGCGCCACCCTGAGTTGTACCAAGACAAGTTCAAACGTCCGATAGGCCTGGTCGATACAGAAGAAGAGGATCCTATACAAGACCAGGAGGTGGCCGTGGCTGAATGGGCTCGGGGGGCAGATCCTGTGTCCTGCAAATGGGTAAAGCAGCAAGGGCCTGCAAAAGGGTTCGACTTCGATGTGAGCAAAGCTGAGCAGATATTCGATTTCTCGAAGAAAGAAAAGTGAAGTTACCCAAAGGCCATAAAATCCCTACGGCTCAAGAGATGAACGGAGACCATCGCAAGTGGCATCACTCGTTCACCCACACCACCAATGATTGCAAAGAGCTATGTCGCCAGATCCAGCGGCGATAGAACAGGTACGTCGATCCTTGGGCAATTCGCCATGAAAGTAGACACAAACCCATTTCCGGCGTCAACATGGTAGAACACACCACACTCGAGGCGCTGATTGGATTCTCGTTCGATGTTAATATGGCAGGACCTGTACCACCATGGCACATATAAGGAGGAAGGCGGTCGCTCTCGGGGCAAAGAAAGAGAGGAGGCTGGTCCACACGACCGCCTGTTATGATGACAAACGGTATTTGCAGGAGCAAGTGAGAAGCGTGCGATATCGAAGCCACTCACGCATCTCCTTAAAAAGTATGAGCGTCAATCGACCGGCGTCTCGTAGCGATAGAGATGATGAAGGATATGAGCACCTCGCTAGGGAAAGTCAAAGGAAAAGGAAGGCGTGGATAAACATTGGGATTGTCCCTTCTTCAAGTATTCTGGGATGCGGAATGAGCCGATTGCCTACAATCGGCAATGCCGGAATGTGGACAGCGGAAGGAGGTCCAGTTTCGGTGTTCAAGCATCTAGGGCCTCTCCGCCTCGGCATACAGAGAAGTCATCTCGAGCAAAAGATCTCGAGGAGCCAATGGGTGAAGAAGAAGAAGATATCACCGCCAAGGTGGTGCCCGATGGACTCGAGACACCCAAAAGCGTAGAGTTCAGCGATGCGTAACTTGAGGAAGCCGGCGCGATACCTCCACGCTTTAAAGCACGGCCCGATCTGCCGTGAAAATTCGCGACCTTGGAAACGGGGATCGTCCGAAAGGAAAGAGTGGCGCCCCAAGCGGTAAAAGCCGATGCGAAGACATCGGTGGCATAAACATGGTGTTCATACTTCCGCCGAGTTTTGCGCTCCAAGAACCAAAGAACTACCAGCACGGTTTGATCGCGCCCACGGCCGATTATCTTTAAAAGCCACGTGAGAAGGGCTACAAACATCTGAAAGCCACAGCCTGCGAGGTTACATCAATGGGCACTGTCGGCAAGATGTTGGTTGACACCGAGCGGCGATCAATATAATGCCATACTCCATGCTACGGCATTTGGGACGCTCCCGCAGATCGATCAAAACCAACGTCACGTTAAGCGACTTCGGCCAAACTTGAACGCAAGGCGTCTTGAGCGTGGATCGACCGTGGGCAGAAAAACCATCCCTACGTCATTCTTTGTCGTGGCACAAAAGCACCTCTGTCTTCTTTGGGAGAGATTGGATTCACGCTTCTGCGCATTCCATCCACGATGCACCATTACTGTCTGATGGGATGGAGATGAAGTGGAGGTCATTCATGCGAGATGATTCGATCGAGATCTCCATAGCTGGCATGAACATCGGAAGCGAAGACCAAGAGCCGATCTGGAATCAGTCTAGACGGCTGTGGCGCATTGAATCTACAAAAAGGGTGAGGCTGGTCTTATCCGGCCCGACAGAGTAGCAAAGTCCACGATCGATGCGTGGTATGGCGATCCTGCGATCGGCCACAAAAATAAAAAGCGGTAATCTTCGACAAGCAGGTCATGCGTAGTAGGAGATTCCCTGCCATTTTAGAGCACAAATAAGGTGTAAACCGTCCTTGACTAATGCAATCAAAAAGGGGGCCGATTCAGGCAATCGGCCCAAATTATTTTTGTTATCCTCACCAACTATTTGCCCCGTGTTTAGCATCGATTTAGTAGGTGACGGAAAGCTAGGGTATGGGTTTACCTCCGCTGATGAGCTAGAGGAGATTGACATCGGTCCTGGGGATAAGCCACGACCAACATTTATCAGCAAGAAGTTAGACCCGAATCTGCGGGGTCCGATGATAGCTTTGTTGAAAGAGTATCCGCATCGCTTTGCAGGACTATCTGAGATGCAGGTTAGACAGAGCATCATTGAGCATCGACTCCGCTTAAAAAGGGTTTCGCCATTCCGGTAGCGAGCACACGGATGAAGGCGAAATTTTGGAAGAAGTCAAGAAAGAGATCAAGAAAATGTTGTGACTAGGTTAATCAGACCATGCGGTATGCTGAGTGGATTTCTAGTATCGCACTGAGAGAAAAGGATGGCCGGCGTGTTGCCATAGATTTTCGGGATCTCAATAGAGCTACTCAAAGGATGAGTATCCGATGCCTGTGAGAGACATTAATCAACGCAACTGGTCATAAGATCTTGAGCTTCATGGACGGCAATGCCGGTTACAACCAAATTTTATGGCTCGGAAGATATACACAAGACTGCGTTGAGTCCCGTTCGTGGGGTTGTTTGAATATGTAGTCATGATGTTTGACCGAAGAATGCCGCGCCACATACCAAAGAGCCATGAATTACATCTTCCATGATCGATCGATGGCGTGGTGGTCAAGTTCGCTTCAAGACAAGGACACTTGACGATCTGCAGCGTCTGGACCGAACAAGAAAATTCGCCACGGATGAATCCAAAGAAGTGTGCCTTGAGGTGACGGTCAGTTCTTGGGTTTCTTGGTCCATGAACGCGAATTGAGATCGGCTGAAAAGTCGAGGCGGTGCGAACAATGAAGCCACCTACCACGAAGAAAGAACTGCGATCTCTCATCGGCAAGATCAAACTTCGAAGATTCATCTCAATCATCGGGAAGAATAGAGCCGTTCATGGACTGGTGAAAATTAAGTCGATGAGGAATTCCGGCGGGGAGAACAACAACGAGCCTTGACGAGATCAAAGAATATCTAACGAAGCCGCGGTGTTGGTTCCGCACCGGATAGGCCGTTCTATATTTACTTGTCGATCGACACGTCCATCGCCTCGGTGGTGGTGCAAGTTTATGATGGTGCAGCGAGTTGTGTTTTACATCAGCGGAAGGATCTGGATGCGTAGACAAGGTATCCCGAGATCGATAAGTTGTGCCTCTGCCTGTGTTTCACCTGCACCAAGCTGCGCCACATCTTGCTCTCAGCGGAGATTATCATTATATGCAAATCAGATGTCATAAAACATATGCTGTCGGCTCCTATGTTGAAAGGCCGACTCGGCAAATGGATGTTTGCATTATCGGAATTTGATATCCGGTATCAACCCGCGAAAGCGGTTAAAGGTCAGGCGTTGGCCGACCTTATTGCTGAAAGAATCAACACTGATATTGCAGCGCTGTCTATACGAGCATGGGCCATGTTTTTCGATGGATCGGTTTGTGATGATTGCGGCATCGGCATTCTACTCGTGTCGCCCCGGGGGGCAACATATTCCTTCTCCATCAGACTATCTACCCCTCGCACCAACAACGTCATTTGAGTATGAGGCGTCGCAAGGAATGGAGTTGCTCATCAAGCCGGAGCGGTGGAAATTTTGGAGACTCCAAATTGGTGATTTCCCAACTCACGGAGGAATACAAGTGTGAGCGAGTCGCTCTTCCCATTATGGTTGCAATGCCGTGAGTGATGGCACATTCGGTACATAAACTTTAATCGATCCCGATCGCAGAATACCGGCGAATGATCTCGCACAAATGGCTTCAGGCTACAAGGACGTAGCGTATGAAGGCGATGTTCAAGTACGCTTCGGGCGGACGATCGGAGAGCCGATATCTTCAATTACTTGAAAGATTCGGCTCGGGGGGCACCTAAACGGATAAGGTACAAGGCCATGAAGTATGTGCTTATTGGGGACGACATGTTTTACAGGACTCGGAAGGGTTCTTGCTCAAATGTCTGGGGCCAACCGAGGCCAATCGGCTCCTGCACGAGGTACACGAAGGCGCCTGTGGAACTCACCAATCGGCTCACAAGATGAAATGGTTGATCAGGCGATCAGGGTTTTATTGGCCCACCATGCTTGAGGACTGTTTTAAGTACTACAAAGGGTGTCAAGCATGTCAGAAATTTGGAAAAATTCAGACGGCACCCGCGTCAGCAATGAACCCCATCATCAAGCCTTGGCCATTCCGAGGTTGGGGCATGGACATGATTGGCAAGATCAATCCTCCATCAAGCAAAGTCCACATGTGGATTTTGGCCATTACGGATTATTTCACTAAATGGGTGGAAGCCGTCCCTATGAAGTCAGTAAACTCGAAGGATGTTATCAATTTTGTGAAAGAACATGTCATTCATAGATTCGAGATTCCCCAAACTATCACGACCGATGGAGGTTCGGTCTTCATTTCTCAAGAGTTTAGAAAATTCTGCGAGGACACGGGAATTAAGCTGATCCGATCATCTCCATACTATGCTCAAGCAAATGGGCAAGCTGAAGCGTCCAACCAGAGCCTTATCAAGCTGATCAAGAGGAAAGTCAATGAGCACCCTAGGCGTTGTACGAGGTTTTGTCGAGGCTTTATGGGCTTATCGCATGTCATGTCATGGAGCGATAAAACCTCGCCATACCATCTAGTCTATGGACAAGAAGCCGTATGCCACAGGAGATTACGGCTGGATCTAGACGTGTCACTTTTCGTAACGATCTAACAATCAAGAATATGCGACCACGATGAGTGGCGTGTTGAGGATTTAGCGAGCTTAGGTGTGGTCGCTTGAGAAAATCAAAGAGAACAAGGCCAAGGTAGCTCGTGCATATAATAAGAAGGTGAGACCAAAGGAGTTCCACGTTGGCGATCGGTATGGGAAGCTGTATTGCCATTGGGGACTAAGGATGCGACATATGGTAAATGGTCTCCAAATTGGCACGGGCCATACAGGTCGATCAAGTTTTAAGGGAACGCGTACATGCTTGAGGAGCTGAACGACGCGAATTCCGGTGGTCAACAGCCAGCATCTCAAGAAATATTTCCCAAGCATGTGGGATGATGGAGATGAAATGTGGGGCGATACATGAAATCGGACAAATAAAAAAAAATAGCCGATGCAGTCATCGACTCTCGAGGTTCAAATCATTAGCAGTGCTTTACATGAATGAGCTCTTGAAGGAATGCCTCAAGGCGTGGAGGCGTCGACGGACATGATCCACCTCGGCGATCTCGGCTTCGTCATCTTCGTCCTTGCCCGTCACTAGATGCTTGTTCAGGGCACGTATTTCCGCCAGATCAGTCTTCAGTTGAGCTTTGAGGCCTTCTGCTTCGTCTTGGGAGCGGGCGATGAATGCTTCCTTGTCACGAATGAGCTGTTTAGTCGCCCGGACCTTCTCTTCAAGATCTTCCAATTCCTTTTTCAAAAGTGCAAGCTCGGCGGTGCTGACAGAGGTGTCAGTTTTGGCATCCAGAGACGCCTTTTTCTCATTGAGCTGATGACATTTGTCTGCAATATTGGCCTTCAGCGGGAGTTGGGCGCGGCGCAGATTAATCCTCTCACGAGCCGACTTCACCCTTGACCCGTAGAAAGACAAAGTTACAACTGGCCAAAGCTTCACCTGCAATGCTACTGGGAGTTGGTCCTTGATTTCGGCAAGAACACTCTTCACCTCTTCAGAACCCTCGATCAACTTCTCGATCGGGGAGGACAGCAAGGCTTTGAGACGCTGGAATTGAGGTGGAACAGCCCTTGCTCGTGGTTCATCGTTGGCAACAGAGAGAGTTGGTTCGATGGATTCAGGGTCGAACGTCAGCAGGCCTGAAATATCACAACCCTGGCAGGCCGAAATGGCGTCAGTATGCATCTAACATGGAAGGATGAGCCGAACGAGGCGAACGTACCTCTCCTAAGATCAAGGGGACAGCAGATGACGAGACAATCGGCTTGTGTGTTGTCGCTGGGGGCTCGACTAAAGTGGTAACCGTTTCATCTACACCGTCAGGGATTACTAGATCCAGCCTTGCGAGAGGCATCGGCGCTTCCCCGGCTTTCCCACTAGAAGTGTCAGTCGCCTGCATGGAAGGTGCTTGCCGATGTAAATAGTGATGAATCGGCAGATAAAAAAACAATTGGTAAGAGCATGGAGGGTGATGTTTCGAAACCTCCTGGCTCGACGAAGAAGTTTGCAGTCCCTTGCGAGCCCTCTTGGGGCTCACGGCTGGCCCCGCCTCGACTGATGCTCGGGGGGCAGCAGGTTCAGGAACTGGCCTTTTCCTGGGAGCCGATTGTGGCAAATCTGGCTGGCTCGGTGTGATGGTCCTCTCAGTCTGGGCCCAATTCTCCTCGATTGGATTGTGTGTCCTCATGGAGGTGTCTTGACGGAAGCCTTGTAAAGGAGAGCTAGTAAGCACGAGCATGTTTGCAAGGATGAAAGAGATCAACCAAGGCATGGATCAGCGTACATGCGAACTTTCTGGAGAAGGGCTCCGGCGCCTCAAGGTCTTCCTGGCAGCTACCTTCCTCACCATTGTTCTTGTTTTAGTTGGAACTCGAGAGGCGGCTGATTTAGAAGTTGCTTGGTTCTTGGAAGCCGATTGTGGTGATATCGGCTGGTTCTGCATCACGACCTTTTTCAAAGGTGGCGATTTTTTGCAGAAAAGGACCACAGGAGCTGGTGGGAAGAATTCGAAGGGGGAGCCATCACCGTGCGTAGGTTCAGGACCATCTTGTTGCTGCAAGGAGACAGAGTGGGTTATTAGAAGAATCATTTGTGAGCTGCATCAAGAAATTTACGAGTAGTGGTACCTGTTCTACGGGGATATCATATTCAGCATCGAGCTGCTCCAGCAACGGTCCCAGAGCTCTCCTGAAGGCATGAGTCTTCCACATCGACCACCAGTTCTCAAAACCATCGGTTGATGAAGTGAAGGTGAGGTTGTTAGGAATTGGGATGGTCAGAGAATCGAAGAAGGAATAACACCTTTGACTGGTGAGAGGATCGGGCAGGTCAGCTCTGCTCTCTGTAAGATGGTGGATAAAGAAATGGGGAGGTACTTGTCCAAGGCAAAATTGCCGAGCCACTAGGACCGGCTGGTAGAATTCGTATCCAGGCTTGATTATTCTGTTGGATATTCTCATGCCAACTGGAAGGAAACAGGGACGGATCACAGTGGAAAATATGCCGAAGTCTTTGGTGTCATCGGCAAAGTTGTCTAGCTCAAGGAGATTGGATTTTCAAAATGTTCCGATTCTTCCATGTAAGGAAAGAAGATAGGATTGTCCAGCCTTGAAGAAAATGCTGAACCACTTGGATGCTTCTGAGGATCAGTTTACTACAGCGATCTATACAGATCTTGGCCGTAGCTGGTGCATCGGATCTTCCTTTGGCATCCGGAAAGGTGCAACTCGCCAAAAGGGGAAGTTTGGGACATGGTTTTGAAAATACAATGAGCCCATAGCTGAATGAACCACCAAGGACCTCCTATTTTGGCTATGCTTGGGAGAATAGTTTGACAGACATCAATGGAGATATCGATAGACCTCTCCAAGAACAGTTTACGATGCCAAGTTGAGTGCCTTTGGCAAGTTCGTAGGCCAAGGAGAGGTAATTCTTGGTTGGAGCAAGGGAAGGGCCACAGAATATGAAATGTTCCAGCCAGAAGTTGAGGAAAGCCGTGTGTTCTTTCTCTGTGACAGGGCCTTTAGTTTTCATGTGGCTTTGAATATAGGCACCCCAGTTCGTGCAGTCTGTTTTGGAAGAAAGCTTGTAGGGGACCTTTGTCAGATTAAAAGCCGAAGGGCTGGGTGATGTAACGTCCAGACCAGTAATCATCACCACGTCTAACAGAGTTGGTGTCATGGGGCCATGACCGAACATGAAGCAGTTCAGAGCATCGGACCAGAAATAGCCGATGGTTTTTAGAAGATTTTCATGTTTCTCAAGGGGAGACAATGACAAATACAAGGCATCGGCTATTCCCGTGGTTTCCCATTGAGATTGGTAAGTTTTGGCTACCCTGCTGTACCAAGAGACCCAATGTTCAGGAGGATTAGGCCAGGCTCGCAAGCAGTCGGCCCAAGAATTCAAATCTAGGTTTTGGCTTACGAAGGGGATTCTGTTTGCCTCGCAAGAGATCAGATGGGCAGGACTAGATTACATGCGGGGCCAAGACAGAGAATTTGGGAGAGAAGGATGCGAAGAGAATGTCTGAAACCTAAAAAATTTAATGGTGGAATAAAGCATTAATTCAGGTGTTTGCCATTAATTCTACCACCGTGTTCAGACTGCGAGGAGTAGGCGTACCTTCAGACCAGAGACCGCTGTGTTGGTGTTGGACGATTCCGCCATCTAGTTTTCCGGCGGAGATGGATCTATGCAATGGGGGATCGAGGGTTCTTGTAAATGTAAGCTCGATCTATTCTGTGTGGCAATTGGAGATCTTTGTTGGCCTTTTTGAAGAGGGTCAGGCTACCGTTTGAAACTGGAAAGTGGCCGCTCAGATTTGTCTAAGTATGCGACCAAATTTGACCTTGTCAACGTTGTGGGGAAAGCCGATGTGTTACCATCGGCTCTTTTGGCTTTGACTTGGTTGACTATATGAGCGTAGTACGGTGAAAGCCGATACATTACTATCGGCTTCTGGAACGTTGACCTATTTTGACTATCGGCAAAATCGAATTGGAAAAGCAATATTTGTTGATTCAAAAGACGATTGTTTACAATGGAGCCGATTGCTTACAAAAGGAAATCTACTACTAGTACTACTACTACTAGTTCCTAATCTAGAGGCTGGTGTCGTCGCCGCTGTCTTCGCCGCCGTCGTATTCGCTGTCATCAGCGCTGCCTTGTAGTCTTCATTCGCCGCTGAAATTGTCAATGGGCCTCCTCCTCCTCGTCATCTTCGGTGTCCTCGCTGGACCCGGCGCGGAAGCGCTTCACCGGCGGGTATTCGTCGGAGGAGGTGTCCTCCTCCGCTTCCTCCTCCTCGTCGGAGGATTCGACGCCGTCCCAGGACATGGCGTCGTCGGTGCTCTCCGCCTCTAGTTCCCCGTCGGCAAGGAACTGCAGGCCCTCCTCGCCGTTGGTTAGGGACTCGTCGTCCTCTGACCAGGCGGCGAAGTCCCAGTCCCTCTCGTCCCACCATTGTGGGGCGAGAGCCTCGTACGCCGCCATTGGCGGGTGCTCCGGCGTCGGCTCTCGGTCGCTCATCGTGTTGGAAGATTGGGAGGAAAGGGCGGATGATTTGGAGGAAGAAGAGGAGGCCATGGCGGAGGAAGAGGGTTTTTTGGCTAATGGAAGAAGATGGGGGCTGCAAACTGCTCAGATGAATTTAAATAAGGGGAATAGTGGGAGGTGGTTCAATGCCATAGCGGTTTCCCAGAATGTGGTGCCAAAATTGTCAAATCATGCACTGCGGAGAAGTTGAGAAGACAGGGCATCATGATGAGGGGGTGGCGTGACGATTCTGCTCTGCAACGCGTAACCCGATAAGAAAAAAAAGAAGGGGGAAGAAAAAACATCAACGGAGTGGTTTTGGAATTATTATTGCCAAAACCAGGGGGGCATGTGTTATCGCCACATTTTGGCCAAAGGAGGAGATGGGCCGTAATCAAGATGGGCTTGGAGGATACATATATACAACGTATTGCTGGATCGGCCTTGTGCGTGGATTTGGGCTAAATTGCCCGTGTATCTGTATATTGTAGTAGGTTCCGTTTCGGTTTAAGTAAGAGATAGAGTTGTTAGGGTTATTCCAAAGATAGAAAGTCTCCGGACTATAAATATGTACCTAAGGTTATTGAGAAAGGAGGACAATCACGTTCACAACAAACACAATCTCGGCGCATCGCCACCCCTTGTTTCTAGGGTTTCTTTCGGGTAAGTATCATGCTGCCTAGATCGCATCTTGCGATCTAGGCAGTATCTGCTTATGCGTTATTTGGTGTTACTCGTACTGAAGCCTTGTTGATGGCGAGTAATACTATTATCATAGATTTGTTTAGGTTAGCATCGGTACTTTTTGCTATGATTGTTCAGTTATGCTACCTCTAGTTATCTCGCTGCCTTTGCACCTTTCCTTGGGTGGAAGGGCGGCATCTTGCTTGATCTTTATTCAGTTGTTTTGATCTGTTATAGTTATGCCTTGTTTTCCAAGGTTTAGTTTGATATCCACATAATCAGGCCTTGCAAACGGGTTGAACGATCCAGTAGTACGTAAGGATATGGTTTGCCAATTCGAGAGGAGTTGTTCCGGGAATTGACTTTACGTCGGTTGTTAGGCCTTCTCTAGGGTTAGTTTTCTATCATCTTTTATATCTACCAGGCTCAATTACGTGTAGGATGTTCCAATTACGTGGTGAAAACGTTAAACTGTCGTAGGTCGATTTAACTTGTATTGATGAAGCAAAACCCCATGTTATCGTAGATCCAATGCAGAACCATGGGATAATCGGCTCGAGCGATTCCTGGAAACACCCGGATGGTCATGGCTCGAATTTTACGTATACTTGTTTGCCATGCAGGAAACTGATCGAAGCAATCCATCACCTTCCTGACTAGGTATAAGTCAGGTGGCACGCCCTTGAATCAGCCAGGACGTGTGCCGGAGTTTTGCGGGCCGTTGCCCGAGGGACCAGGGCCCACCAGCAGTTCTGGGAGCCTCCCGGCTCTTCGTGTTGCTCGTCGCTGCTCGCTGGTGGGTTTTGACAGGCAACATGGAGTCATTAGAAACTACTTGGCCAAGATAACCACTAGCACCGGAGAGCATGCAAGATCACAAACAACACAGACATGATAGAATCATAACGACAAAACCATTAATCAAACCAACATAATAATCTCAATATCCATCAGATCCCCGCAAACACAACATGCATGATTACAAATAGATTAGATCTTGATCCTGAACGGAGCTCACAAGATCTATACATGAAAGCACAAAGGAGGAGATACAACCATCTAGCTACTACATGGACCCATAGTCCAAGGTGGAACTACTCACGCATCATACCGGAGAGAAGGCCTCCGGGATGATCTCCCCTCCGGCAGGGTGCCGGAAAGAAATCCAGATCCCCCCGATCTAGGGACGATGGTGGCGGCGGCTACAGACGGTTTCATGGATATTTGATCGGGTACTCAGAGTTTCTGCATCGGGGGCTTTTTATAGGCGAAGGGGGAGTTCGAGGAGCCGGCCAGGGGCACCAAACCCTAGCCAGGTGCGGGCCCACCTGTGGCCGCGCCTGGGGGGTTTGGCCCCTCTGGCTTGCCTCCCGGGCTCCCCTCTGGACTTCTTGTGCCCCACGGAAAGTAATTGACTTTGTCGTTTGTCTCGTCCAATTCCGAGAATATTTCTGTACTAACTTTTCCAAACCAAAACAATGAACAGGCATCCGCACTGCAACTTGTTAGTAGGTTAGTACCAGAAAACATGTAAAAAGCATCTTAAAGTGTAGTCAAGTAAATAAAAGTAGATACTAAACAAGCATGGAGCATCAAAAATTATAGATACGTTCACGATCACCGCCAATGGTCAAGGCACACTACTTAAAACGCCGACATCGACACGGTCACCTCGGTATCCCCGACGAGACGAGGATGGCGAAAATAGATCACAAAGCTATCTTGGTGTCGTCGCGGTTTTGATACCGATTCTCGAGTTGGTCGACCCCAATGTCTTCGTGCCTATGGAGATTATTGACGGCGACAACCAAAGATCCTCTGAGTCCCTCAAAACCGACTTGAGGAAGATGGCTCTCTGCCAGAGATGATGGTGCATCCAAGTCTCCTGCGCCAGAGGAATAAAAAAAATTGTAATATTTGTTTCCTCTAGGATTTGTATGCGGAAAAAACTACTTGTTAACTTAAGGCGGAAAAAACAATGGTTGTTATTTCCAGCTACTCAAGAACTGGTTCCAGCATGTATATATTTTTAAGCAAGTGCTGGCTTATCCATTACTCTGGTTTTTATGCTTGACCTTTCGTGAGTCGGAAGACTCGTTGTCGGAACTATGCGCTTAGGTGATGATGCACAATGGCACCGTCAATAACCTAAGCACAAAATTGCCGACAATAAGTGCTGAAAGTCACTACTCCAGAATCCACATAAAAACAACAAAGAACGTGTAGACCAAAAAACTTAAGCTAACGCCCGTGGGCGGAATTTTCACAAGTGCAATTGCAAAACTTGTGCATAAAGGTTTTATACGATCCAAAAATGAACACTAAAGGAGATAAAAGACTCAGAAAAATGAGTGAACCAGAGAGCTTTATTTTACTGATCATATAAGAGGTACACAATAGATAAAAATGCGAAGTGTAGAAAGGACGTAGTTGTGCTATGTTCCATGGCCGATCAAGCTCCGGGTAGTCATCATCTGGGTCACGTCGCTTATGCTTATGATCCTCGTTGGGTCTATCCTCCGGTTCACGATTGTCAACAAGGTAGTAAGACCCATTGAGTAGACCCTTGCTTATTATGAACGATCCTTTCCATGGCGCGGATAATTTGTGTGACTTCTTCTGATTAAGTCGGAGCACCAGGTCCCCCTCTTTAAACGAGCGATGCCGAATGCGGCGACTATGGTAGCTGCATAGCTTCTTCTAGTAGATGGCGGATCTTTGGCATGCCAAAACGCTCTCTTCCTCGAGAAGGTTCACATCTAGGCGTCTGGATTCTTCAGCGTCATCTTCTTCGTAGGCAGCAACTCTTGGGGAATCGTGAAGGATGTCGGAAGGCAGGATGACTTCTGCTCCATATACCATGAAATAAGGGGTGTAGACGGTAGATCTGTTGGGTGTTGTTCGTAAAATCCACAACACAGATGGTAGTTCCTCCGCCTAGGCTCCAGATGCTCTATGCAGCGGTGCCTCAAGACGTGGCTTGATTCCCTGCAGAATTAATCCATTAGCTCGCTCAACCTAACCATTGGACTGTGGGTGTGCCACAGATGCAAGGTCAAGTCGGATGCCCTTCTCCCAACAATAAGCTTCCACTTCTCCGAGTGACAGGTTGCTGCCGTTGTCGGTGATAATGCTATGTGGGAGACCAAATCTCACCACTAGATCCCGGACAAACCTGAGGGAAGTTTCCCCATCAAGCTTTCTAATGGGTTTAGCTTCTATCCATTTGGTGAATTTTTCAACTGCTACTAGCAGATGCGTAAACCCACATGGTGTCGTCTGCAACGAACCAACCATGTCCAGCCCCCAGACTGCAAACGGCCAAGTTATTGGTATTGTTTGCAATTTTTCAGCTGGAATGTGTGGTTGTCGGGCATAATACCGGCATCCTATGCATGTCTCAACTAGCTTGTCAGCGTCAGTCTTTGCGGTCAGCCAGTAGAATCCTTGTCGGAAAGCTTTAGCGACCAACGATCGGGGATTGGCGTGATGCCCGCAATCTCCGAGATGGATTTCACGGAGGATTTCGATACCTTCTTGCTGGGAAACACACTTAAGGTATACACCAGTAGTGCTTCTTTTGTAGAGTTGTCCATTGATTATGGTATATCCCTTTGCTCGACGTACTATTTGTCATCTTTCGACTTCGTCGTCGGGCAAGTTCCGTGTACGAGATACTCCATGAACGGTTTTGTCCAAGCCGGAGGGACCTTTGTCACTGTGTGAACAAAAGAGTCAACTCTGTCCGGGTTGTCGATGTGTGCTCCTTTCACGGATGGTGTCCGTAGATGCTCCAGGAAAACGCCAGGCGGAATTTGTTTATGCCCTGACCCAAGCTTTGACAGCAGGTCAGCCGCCTCATTTTTCTCCCTAGGTACATACTTGACCTCGTAGCCCAAGAAAATCTTGGCTATCTCGTCCACTTCGTCATGATATGCCGCCATCATAGGGTTCCGTGCGTTCTAGGTGCCAGCCACCTGCTGGGCAACCAAGTCAGAATCTCCACAATAAACTATGCGCTTGATGCCAATATCCTTGGCTATGCGTAGTCCGTGAATGAGTGATTCATACTTCGCCATGTTATTCGTAGCCTCGAAGCGGATCTGCAGAACGTAGTGTAGCTTTTCCCCGGTTGGTGACTGCAATAGTACACCAGCCCCCGAGCCATTGAGTAGCTTTGATCCGTCAAAGTGCATCACCTAGTATTCTAGCTCTGGTATAGGGGTAGCATCAGGCATCTCCGTCCAGTCGGCGATAAAATATGCCAAGGCTTGTGATTTGATAGCGATGCGTCTCTTGTAGGTGATCTTGAAGGCGGCAAGTTCAATGCCCCACTTCGCGACCCTTCCTGTGGCGTCGTTGTTTTTAATGATGTCGGACAGTGGAGCTTTACTCACAACTGTAATGGGCTTCTCCTGGAAGTAGTGCCTTAGCTTCCGAGAAGCAAGGAACACTCCATAAGCTAGCTTCTGGTAGTGCGGGTAACGCTGCTTGGACTCCGTCAAGACCTCTTTTACATAGTAAACTAGTCATTGAACTCCATACTCATGCCCTGGTTCCTTCCGCTCTACCACGACGACGATGTTGATTACCCGGTTGGTGGCCGCCATGTAAATTAACATAGGCTACCCCGGCTTGGGCGCAGCAAGCATAGGCGCTGAGGAAAGTATCTCCTTGAGCTGCTTCAATGATGCATCTGCTTCGTCCGTCCACGTGAATTTGTCCGCCTTCTTCAGCAACCTGTACAGTGGCAGAGCCTTTTCTCCAAGTCAGCTGACGAACCAACTAACAGCTGCAATGCAACCTGTTAGCCGTTGTATGTCCTTTAGGCATGTCGGATGGTTTATGTTTAATATGACCTTGATTTTCTCTGGGTTGACTTCAATTCCACGCTGGGAAACGATGAAGCCCAAAAATTTGCCGGCTGGAACCCCGAAGACGCACTTCTTAGGGTTAAGCATCATGTTGTATTTCCGAAGATTATCAAAGGTTTATTTTAAGTCGGAGATTAAGTCATTTGACTTTTTAGACATCACCTCTATATCGTCCACATAGGCATGAATGTTCCGAACAATTTGATCATGTAGGCAATGCTGCATTGTCCGCTGGTACGTAGCACCTGCGTTTTTTAGCCCAAAGGGCATCGTGACATAGCAAAATGTGTCGTAGGGTGTTGTGAACGAAGTGGCCAATTGGTCTGACTTCCTCATCTTGATCTGGTGGTATCTTGAGTATGCATCGAAAAGACACAAAAGCTCTGAGCCAGCCGTCGAGTCAATGACTTGGTCAATGCGAGGCAAAGCAAACGGATCTTTGGGATATGCTTTGTTCAAGCCGGTGTAATCAACGCACATTCTTAATTCTTTGGTTCCCTTTTTGGGAACAAGTACAGGATTGGCAACCCATCGGGTGTGAAGGACTTCTCAGATAAAACTAGCCTTAAGTAACCTAGATATCTCTTTTCCTATGGCGCGTCTCTTCTCGTCTCCGAAGCGTCGTATAGGTTGTTTCACTGGTTTACATTTTGGATCAATATTCAAGCTGTGCTCGGCAAGTTCCCTAGGTACACCTTTCATGTCGGCAGGTTTCCAGGCAAAGATGTCCCTGTTCTCATGGAGGAACTCGACGAGCATGCTTTCCTATTTAGGGTTCAGGTTCGTCCCAATGGCGGTGGTCTTGGAGGAATCGCCAACCACAAGTTCCACCGGCTTGGTCTCGATGTCGGCCTTGAATGCTGGGGCGGAGTCAGAAATCTGTTTCTTTGATGCGGGCATCTCCGAGGCATCGACCTTGCTCTGGATCTCCTTGAATTCTTCGTTGTAGAGGACAGCTTCTGCAAAGGCTGCTTCTTCGATCTCGTAGTCCCTTGCCTTGGTAAAGCTTCCGGATATGGTGATGATATTGTTTGGTCCGGGTATCTTGATCTTGTTGTAGACGAAGCATGGCTTGGCCATGAAGGTGTGGAAGATGTCGTGGCCGAATATGACGTGATACACGCTCTTGAAGGGGACCACCTCAAAGGTCATGCGTTCTTGGCAGTAATTATTGACATCGCCAAAAGCGACCTGAAGTGTGATGCACCAAAGGGACCGAGCCTCCCGACCAAGAACTACGCCATGGAAGATGGCGCAGTCCGCCATACGTTTTCCTCCGTCAAGTTCATCTTGTGCAGTGTATCCAGGTACATGATGTTGATGCTGCTTCCACCATCCACCATAAATTTGGTGAACTCGTTGTCGTCAATCAGGGGGTTGATGATCATGGCGTATTGGTTCTCCGTAGGTATGAGGTCTGGTTGATCCTTCCTATCCCAAGTAATTGGAATCTCCGACCAGCGCAGGTATTGGGGAACTGGGGGTAGAGTGGCCATCAGTATCCTCATGGAGGACTTTTGTTGTCGGACGGCGTGGGGGTGCCAAGGAACGTGTGGAAAACTGCCTTCTTCTTCTCGAAGGGTGTTTTGCCCTTGCCATCGCTCTTGGCGGCGTGCTTGGGATCAATGTCCTCGTCCATGTCACTCGAATCCTTGGGCTCCTCCTCCTTCTTCTTCCCCTTGCCCTTGCCTCGTGGTCTGTTCTTCCGACTTTGCTTGTAGCCGGACTCTAGGTCCTCCTTGAGGTCATTGATGAACTTGCAGTGGCGATTGGTGTGTGTGGCTTTGCTGTTGGCGTCGAGGTGTACGAGGCACGACATATCGCGGTACTCCTCGTAGGTTTGGGGAACGCGGAGCGCTGCCGAGGATGTTTCACTACCTCGCTGCTGCCCATGACCATCCCCCCGTCCTCGGCCACACTGTCCGCCATCACCTCGTCCTGCAAAAGTCACAGCGACCATGTCGGAGGTTTGCTTTTCTTCTGGCGGGATCTTCCACTTGGTGCTGCTGTTCCTCCGAGATTGAGTTGGAATGGCCGTTGCCGGCAGTGAGCCGCGAGCATCGTCATTGCAGCCACGAACTCACTAGCCAGCTGGATCATCTAGTTGAGATCTAGCTGGTGGTTATCCTGCAGGCGCTTCAACGTATGTCGAAGCAATGTACCCCTTTCCAACCCGTCGATGAAGGCGGACATGGCGGTCTGGGAGTGCAATCCTGCGCAAGAATTCTTCATATCTAGCCAGCGGGAGAGGTAGGCGCGAAATGACTTGTAACACCCCAATTTTAGCAACCCTGATTTAATATCCAAAAGGCAAAAATCAGGGGGAACAAACACTTTTCTTGCAATGTGTGCTTACTTGTTTGCTTATGCTCAAGCAACTGTTGGTGGATTAGTTATGTGCTCCTCATCTCAACACTAGTTTACCAAAAACTATTTTTTCAAAAGAGATGTCTTTGCTCATCTTTCATATTCTCAAACGTTCTGGAATTTCAAAAACCTAAGCCAAGATGACTTTGACACCACCAAATACTTTACTAGCTCCTATTGCCAAAACTATGCAGACATATATATACTCTCCTTATGTTTTCAAGACAGAACCTTCAACTACTC
The DNA here is from genome assembly GCA_030063025.1 of Avena longiglumis. NCBI lineage: Eukaryota > Viridiplantae > Streptophyta > Magnoliopsida > Poales > Poaceae > Avena > Avena longiglumis. The sequence continues at coordinate 6,255,253 of CP125973.1, forward strand.
TTATCCCTAGGTTTTCCAAAACCTCATTAAAACCTTTTCATGTCAATCTTGGTAGAAATACCAAGATGGTACTTATCTTACTTCAAAGCAAAACCCCTTTCAACATACCCACCTTACCTCAAGATAGGATTGATGGTAACCCTAGTAGTAGAGTATAAGGATAAGATGAATTGCCTTGATCTGCTGGTTAATGAATTGCCTTGATCTGCTGATTGCCTTGTTTGCTTAGGAACTAGAATGACCTAGTCTAGAGCTTAAGCATTAGGACCCTGCTCCTTGTTTGTGATCATCAATCTCAAGCTAAGCATCCAAGTCTGGATCTATCCTAAGCCACCCAAGTGATCATCTCATCTCATGCTTATCTCAATCTAAGGCTAATCCCTCTGGATGGTTTCCAACCCAGTGGAGACCCAACCCAGGAATGAATCCCATCTATTTAGTTAGTACCTCAACCTCATCTCCTTGATCATGATTTTGGAACTTAGTATCCTCTCAAAATCATCTACACTTGCACTCTAGTCTAAAACCCTAAATCTGCCAAAATGGCTGTCTGGATTTCTTATCTGGATACCATTTTTGGATCTATACCTATTCCAACCAATGTGCATTCTTGGGAATGCACTTGAACCATATTGTAGTACATATTTATTACTACCAAGGCCCATTATTTCACTTGGATAAGACTTTCTAATTCCCACTTGTCCCTTATGGTCTTGTAGTCAAGATAATAATCTTTTCTGCAAATCTTATCATCCTGCCTACTTTGGAAGAAGCTCACATCTAGATGCTACATCCCCTTGACCAACTCTTTTCCTAATTATGATCTACTACTCATGTCCTATCAACTACCATCTCACTTATTTCCATGGGAGCCTTGTGCTTCTTAAACCCACATGGTTTAGGAGGCTATCTGACGTATCTGTTATGGCAGCCTTATTTTCAACAAAGTTTGCCATCTCTCCTAGTTCACCTAAAATGCAACCAAGCCCAACTCTTGTTTCCATGATCATATATATGACATGGTATATCCATCCATACACCCCTTGTACCAAGGTGAGCTCTGAGCTCCCTAATCCAATCCTGTTTAGGTGGCATCGGAATAACTAAACCCTAGATCCTTCCCTTATCTAGTTTCCCTCCTTTTCACCACTTCTCTTCAAAACCAAGGTTGAACTTGATGTCTACATCAAGTGTATATAATATACCTTGGATATATGCATCCCCAAATAATTCTCCCAATTATTTGGAGTATTGAACTATTATATTTCCTTTACTTACCAAATTCCCAAAACCCTTGTCTTTAAAGACAAGTTTGTTTTTCTCCAAACCACCTTGCCAACTTAATGCATATTTGAGCTCTCCATATCATATCCCATATTTCCAACTCAAGAATTAATATTTTTGAGAATTCCTTATTATTTCTTTTTGCCCTTTTTCTTAAATGGCAGAAACAAGAAATAATTCCCTAAAAATACGTTTACACTTCAGTAAATCCCAATAAAATCCTCCAATGTGTGTTATGGTACTTGGGACCATATCACATCAAAAACCAAGCTTGTACAATGTAAAAATATCATATTAGCCTCCATAATCTACTTCTGCACTTTTTGAAGAAGTACATTTAAATGGGATTATAATCATCAGAAAAATCCCATTTAAATCATGAAGTGATTATTTGACCTACTCCACCTACCAGTACCATTTCCACTCTTTTCCCAATGCAAGTTTTCCAACTTCCTTCACAATCCTCCAAATGATCAAATTTTCAAAAACAAGCAAAACTTGATTCAAATAAAAGCCAAACCAGCTCCAATATTCTCCAGCACTCCTCCATAACATCAACACTCCCTCCTGGTTGACCAGCACTGTAGCATGCCCCCATACCCTCTTGTCCTCCTGTGTTTATTTATGAGGGAGACCAAGGTCATGTCTTGTCCAACCCTTTTCTTTACTCATTGCAGCCCACCACTCCCTCTCTGCTTTATACACGACCATACGAACACGCCACACTCTCCCCACCGCTCCTGGCCACCAATGGGAAGCCCATGGGCCAAGCCCTAGCTCCTCCATGAGCTATGACCACCATGGACCTCCCCTCTCGGTATATAATGCCCAAAGGCAACCCTCAGCACACCCCTGCCCTCATTTGCCCCCCTATTGTGGCATCCCGCAAAACCACTACTAGAAAATCGCGTTGAATTTGTGCATTGCATCGTCATCATCATGCATTGTGTGCATAAAACTATTTTGCAAAGCCCGTTTTGTTTTCTAAAACGGCCCATCTTTAATCAAATATCAAATCCCGGGTCTCCGGATTATTTTTGTGTGTCTGATATCGGTTTGCAAACGGTGTTTGTAAAACAAATAAAAATATTTATTATTTTAGTGCAAATGAACGGCCGACAATTCCGAACGACCACCCCGAATTAAATCGCCACCTAAAACAGCCCCCTAAATCCTAAAGCTACCAACAAACAAACCCACACCCCTTTGGCCACCTCACCCCACCCAATGGCAACCTGCCACCTCACCCTCGCCCCTCCCCCCTAGCCTACCACGCGCTGCCACCTCACCTCCCTCTCTCCTCTTCCCTCTCTCTCTCCTAAACCCACCCCCACTCACAGCACACACACTGCCCCACACACAGCACACACGCACTACACGCACACGCTCCCACCCCGATCCCACGCAACCCCCGGACCCCGGTCCCACCACCCACCTCGCCGTCCTCTCATCCTCCCCATCCTCTTCCCGACGAAGCCCGTCTCCGGCCTCCTCCTCCCCGCCCCACCGCCCGACCCCTCGCCACGGTCTCCCTCTCGCCAAGCTCGCTCCACTGCACCCGCCAGACGCCAGACAACCACCGCGCCTGCCGCCTCCGCCTGCCCCCGACCCTCGCTCACTGCCCGACCTCGCCAAGCCCGAGCCGCTGCCGCGCCCGCCGCCGCGCCCGCCTCCTCCCGCCAGCACCCCTCGCCGCAGCTCCTCCGCTCAGCCCGCGAGCCCGCATCACCGCTTCTCTCACTTGCGGCCAAGGCGGCGCACTCCTCCGCGACGCCTTGCCTCGCCTCGCCGGGCGACCGCGTCCCAGCCCGCCTCGCCACCTCCCGCTTGCCTCGCCTCCCTTCCCGTCCAGCCCGCCTCCGGCCTTTCATCTCTCGCCGCCACCGCTGGCCGCCAGCGTGCCGCCGTCGACCTCCTCCGGCCATCTTCCGTCCGCCCGACGCGCCTCTGCCCGCCCCGCCGGTGCTCGTCCGCGAGGTCCCCGACGCCGCCCGCCGTGTCGCCAGCCTCGTCTTCCTCCGTGTTGGCTCTGCACCGTGGTTCCCTGTCGCCGCGCTTCGTCTGCGGAGCGGCCGATCAAGGTTGGCCACGCACGAGCCGCCACTATGTTCTGCTGCCTCCGTTGGCTAGTACACTCATGTGGTTGGTGATGCCCAAAGAACGGTGCGTGCATAAGGCCACCCCAAGACCGGACAAGACCAGGCGGTCAAGAATCCCGATGTGGCTGCCGGATAGCAAGATCTTCATCATGGAACATCAAGCACTACCTCGTGGAACCCGAGGCTGCCGACGGAACCACAAGAGCTTCTCCTAGACCGCCAAGATCGTTTTCGACGCCGGACGCCGACATGACCAAGACCGCGAATGCGACAAGAACGACATCGACTGTATGACCCACGCGCCTAACGCCGAACCAAGTACTCCCTCGCAGACGCCAAGTACTCCGTCACGGACCCGAGGATCCGAAGGCCTCCTTCCTGGATTCCGAAGACCGAAACCGTGGAACCTACAGGATCGACCACACCGACGCCAAGATCGCCATGGAACGGCAAGTGCTTCACCCCGGGCACCGAGACCCTAAACGACAAGCTCTCCGTTTGTATCCGCTCCCGCCGAACCCTGGACCCTGAGACCAACCCCGAACCCCGGAACCTCAAGTTCATCGAGACCCCTCGATGTGTGAACCCCTTCCCGAAACCCTAATTTTATAATATAATACAATTGTTGCATATCAAATCATTCATCTCGCATGCATATCTGTGGTTTGGGGGCCTTATGTCGATTCACCTAATAATTAAATATGGGGCCCATATGCGGGCAAATCTAGTCTCATATCGGCCTCATTTAAACTTGTGTAGTAACCGTATCTTATCTTGCCTTGTTATAACAACATTTAATGGGGTAGATAAACAACTCGAACCATATAATTAAATTGTCGGGACCCGGCCCGCTTAATATGACCTAATTGCATTGCACCTTGCCATGCATCATACATGCATCATGCCGATCTTCCGCTGTATTAAATAGTGCATCCGTGTTTTTCTAGTGTTTTGCTTCTTCATGATAAGGACGTTGAGTTGATGTGAGCTCACCGATCTTCGGTTGAACCTTCAACAATGTTTTTCGTAGCATCTCCCTTTCTACCTATCTTACTTTATAGTATTTATTCCCTCCTGTTGATCTATTGCTATCTGTGTTGCGATGCTTTAGTTTCCGTACCTGTGATATACCGTGCAGCCCTATATTGCCTTGGACACATCCTATTATCTGTTGTTTGGTAGATAGTTGGACTTGCGCGTCGTAGTCGCTTGCTCAAGTGTTGTTGCATGTCGTCTAGTGCCATAGTTGTTGATGTATTGCCGCATGTTGATGTTGGAGATGATCATAGTTTTTCTTATCGTTCACTTTAATTCCTGTTTAACAACTAAAATTGAAGTAAGCAGAGGCATCGGTAGGTGATAGATAATATTTGGTTTCCGAACGCCCACTTGTTTCCCGTAGGACCCCGAGTACTTGATACCTGTTCCTTGATTTATCCCGCTATCCACATCCGGGAGGTATATGGGACCCCCCTGAGCCAGAGCTTGATTCAGTCTTATTTCTTGGGGACACAAACTAGTTTGAGGTTTTATTTACTATCCTGTACTTATGCCATGCTACTTATGTATTTACGATTTTGCGAGGAGCACACTGTACTGTTTAGGATCGGGACACGATTCCGCGGTGTCGACAAGCCCAGCCACACTTTCGGGTTCAAATGCCGTCGTTCACCGCTCTACCCAAACCTTGAGGCCGTCTCGAGCTTGCTTACTGCTATGGATTCTACTTAAGGGGTGGCCCCCTGAAATCTTTCTGAATCCTGTGATTGTTCAGTCGTGAAAGCCTCGTTGGGTTTTGTTTTGGTTTTTCCGAGGTTGATCGAGCGTGTGTTGCTATTGGTGAACCCCGGCCGGGTAAAACTTTCTGAAAGCCGTGTCCGCGGATATGGACGACTTGGAGCACAGTATCTCGATCATAGACAAGCATAACTAAAGTTTATTGCTATGAATTTGGCTTTATAATGACTAGTAATCAGCTTCACTATAATGGAATGGCTAATTAATACTGCCCACAATTGCTTGTTTGGAGCGTCGCTTGCGACCATTGTGCCTGACTAGTAAGTATTGCAACTACAACGGAATGGCTAAATAAAAGTAACAACAACTGCTAGGTTTTGGGTTTATCTCATGCTATCTGTATCTGATTAGTAATTGTTGCAACTACAACGGAATGGTTAACTAAAAGTACCCACTGCTTACTTTATCAGGACGATTATCTAAACCTGACTAGTAATTGCTGCAACGACAACTGAATAAATAAACCGCCAACGTGTGAGTTCTCTGACTTCCTCGTTTGGTCTCGAGGGGGAAACGCCATGATGGGTTTGTTTGATGATAGTGTCAGGTTGGTTCCGAATAGGTCTTTCTTACCCCTCTCTAATTGCCGCCCGTTGTATCGAGTCTCTATAGGTTGTTTAGTGCATGCTGCTGCTGCTCACCCACCATACCTATGTAGGCGAGGACCGCCGAATCTAGCCTCGCCGTGTCGCCTCGATCGACGCCCTTCTTTTCCTTTGCCCTTTGTCGGCACCCCTTTTTGTTTAAGGTGTTTGAGATCGACGTCGTTAGGTGGTTACCCTTCCGGGCCTCGGTGGTTATGGACGCCATTGGTTATTCTTCGTGGCTCTTAGCCCCATTTGCATCTTGTCCGTAGAGACGCCTATCATTTTCAAGGTGATTTGGATCTTTGTATATTATATCCGCATTCTTGACTCATGGAGTCGCTGTTATATATATCTGCCTGGGGTCCCATCGAGGACTGTGTAATGTTATTACTTCGTTTTCCACCCGCACGAAAGTTCCTGGTGGGCATCTTTGAATCGTTTCTATGCGGGTTTGGCGGGTTTCGCTAAAACTTGCATAGGTCCGATTCTGAGGGTGTTACAGAGTGGTATCAGAGCTCAGCAGTTGCAATACCCCACAAGTCCAGCCTGTAGGATAACCTAGCTAACGGCCGAAGTAGAGTGTCAAAGTTATTTTGAAAAATCGGTTGGATAGTTCTGATTAGGTCTGATTTTACTCCTTACCCCTCTGCTATTCTCCTCTTACCTCTGCGTGTTTTGAATCCGCTCTCGCCCCTTTCTTCGAGTCCAGGAATTCTCGTGGTTGGGTTTCTGTCGTACCTTTAGGGTTTCGCTTCCTTCTTTGATAACGGTGTTCTACCATCCGGTGTTCAAGCTGCCTGAGGAATCCGTCTGCTGTGGTACCATTCTTTGTCCTTGTTTGTGCCTTCCGGTGTTTTCCGACGCGACGACATCCTCTATGCCCGATCCGATGCAGATTCTGCATCACTCCTTTGTTTCCGAACCTCGCTTGTCGAGATCTTCAGTCTGTCTCCGAGAATGGTTGCACTCTTTTCTACTGATTGTGCAAAGTAATAGTTTGGGTGCGTGATGGATTGGCCCCCATGCCGACTACCCTTTCTATTCGCTTTTGTACATTGAAGTGGACGAGAATGTATCGGTTCTCTCTTTTCATCGAAGCTAGAGGTGGCTTTATTTGTTGATGCCTCTACCTTCGCCCTTTTGTTCCCGGAGTGTTCTCCCGACGATCACGGACAACGACCTCTTGTTAGTGGTGTCGCGAGGATCTACGCAAAGCGAGGAGACGCAGACCGCCGACCTTCCTTCCGGTACCATGAGGCGGATCTCGAGGGCGAGATCCATTGTTAGTGGTGTCGAATTGTGGCATCCCGCAAAACCACTACTAGAAAATCGCGTTGAATTTGTGCATTGCATCGTCATCATCATGCATTGTGTGCATAAAACTATTTCGCAAAGCCCGTTTTGTTTTCTAAAACGGCTCATCTTTAATCAAATATCAAATCCCGGGTCTCCGGATTATTTTTGTGTGTCTGATATCGGTTTGCAAACGGTGTTTGTAAAACAAATAAAAATATTTATTATTTTAGTGGGGGCAGTCGAACGGGCCGACCCGACCCGAACGACCACCCCCGGAATTAAATCGGGCCACCTAAAACAGCCCCCTAAATCCTAAAGCTACCAACAAACAAACCCACACCCCTTTGGCCACCTCACCCCACCCAATGGCAACCTGCCACCTCACCCTCTCCCCTCCCCCCTAGCCTACCACGTGCTGCCACCTCACCTCCCTCTCTCCTCTTCCCTCTCTCTCCAAAACCAACCCCCACTCACAAAGACACACACCCACACACAGAGCACACACGCACTACACGCACGCTCCCACCCCGATCCCACGCAACCCTGGACCCGCCGGTCCCACCACCCACCTCGCCTGGCCCCTCTCATCCTCCCCATCCTCTTCCCCGACGCAGCCCGCCTCCTCCCTCCGTTTGCCCACTCGCCCCACTGACGCTGCCCCCTCGCCACGGTCTCCTCTCCGCCAAGCTCGCTCCACCGCACCCCCGCCAGATCGCTGACAACCACCGCCGCCTGGCCGCCTCCGCCTGCCCCGACCTCGCTTCCTCACTGCCCGACCTCGCCAAGCCCGAGCCCGCGCCCGCCATTGGCCAAGGCCCGTCCGCCTGCCTCCTCCCGCCGAGCACCCCCTCCCGCCGCCAGCAGCCTCCATGCCTCGGCGAGCTCTGGCCCAAGGCTTTCCGGCTGCGCGTGCGGCTCCGCCCAGCACCTCCGTGACCGCCGCTGCCTCGCCCTCGCGGCGATCAAGGCTCCCGCAGCCCGCCACCTCCCGCCGCCCGCCCTTCCCGTCCAGCCCGCCCGCCTTCATCTCTCGCCGCCGCCCACTGCTGCAGCTGGCCGCCGCGATGCCCGGCGCCCGCCGACCTCCTCCCGGCCATCTTCCGTCCGCCCCGACGCGCGCCCGCCCGCCGGTGCTCGCGCGAGGTCCGACGCCGCCGGGCCTCCGCTGTCACCAGCCTCGTCTTCCTCCGTGTTGGCTCTGCGGTCCGGTGTTCCTCGTCCGCGCTTCGTCTGTGAGCCCGGCCGATCAGAAAGGTTTCACGCCACGGTAGCCGCCACTATGTTCTGCTGCCTCCGCTGGCTAGTACACTCATGTGGTGATGCCCAAAGAACGGTGCCGTGCATAAGGCCACCAAGACCGACAACACCGAGGGTCAAGAATCGATGTGGCCGCCGGATAGCAAGATCTTCATCATGGAACATCAAGCACTACCGTGGAACCCAAGGCTGCCGACGCGAACCACAAGAGCTTCTCCTAGACCGCCAAGATCGTTTTCCGGACGCCGTGACGCCGACATGACCAAGACCGAATGCGACAAGAACGACATCGACCAGGCGACCCAATGCGCCTAACGCCAAACCAAGTACTCGCAGACGCCAAGTACTCACGACCCGAGAATCAAGGCCTCCTCGGATTCAAGACCAAACCGTGGAACCGACAAAATCGACCACACCGACGCCAAGATCGCCATGGAACGGCAAGTGCTTCACCCCGGACACCGAGACCCTGAACGACAAGCTCTCCGTCTATCCGCCTCCGCCAACCGGACCTCGAGACCAACCCCGAACCGAACCTCAAGTTCCGAGACCCTCGATGTATGAACCCTTCCCAAACCCTAATTTTATAATATAATACAATTGTTGCATATCAAATCATTCATCTCGCATGCATATCTGGGTTTGGGGGCCTTATGCCGATTCACCTAATAATTAAATATGGGGCCCATATGGCAAATCTAGTATCATATCGGCCTCATTTAAACTTGTGTAGCGAACCGGTATCTTATCTTGCCTTGTTATAACAACATTTAATGGCGGGTAGATAAACAACTCGAACCATATAATTAAATTGTGGACCCGGTTCCGCTTAATATGACCTAATTGCATTGCACCTTGCCATGCCATGCATCATACATGCATCGTGCCGATCTTCCGCCTGTATTAAATAGTGCATCCGGTGTTTTTCTAGTGTTTTGCTTCTTCCGGATAAGGCCGTTGAGTTGATGTGAGTCGCCGATCTTCGTTGAACCTTCAGAATGTTTTTCAAAGTAGCATCTCCCCTTTCTACCTATCTTACTTTATAGTATTTATTCCTCATGTTGATCTATTGCTATACGTGTTGCGATGCTTTAGTTTCGCACTGTGATATACCGTGCAGCCCTATATTGCCTTGGACACATCCTATTACCCGTTGTTTGGTAGATAGTTGGACTTATGCGCGTAGTCGCTTGCTCAAGTGTTGTTGCGTGTCGCCCAGCTTGTTGATGTATTGCCGCATGTTGATGTTGGAGATGATCATAGTTTTTCTTATCGCTCACTTTAATTCTGCTTAACAACTAAAATTGAAGTAAGCAGGCATCGGTGGGTGATAGATAATATTTGGTTTCCGAACGCCCACTTGTGTCCTGTGAGGACCCCGAGTACTTGATACACTGCCTTGATTTATCGCGCTATCCACATCCGGAGGTATATGGGACCCCCCTGAGCCAGAGCTTGATTCAGTCTTATTTCTTGGGGCCACAAACTAGTTTAAGGTTTTATTTACTATCCTGTACTTATGCCATGCTACTTATGTATTTACGATTGTGCGAGGAGCACACTGTACTGTTTAGGATCGGGACACGATTCCGCGGTGTCGACAAGCCCAGCCACACTTTCGGGTTCCTACTGCTCATGCCGCTCACCCAAACCTTGAGGCCCTCGAGCTTGCTTACTGCTATGATTCTACTTAAGGGTGGCCCTGAAATCTTTCTGAATCATGTGATTGTTCACCGTGAAAGCCTCTGGGTTTTGTTTTTGGTTTTTCCGAGGTTGATCGAGCGTGTTGCTATTGGTGCACCCCGCCGGTAAAACTTTCAAATCCGTGTCCGGGATATGGACGACTTGGAGCATGATTCTCGATCATAGACAAGCATAACTAAAGTTTATTGCTATGAATTTGGCTTTATAATGACTAGTAATCAGCTTCACTATAATGGAATGGCTAATTAATACGCCCACAATTGCTTGTTTGGAGCTGCCATACCATTGTGCCTGACTAGTAAGTATTGCAACTACAACGGAATGGCTAAATAAAAGTAACAACAACTGCTGGGTTTTGGGTTTATCTCATGCTATCTGTATCTGATTAGTAATTGTTGCAACTACAACGGAATGGTTAACTAAAAGTACCCACTGCTTACTTTATCAGGACGATTATCTAAACCTGACTAGTAATTGCTGCAACGACAACTGAATAAATAAAACTGCCAACTGTGTGAGTTCCTCGGTTGACTTCCTCGTTTGGTCTCGAGGGGGAAACGCCATGATGGGTTTGTTTGATGATAGTGTCAGGTTGGTTCCGAATGGGTCTTTCTTACCCATCTCTAATTGCCGCCCGTTGTATCGAGTCTCTATAGGTTGTTTAGTGCATGCTGCCGCTGCCGCTCAGTCCACCATACCTATGTAGGCGAGGACCGCCGAATTCTAGCCTCGCTGCATCGCCTCAAGATCGACGCTCCTTCTTTTTCCTTTGCCTTTGTCGGCACCCTTTTGTTTAAGCAGGTTTTGAGATCGACGTCGTTAGTGGTTACCCTTCCGGCCCGGCAGGTTATGGACGCCATTGGTTATTTTTCAGGGCTCTTAGCCCCATTTGCATCTTGTCCGTAGACGGACGCTCTATCATTTTCAAGGTGATTTGGATCTTTGTATATTATATCTGCATTCTTGACTCATGGAGTCGCTGTTATATATATATCTGTTCTGGGGGTCCCATCGAGGACTGTTGTGTAATGTTATTACTTCGTTTTCCACCCGCACGAAAGTGCCTGGTGGGCACCTTTGAATCGTTTCTATGCGGGTTTGGCGGGTTTCGCTAAAACTTGCATAGGTCCGATTCTGAGGGTGTTACACCTATCCACCCTCAGTCACTCCCCAGAGCTCCCACTCTCTCCCCCACGCCCTTCTTTGCTCAAGGAAGAGGAAGGAAGGAGCTTCGGCCATTTTTTTTCTCGCAAGCATGGCTCCCTCCACCATTCTCTTTGCATGTCCCCCTCTCGGACTTCCCTCTCGATTCTGAAGCTAACCTACCCCTTCTCCAGTGCAGGAACGATGGTAGGTGACCTCCCCGACGAACCCCGACGAGTTCCCTCTAGGCCACCATCGCGCGAGCACTTTCCCGGCGTCAATACCCCTCCTTCCGCCCATCCCCGGAGTCGTCGTCGTCCACCGCATCGCCTCGTCACCTCAACGACCTCCCTCGAGCCCCCGGTGAGCCTCCCTGCCTCTCCCCGTCAACATCTAGGGTTTTCTCGCCGGGGAGCGAGCCCCGCGAGGATGACGCCCCATGACCGCCGATCCGCCAGATCCGACGCGGGAGCGCTGATACCCTTCGCTGGCGGGCTACCATTAGGCCGCACTGGCTATGCGCCTCCGCATGTGTGTCATTGCCGCTGGGCGAATCCTCCTAGACGCCCCGCTACTCTAGCAGATCCGCCCGTTGTCCCCTTTTTTCTTTTGTTAAAATATCGATCGAAATAATAGTTTGGTTTAAATCCAAACAAAATATTAAAACCCTATAATTGTACCAGTTCTAAATTTTAACGCAAGACCACACCTTTTCACTAACATGCAGAACCAGTTTTGTACCAAAATAAAGTTTAGATTTAAGATGATAAATCATGTCCTAAGATTTGTCCAGAACACTAATGTTTTTCTCCAGAAAGTTCTACAAATCCAAATGGAGTAAAACCAATTGGTGATGAAAAGTACTAACCATACCTTTCATGTCCCCCTGGCCCCACCTAAGTTTGATTCCTAAAATTCAGTTGACAAAAATATCAAAAACAGAGACTTTCTACCTTTAGTAATTTCCCTAGGTCAAACCAAAAGAGGTTTTGACCTAATTCCAACTCCTAGTTGACACACACATTCATATCTTCCAAAATCCAGTAGCTCATATTTCTATGAGATTCTGTTAAATTTCAGGGAATTAAATTATTATGTGCATGGTTTAATCACTAATAAAATCACAACAGTATCTCTGTAACTCCAAAAAGGTTGATTCCAAATTATACAGAAAGGTATTATCAGTACCCAACATGTGTCCTTGGAATCAAATAAAGAGCTTCTATAGAATAAATATAATTAAATAGACAAATCTTGTCCAGTACTGTCTTTGGGAACTTCTCAAGGGCATTCTGGTAATTGTTTTTAGGAGATTCCAACTCATCTTGATTCAGTCCACCAAATAATACCTAATCACCCAAGGAAATATTTTTTGGAACTCTAGAGAAGTTCTGGTGAATTATTTACTTAAACTAGAACTTTAATCCCTATATAATCCTTTATAAATCCTAGGAAATTGACAAATTAGCGAAATCACTTTTGTTGGCTTCATTTTATCAATACCTATCTGATGGTATCATTTTATCAAAATGGTATCATACAAATCAAGTCCTTGATCAAAAACCCTCCCTTAGGTAGTTCTTAGACTATAAATCAAAAGGGATCCTTTTTCCCTAATGTCTCCAAATCTTTTCCCAATCCACTAGTAGATATCACCTTTTATCCGAGGGTGACATTACCGTCGGTTATTTTTGTTTACCGTGGGCTAACCTTAAATTCGATAGTGTACCGTCGGTTATGTCCCGTCGGCCTTGCTCGGTCAGCCATTACTCAAGTAGCCGACGGTACTGTCAGGTAATTAGTTTGCCCACGGGGATAATCTGACGGGGTGCCGTCGACCAGGTTCAGGCCACCACCCTCTCTACCACCTCTCGGAAATACTTACAACCGACGGTGCCTTGTCGGGTGTTTAGCATCTGACGGTTGCTAGATCCCGTCAGTTTTCAATGTAATTGACTGTGCATTATCCCATCAGGGATGATTATATTTGAGAGGTCACCCACACCGTCATTTTACGAATTTAACAACGGGAGTATAGTCCCATCGGTATATGGTATAGCTGAGAGCTAGCTAGTCGATCATTGTTATGCATCACAAAATATGTTTCTGATCAACCATATTACATAATATTGACATTTAAAGATATCTCATAACTATCAACTGGACACTTGACATAAAGAACACTCAACAAAACACGTTTGGGATTAATAATAACCTCACAGGGTACATGATCCATTTAAAAAGGTCGAGTGCAAAAGAAAATTTTAACTAAAATATAATTGTCCAATCATTTCTGAAAAGTAAAGTGAACTGAATACTTTAGAAATTGGCCCAATCTTCATCATTTTCATCACCTCGCCCATTTCCATAATGATCATCACCATCGCCATAGCCATCATCACCACCCTCGCCATAACCATAGCCATCATCATAGATGTCATCCACATCATCATCACGATCCTTCTCACGACTAGGACTTCCTCTGGTGTTACTTCCCATTCCCTAAGAATGATAAGACAAATCGTAAGAAAAATGAAAAAACAATGCATTATAGATGAAAGATGGCGTATAGTTTAAACAAATGCATAGTACACTAGTGTAGAATCATCACTGACTATATGTATGATAATCAGAGTGAATTTAGCAGGACTTATATAGCATGATCATCACAGTATAGAAATGCAACAATATTAAGGAGCCCCGCTCATATATTAACAGTGCTCTGTGCACATCAAGTAACTTTTGCTTGTATATATTATATGCACATAAGCGACAAGATCTAGGAAAATAAAGGTCAAGTAGTTGAGTGGCTTACAAGTTTGAACTATATATATGCTCACATGTGTTAAACATAGTAGTATGCACCAAGAAAAATTAGAACAGAAACTAGCACTCTAAGAGTGCAATGATACTTGGAGCAACAATGGTGCAGCGCTGCAAGATTGAAGGCAAGTATCTTTTACTCCTCATGTAATATATTTTAATTTGAATGTGAAGTGGCTGTTTTTTTCCATTCGGGGTATATTTCTATGAATAGGATAGAGCCCACAGATAGTTGTATACATGGACCATACGATATTTTGACTAAATCTTGTTTTGTGTTAAAATTAGTTTTGGATTATTCTCTTAGCATGTCTTTGCTCGAGTGGCACTTGCCTAGATTTGTACTAGGACACTAATGACTTGTTAGCTAGTAATAATTGATTTATTTTTTGAAGAACTAACCTTTTCAGTTTCATGTTGATGGCCAGCATCTCTTCCTCTTTCAAATCCGACTTCAGAATCTGATGTGGCCTATATATCAATCATAAAAGATACATTACTCTATTTTGTAGTTGCAAGTCTAGCATTGTGATGTGTTATACTTACCAAGTCAGATGCAACTGATTGCATTATTCCATCATAGTCCACTCCTCCTTTCTCAGCCAAAGACTATAAATATAAACAAGTCAGCATAATCCCATTCACTCATAGACTACAATTTACAAGTGAATGAAACATTACCCGCACAACTAGATCAATGCCTCGAAGATGCTTGTTTTCTCGCATTAGACGGTCATTATCTCTTTCTAGACGATCTTCCCTAGCTGACCGCATCGGCTGTGAGACTGACATCCTTCTAGACTTAATCTTGGACTTCTCTGTTTTGGTAAATAACTCATTGGCTATTCCCAGCCTACCATGTGGCATTCTACCTGCTGCATCGTAGATGATTTGTGCATCTAATTCTGGGTGCTCCTCTTCCCAGTTTTCTCCATGGGCATTTGTCATTGCGTCATCAAAATCTTCCTGAAATATTATGGTTTACCTTTGAACATTATTCTCATTATGAATAAAATTACATAAGCTACAAAGATTATACTAACCCAACGTTTAGAAATTCTCTGGCTGCATGGCTTCTCTTGATCAGTCCCGCGATGCAAATTATGTGTGTGATGCCATGCACCGGTAATTCCAGGGTCTCTACCGGTTTTGAGTTTCTACGATTTAAGAATGATAAACATCATCCAATATAAATGGTCCATTCTTCCTCAAAAGTAATAACGAATATGTGCATGAAAAACAGTAAAGAAAATCATGAAAGAAGAGTACCAGATGTTGACGTGTAGAGACGACACATCTCGCACCACTACAGTGGAAGACTGTTGCCCCATTAGCTAGTCTGTTCTTCGACTTGGTCAAAGATATCTTTCTAAATGCAGCAGTACTCCAATGTTCGCAAAGTAAACGCCAACCAATAACAGTACCAAAACCAGGTGGCTTAGCAGAAATTAAAGCTTCCTTGGTTGGCCAGCGGTGACCCTCCTCATCCACTTCCGTAGGCATCTGTCCCTTCTTATTTAATCTTTTGATGGCTGCAGCCTTTTCCTCATGTAGCATCTGCCTAACTTTATTAGTAAAGTTCTCCTCCAAGGCAGCATTTGCTTGTTCTTGATTTAATGGGTCACACTTGAAACGCCACTACGAGACAACACGCAAAATATTATCTCTTTTTATGGGAGTAAACATAGGAGTATTTGAGAACAGTCAAATATTTGCAGACCGCACCTATAAAAAATCAATGATGCACCCCCTGAGCAAGTGACATTGCAAGATGAACTTCGGTTCCATGCAATTAAAACAATTTAGTAAGCCAAGATCTTGTGATGTTGTAAATATTCTAGAACATGGTCATTTTACTTTAAGCAAAAGATTACAATTCTCAGAGGATCAGTGGATGGAGGAATTGCTTTATGCATGGATATGAACAAAGCAAACAAGTGGAACTACTATTACCCATTGACCTATTTTAGAAATCTCAAAGCATCTATGCAAACCATAGTGATAGGTGGATATACTTGCCCAAAATTCTTCCACAATTCTGGAAGCTGCTGTTCTTACTCCTGCACCAGGGGACCACTTGTAGTCCTCCCAACACAATACCGGTTTCTGATCACCAGCTGGACCAATTGGCTCCGGATACATCTGGCGTACTAATGCGCCTTGCACCGTTGATGGTTCACGAGCAGTGTATGGATGCTTCTCCCATAAACTGTTACAAATATAGAGTAAACAAAGTTATCATAGAGATATTGCTCCAACAAAAACTAAACTATTTGAAATATTTAATACTAACATGCCATGAGGAACTATAAGAGGTCGATCAATTTCTTCCAGTCTGTTACCAGCTTCTGTCTTTCTTCTAGGGGTCCTAGTCTTTTTGGTCTGCTCAGTTGACTCAGATGATCTATTGTGGGAGTTTCCCACAGAGGCAGAAGAAGATGATTTGTTTGATCTAGTTAGTGAGACATGCCTCCTATGGCTCAGTCGGACAGTCCTGCTACAATTTGACAAAATCCATGCTATTATTTATATATAAAAATTCAAGGAAACCATTATTCAAGGCATGCAAATGAAATGAAATGTAATAGTCTGTAACAAATAAATAACCAAGATACATAATTTTTATTCAACAGTAATATAGTTTCATAATATTAACTAATACTAAGAAAGAAAATGACACTAAAGCACAAAATTTATAATTCTCAGTAATCATCGCCGTCGTATTCAGAGTCATGCTCTATTGTGCCATCCTCATCTTCATGCTCATCTGTATTTTCTTGCCCTTCCTCTTCTTCTTCTTCTTCTTCTTCACTACTTTCTTCTAGTTCCTCTCCTGGTCCATCATCTTCTTCATTATCATCACTGTTTTGATTTTCTATTATTTCAATTTCAGCAGGATCAAGCACATCATCTGACTCATTTCTAGACACAGTGAACTCATCAACAAAGTTACCAGTGTCTACAGAAAAGCTACCCTGCTGACCATCTTCTTGGAAAAAATCATCTGCGGTGTATAGGTCATTCTCATCAAGGTTACTCAATCTACTACTTGGCTGAATCTTGTACACGACCCGCCAATCACGAAGATCTCGCTTGGGGGAGGCGTACTTTAAATAATAAGCTTGTGTAGCTTGCTGAGCCATGGCAAACGGCTCAAAGTTTTTAAGCCTGGAAGATGAGTCTATCTCCACCATACCCAATTTTGCATCTGACCTCATGCCCTTGGTAGGGTCAAACCAACGACATTTGAAGAGTACCATCTCTATTTTTCTGCCAGCCGTGAAGGATAATTTGATGATGTCCTCAATGACACCATAGTAGTCAAGTTTGTTCACCATCTGTGGTGAAGGAAGACAAACAAACCCCTGTGTTCACTGTTTTCAACCTCCTACAGTTTTTCTCATATAGCTCTGACCTAAAGCGAAAGCCATTCACGTCATATGAACTATATGAATAGACTCTAGAGCTACATCCATTAGCTAAATTCCACAAGTCTTCATCGGAATCTGGATCACTTTTACACTACATAAAGGGAAAACACTTTTGTTACTAAACATAGTAGTAACCTTTTACACTACATAAAGGGAAAACACTTTTGTTACTAAACATAGTAGTAACCGAGTGCAAAAAATATAAGGCTACTAGTTAAACTATGCTTACAGCAATCTTGAACCACTCCACAAATTCTTCTGTCATAAATTTGTCAAGGCCCGCAGGTGTCAAATTGGGGTGCTCCGAGTATTTTCCTTGAGTAAAAGCTCTGTAGATGGCATGTGATTAGAAAATTTTGCATAAAGTAGTACATAAAGGATAAACTAGATATCACTTACTCTATATATTTGTCAACCGCGGAACAGTTGGTCAAAATATACAACCTAGCCGCATTCAACTCTTGAGGCGTGAGGTCAAGAGCATTACCCCTTCCACGAAGGTTTCCTTGGTACTGAAACACATCTAAGGTACACCCATCATTGTGCACCCATGTTCCTCCAATATTGTAACGAGGATTTTTCTTCCATATAGTGCGGACATGGTCGCTGAAGTACAGAGAAACACACTTTGTGATATCTTGTACAATGCAAGCTTCCACGATTGAACCTTCCACTCTTTCCTTGTTACGTACTTTTAAGCGCAGATGGTGCATTGCCCTATAACAAATTGTTATAAATTTGAGTGATAAATGACATGAATGTATTATAGTACAATATACGAATTAATGTTAGACTCTTTAGCATACCTCTCAAAAACATACATCCAACGATATGCCACAGGGCCTCCAACCCTTGCCTCGTATGGGAGATGCACCATCAAGTGTTGCATTACATTGAAAAACCCAGGTGGGAGCATTTTCTCAAGCTTGCACAACAAAACAGGAATCTCATTCTCAAGTTCACGCATTCGTTCTGGCTCAATTTCTTTGGCACATAGCTGTCGGTAAAAATAGCTTAACTCAGCTATGACCTTCCATTCCCTTTCTGGTATGAAGCCTCGCAGTGCAACTGCTATAAGACGTTCAATGATGATGTGGTGGTCATGGCTTTTTAACCCAATGAATCTTTTTTGAGCCAAGTTAACAGCTTTACTCAAATTAGCAGCATACCCATAAGAAAACTTCACTTCTTTAAACCACTTGAAGATGATGATTTTATCATCCTTCTCAATACAATAATTTGCTTTTGGTTTTTGCCACACTCCCTTTGCATCCTTCGTTAAATGAAGCTTTGTCCGATCACAATATTTAGCAATATCAAGACGAGCTTTGATATTATCCTTAGTTTTATCAGGAATATCAAGGCATGTGTATAATAATGCCTCAGAAACATTTTTCTCATTGTGCATTACATCAATGTTATGGTGAAGCAACAACTTACTAAAATACTCTAGCTGCCACAAACCACTTACAGCAATCCAATTGTGATCCTCTCCAAACCCTTCAAATGTACTCTTACCAGTTTCATCAGGGACAAGACTTTGAAGTTCTTTATACACATCATCTCCTGACATGGGCTTTGGTGGAGGTTTTAAAACTTGTTTTTTCTTACGAAAGCATTTCACACTCCTACGAAATGCATGGTTAATTGGAAGAAATCTCCTATGGCAGTCAAACCAACAAGGTTTTCTCCCATGCTTCAATGAAAATGTGTTGATGTCAGATCCACATATAGGACATGCAAGCTTTCCATGTGTACTCCAACATGCGACTAATCCATAAGCTGGAAAGTCATGAATAGTCCACATTAAAGCTGCCTTTAGAATGAAGTTTTTCTTACGATGACTATCATAAGTATTTACTCCATTTTTCCATAAATCATCAAGTTCATCAATTAAAGGCTGCATGAACACATTTAGGGTCTTCCCTGGATAATCTGGACCAGGAATAACTAGTGCAAGTATCAAGTTACTTTGCTTCATGCACATTTCCGGTGGTAAGTTATAAGGTACGCAACATTGGCCAACAAGAATATGACGCATTGTCATACCGAAGGTGTGAAGCCATCTCGCTAAGCATAGCCTCACATTCCTAACCTCTGCAAACTCCTTGAATTCTTTATCAAATTCCTTCCAGGCTTCTCCATCAGAAGGATGAACCATTATTTTCTTGCTGTCACGAGGCCTTGCATGATAATCCATGTGCTTGGCCGTGCTTTGTGACATGTACAACCGTTGTAGCCTAGGAGTAATAGGAAGATATCGCAAAACTTTTCTTGGTATCTTCCTTGAGTTATTTTTTGTGGTAGTTTCCTCATATCGAGGTTCTTTGCATATGGTGCATTTATCCTTATTCTCAGTCTCCTTATAATAAATCATACAATTATTGGGGCATGCATGAATCTTGACATATGGCATTGCCAGACTATGCACAAGCTTCTTTGACCTATGGAAGTTTGTCGGGAGATCTTTTGCAGCATCATCCCCAACAATGTCATGTATAACACTCATTATATCATTGTAACAAGATTCCGATAGGTTATGCTGCGTTTTAATAGTCATTAGCCGTCCTACAATGGATAGACATGATTGTGTGGTCTTCTCATGTAGAGGTTTATCAGCTTCTACTAACATTTCATAGAATTTCTTTGCAGCTTGTGTTGGCTCATCGCCTACAGAAACTCCTTCTGCAGCGATTGCGTCAATTAGCATATCATCCATACGATCTACATCCACATCATTATCCTGTTCTACGATTTCAGGTGTATCAGACTCCCCGTGGCTAGTCCATATCTTGTATCCTAACATGAATCCATTGTGGCACAGGTGTGTGGTCATTTCATCTCTTTTGCGCTTATGACGACAAAAACACTTGGTGCAGGGACAATGTGATACCCCATCTACTACAGCATCAGGCAATGAAAACGCATGCTCCAAAAAATTATCTAATCCATGTTGCCAAGCTTGAGTGATCATCTTTCCCTTTCTCTCTTTGTACATCCAACTACGGCTGTCATCTACATTGCTACAGAAATAAAGAACAGTTTGATTTCGCTATTACTTATACACAAGTAGGAGGTATAGTATAAACGAATCATAGTTGTAGAGTGTATCAGTGGTCAAAAATCATATTTTAAATGTGTAGATGTGGACAATTTAATTTAGCAGCCAACTTGCAGACCAAAGTTTAGTATAAGAGAAAATAATAGTTATCTATATCCTGCATGCATTGACCATAGTTCAGTATTAGACATTAGGAAACTTGACATTGCATCAATTAAACAATTTTGCATCCTTATTGCAATGACCATACCAAATACGATTATCAATAATTAATATGGCTAGATAACCTCTCGGTAGATCTATTGCCAACTCTTCAAACCCAAATCTAAAGGAATTGAGTTCCGGCGTGAACTGTAATATGTTTGTCTGGAGTATTTAACAAAAGGATACCTAATTCGATTTTTGCAATCAAGCCCTGAAATTCATGGATGCTATTTGTCTTTGTTAATTGAATCAGGGAAGGGAGGCACGAACATGTATCAGGTTGCTACTAGCTAACGAATTTAACTCAAACATCGAATTTTTATTTATTGCTGCACAAAACGTATGAATCACAATAAAAAAACGATTGTACAATTAGCACACAAAGAAGCACAGTCATAATTCGGCCAGGTCCAGTGTGAGACAGGCCGAGAGACAGGGGAAGGGAGGAAGAACAGATGGGTACCTCGGCTCCCCACTTTGATTGTTGTGTGCCGATTGATCGGCCATCGCAGCCGATCTCTAGGGAACTCGTCTAGAGATAGCAAGCCTCGCCCTAGATCGGTTCTGGAGAAGGACGATGAGGAAGAGATTGTTTTGGAAGGGGGACAAGAGGCTGCGGCAGTTTAGGACTTAGTTGGGAGCGTGGTGCGTGCGCGCGGGGGATTCTTTTGGTGCGCGCGCCACAAAATCAGCTCCAAATCGCCGAAAATAAGAGCCCAGCTCAACCAATGAGTCCAACCCGGCCACGACTGAAAGTGGTCAATACCCAACACGGCTTGGAATATAAACATATAATAGTAAAAAAAAAATTAATTGGTACAAATATGTACATCATCACCATGGTACGTTGTCATGCTAATCTAGAACACATACTTGACCAAAAATCTCTTTCCGCATTTTGATCTAGTAATTGACCAAAAAATTCATTCTCCGGAATAATTTGCATCAAATATTTCCAATTACTAAACGATAACGAAAGGCAAAAGAAAAATTAAGTAGGCAACAGGCAGCGTAATAGATTAGGTACAGACCTGGTGAGTGAACTATGCTGGTGGCAAGTCCGACCGGAGGGTATCGCGTGGCCGGACTGGATGCAGCGTTCAATGTACGAGGTCTCTCCTGGATAGCTTATCTTCATCGGCCCTCTGAGCCAGCACGGCTGACGCTACCGACGCATCCGGGATCCTCCCCTCATCCGGCCCTGCTTCCGATCCGCGGCTTGGCTGATGCCGCGCCGACGCCTGGAGCCTCCTCCCTCCACACCCGGCCAGCCCCATATTCCTCATCACAAGCCTGCTGCTGCTGCTGCCATCTTGCACTTGGAATCTTGCCTATTGAAGCGAATCAGTGGAGGCGGAGGAGTCAGTTTGCGGTGAGAGAAAACGCATCTGCTCCATCGGTGCCGTGAGTGAGAGTGAGAGTATGGGGAATTAGAGGTGATGGCACATGGCATATGTACAGTATAAAAGATAATCCAGAGAGTTCTATACCAAATATTTTTATGTTTCTCACTTTCTTGAATTTTCTTAATTAATTTAATATTTGTGAGAAATATAATCACATTTATAACCATACATTTTAGGCCACGCTTGGCAACTCCGGTTAATTTTACGCCCGTAATTGTTTATGGGTCCGTGTTGATGTGCACAAATTATGGCCGGCAAATATGGATACCTCTTGGTCCGTGAGCTTTCCACTTTGTATACGGCCGGAAACGATCTGTATGAAAAACAAAACGACAATCCAAGTACCGATACTCATCAGATCCGAAATTTTCCGGAACAAATAAATACGGTCGTATTTTAGCTTTAATCCGACAAACCAAGCGGGACCTTTTGGTTTTTTACGACCGTATCCTTGGATTCACGCAGAAACTGAGACTGTGCCAGTACGACCCGACAAATGAAAAAATACCAGTACTATCGCTGTGTAAGACAAAAAAAGTTATGTCCATGCCAGACATCATACTTATTGCCATTCCGGACATTAGTACTACTTATATATACATCTGTTTCGGTTTACAAATTTTGTGCGTATATCTAGGTTGAAACTTTGACCACAAAAATATAAATTGTATAACACAAAAATTATAGCATTTACCCTTTTTTTGCCAAACCTTCTAATGATATAAATAATATCCAAAGTTTCTAATAATATATTTTTCTATATAATTTATATTTTATTGGTCAAATTGATGATCTAGACGTACGTGCATGACTTGTAAATCGAAACAAAAGGAATACCATAGAGTAATGAGCCAACTCGTTTGTAAACACGACATCCCTTATACTACTACCTTTTGCTCTTACCAATTTCTACTTAATTAATAATTTAGCACAAAAAAATTCGTATCAATATACCTAGTCGTCGGAACCACACCTTCGCCAACAAGAACAAGATATCTACTATGATGGAGTTACCTCCGTTGAGGTAAACAAGGAGATGTCAACATTTAACATCCATTAATTGTATGCATATGTGCTAATTAAAAGCATTAACATTAATGATATACATTGAATAAACATCAATGGTAGTAATTTTTTTGCGGGAAAAAATATAATTCATGAATTTAAGAACATATTAATTTGAACACCACTCGCTAGTGTTAGTAATTGTTTTCTTGCTTCCATCTTCAACTTAATAAACACTTCCATCGAAATAGGTCATGGCTCATGCTTAGTTAAGTCGGCCATTTGAGCATATTACCGAGGGTCAATCGGTAGGATATTACTAATCCCCGTCAGCTATTTATACTTACATACCGACGGTCACAATTCGACTGTCGGTCATTTCTATACATAGCCGAGAGTAAGTGTTTCCCCGTCGGTTGTAAACCTTAATAACCGACCGTGAAAATAGAACCCTCGGGTACAAGTGCACACCGTCGGCCATAAGAACGAATAACCGAGAGTTAGATTCTTCCTGTCGGGCAATGGACTCCACCGTCGGTTATTAGTAGTCATACCCGAGAGGTCTCTGAAAACCGTCGGTCATGAATGGTACCGTCAGTTATTAGCATATTAACCGACGGCCTGTCGGTTATTAGAATTCCCCGTCGGATATCTGGGGATTTCTCATAGTGATCCAATCAAATCAAACCTCCAACATCCTACTGATGTATATCATATGTTATCCTTTGCTTACTGATTGGTTTGTTGCTTGTATGACTTGTATTGATTGGTGTATTGTTTGCTTGCATGAATGCTCGATAAACGGCGATAGTTGCGATTGTGTGACGCCGAGAAGAAGGAAGGATCGGGATATTATTTTATTATTATTGGTATTCTGTTTATCTAACGCCATCAAGGGACATCTCGCTGGTCACAGGCAATCCACCTTCCTAAATTCCTATATTCACCTACTTTTGTTTATCAACTGTTTATCCCTCGTTTATAAATTGCATGGTCACATGCATGGTTTATTTAAAATAAAAGTGTGTGAGTAACTTGGCTCCTCCAAGTTATGAATGAGTGTACATTAGGACACCTACCCTTTTTGCACCTATGTTTACCCCTTTAGACTGAGGCTAAGATTATTAGCATCTTCCCTCTTGGAACCCACGGATTTTTAAGAATAAAACTATTTTGGGTTTTACCCTACCGCAAAGTTTTCAAAATAAAACCCTTGGAAAGAGGCATCCTTTCCGAGTGGAATTTTGACTAAAGCAAATATGAGGTGTATGAAGATAAAGATAATGAAGAGAAAGGAAAGTTAAGTAAGAGAAAGAGAAGGGATGTTCTAAGCCAATGTCCGGAACAATTTATCCGTGCAACCACATTACCCCAGGCGCTAGGTCTTAGCTCGTAGTTGTAATCCTTAGCCAGGGCCGCTTGTACTTGCTTAACGGGAGAAATCCCTGGAAGCCCGAGTGGACTCTACCTTAGGTCTGCGGATCTGAGGCCTCCATCGCCCGCTACGGCAGAAGTGTCGGTGCAACAATTCGGTCTCCCGCGGACGGTATGTTTTAGGACAAGGGAAGGAAGTGGAGTAAACAATTGTATATTACCAAGCCAAGGGTTTGGGTATACGGAAGTGCTGCAGGGAGGACTAAGGCCATAGTGCCGCATACTCGTTCCGGGGAGAACAAACCCAAAATGAAAAGCCGCCTTTGCTAGGGATGGACAAATGAAAAGCTAGGTTTGATTATTTGAACCCCCGTCTACAGTGTGTAGCGGGCCATGGTTAAATCCTGGCGGATGTATTGATTCTTGTGGGTAAAGTGCACAAACTCTGCAGAGTCTAATCTATTCGAATAGCCGTGTTCACGGACAAGGACGGTTGGAATGGCAAGTGCTAGGAGGACCCTTCTGTTAAGTTGTGATAAAATAAAGGATGTGACTTGGTCACGAGGAAAGATAAGAATGAGATTGGTTTTGACCAGAGTTGGTCGATAAGGTTTAAAAAAGGGTTTTACAACAAAATGTTTTCTAAATCTTTTTAACAAGGATGTGGAGATGTCCGGATTTTCAAAAAGGAGGCATATTTTCTAAAAACTCTTTTTCAACAAAGATATAGAGATGCCAATGGTAGGTATTTCAAAAACAACTATAGTGTAGAGCTATCTTGCCACAGCCCATTTTGCATTATCTTTGTTACCTTGCCTCGGTGGTTTGTGAGTGCATTCAAAGTACTCACCGGCATTGTCCCTGGCTATTTACTTGGCCAGATTGCAGATGTTAAGAAGCGACGAAGGTGCTGACGTCTATGCGAGATAGGCCGTCTTCCCAGTCAGTTTCCTGTAGGTTAAGGCACGGGCTCTGCACTGAAGACATCCGCTACTTATGTTGTAATTGCCATAATGGCCCCTTTGTAAGTTTTGTACTCGTTAATGTAAGGATGTTGTAATGATACTAGTCGGTTATGCTCATGGCTCACTGATCATGGGAACGTGAATTGTATGCATAACGGGTATTCTCGAACCGTAAATACGGGGTGCCACAGACATGGTATCATAGCCATCCTGACTGTAGGAGACCTTAGTTAGCATGGACGTTAGGCACGACAACCCCTACTTATGAAAACACCGGTTTTTGAAAACTATTTTCTCAAAAGCCTTCCAAAAGGAATTCTTACCTCATCTTCTCTGACTTAAACTAATTGGAAATGAATTACTCTACATCTCATCTACTTCAAATGTTCCGTTTCCCCAAACAAAGCCCGACTTGGAGACTACAAAGAAGGAGATCCCGAAGATAAGAAACTGAGAGAAGCAAAGCAAAGAAGCTACCTACGACAAAAGAAACTACAAGATCACCCTACCCACGGAGTCCTTCGCCGCCCCCAAATCAATCAAGTATGGCACCGACGACTAAAGATGGCAAGACATAAGTTAAGACCCCAGTATCGTTCATACTTAGGATTATCATCCCTAAATTAGGATTCCCCTTTTATGCGTGTAGTTACCCCCTTAGTACCTATGGTATGCCTTGCTTGCTTGTCATGTGCTTGCTTGATGCTTGGTATGTATGGATTGTCTGTCAGGAATCATCCGATACTTAGTCTTGACCACCAAGTTGGTAGATCCCAATACTAACTCTCGCAAACCTCTTAACCAGGAACCTCTCCTCAGTAGGATGGCCACCTAGGAAAAACCTTGACACCCCAAGTAAAGCCCTAAGGTGGAAAGACTGTGTCTTTCCACTCAACTCCACCAAACCGCCCACTCTCTACTTTGAGAGTCGTCCGAAGAATACCAATCCATAACGCCGTTTAGGAGTAACTGCGTACCCGGATAAATCTGCACCCATCTGTTTTATCTAACCCCTAAACCATAAACCCTCCTCTGTGCAGATGGAACCCATTGACGAAGCTTGGCTAAGCGCAGGATTTCCCGAGCTCCTCTGGGACTCCCTGCAGCTTTGTGGATACACCCAACCTCCCACCTTCAAACTCCACAGAGGACTGGAAACCGGCCTATTTCTGGGTCAAGTGACCATTCAACCAAAGTATGCAGTACCCGGAGAACCCATTCGCGCCACAGGATTCCGTATGCCAACCCCAGTACTGGCGCTGCAAATGGCAACAAGAGAAGCACTGTTCCGCATTCGGGATGTCCTTCCTGAGATGAGGCAACCCACGACCTTCTTTCTGCCCATCAAAGGAAGCGTGGATTCATCCGGACAATCCCAAGATCCTTGTTTGACCTTTCCCGCCTTGCAGCTTCAAGCCCGTTATAGCTATGATAGAAATTAGCTCCTCACCGCAGTTATTGATGAATACCGCTCCACCCAGATGGAACTTCATCGCGTGCAAGATATCCTGGATCGCAAAGAAGCTCTAGAAGTCCAGGAAAAGAATCAAGCCTTAATCAAGGACCCAGAAGAAGCCTCTGGAAGCCGCATCCTCACAGGAAGGAAGAAGTGTGTTACCGCTCGGCAGTATGTCAAGAGGTTCAAGCCACCCCAAGGTATCCAAGGATCCTCCACCCACCCACTTGAAGGCGAAGATGAAGCCGAAGTGGATTCTCCTGGATCATCCGCAAGAGGCAACTAGTCTAGTGTGTCACCGATGTACCATAGCACCTATGTACCGTCCCAAGACCCATTTTGTAAAATCTCTAAGTGCCTTGTCACCATGCGGCACAGACATGTTTTGTAACCCTTAAGTACCTCCGCCACCGACCAGTTTGAACCCTGCTAAATATATGGATGTTATGCAAGCATGATATCCTTCTTTGCATGTTTTACCCACGACGTTGCATCATACCAAACCCTAGTAGTTTTGCTCTGAGGGGGAAAGACTGCATATTTCCCACCCAAAACCCTATAGACCCCTGGAGTCGCCCATAAACAGCACTAAGTGACGACCACCCCTCCAAGCCCGAATCATCGACCCCACAAGAAGAAGAACGTTTGGCACATCTCCAGAATTTGAAGGTACCCCACTCCAAAGTCGATCGCCTAGCCAACCTCTCGGTGTATCAAGACCATGAAGAAAGAAAGTATACCCCAAGGCGAAGGAATGAAGAAGATTCAACTCGACGTCCCGCCTCAAGAAGGAAGTACCCCGTCAAGGATAAACTTAACTAGACTTGCCCTAAGGGGAAAAGACTGCGTCTTTTCCACTCGCTTAATCTAAACCACCCAATCCGAAGCCACTCCGCTCCAACCCGTAACTAACCACGTCGGGTATTTATAAAAATTGTTATCGCCTATTTTATTCCACCGCTAAAATTGTTAAGCGGATGTTATCACCCCAACCCTACTCCTCCCTAATCTCGGGACCAGATTATTTTAAGAGGGAAAGGTCTATAACATCCCAATTTTAGCAACCCTGATTTAATGTCCAAAAGGCAAAAATCAGGGTGAACAAAAACTTTTTCTTGCAATGTGTTCTTACTTGTTTGCTTATGATCAAGCAACTGTTGGTGGATTAGTTATGTGCTCCTCATCTCAACACTAGTTTACCAAAACTATTTTTCAAAAGAGATGTCTTGGCTCATCTTTCATATTCTCAAATGTTCTGGCATTTCAAAAACTTAAGACAAGATGACTTTGACACCACCAAATACTTTACTAGCTCCTATTGCCAAAACTATGGAGACATATATATACTCTCCTTATGTTTTCAAGACAGAACCTTCAACTACTCTTATCCCTAGGTTTTCCAAAACCTCACTAAAACCTTTTCATCTCAATCTTTGTGGACATACCAAGATGGTACTTATCTTACTTCAAAGCAAAACCCCTTTCAACATACCCATCCTTACGTCAAGCTATGCTTGATGGTAACCCTAGTAGTAGAGTATAAGGATAATATGAATTGCCTTGATCTACTGGTTAATGAATTGCCTTGATCTGCTGATTGCCTTGTTTGCTTAGGAACTAGAATGAGCTAGTCTAGTAGATCAAGCATTAGGACCCTACTCCTTGTTTGTGATCATCAATCTCAAGCTAAGCATCCAAGTCTGGATCTATCCTAAGCCACCCAAGTGATCATCTCATCTCATGCTTATCTCAATCTAAGGCTAATCCCGTTGGATGGTTTCCAACCGAGTGGAGACCCAACCCAAGCATGAATCTCATCTAATTAGTTAGTGCCTAAACCTCATCTCCTTGATCATGAGTTTGGAACTTAGTACCCTCTCAAAATCATCTACACTTGCACTCTAGTCTAAAACCCTAAATCTACCAAAATGGCCAAGTCTGGATTTCTTATCTGGATACCATTTTTGGAGCTCTACCTCTTCCAACCAATGTGTATTCTTGCGAATGCACTTGAACCATCTTGTAGTACATATTTAGTAATACCAAGGCCCATTTTTTCCCTTGGCTAAGCCTTTCTAATGCCCACTTGTCCTTGATGATCTTGTAGTCAAGATAATAATCTTTTCTGCAAATCTTATCATCATGCCTACTTTGGCAAAAGATCACATCTATATGCTACCTCCCCTTGACCAACTATTTGCATGATTATGATCTAATAATCATGGCCTATAAACTCCCACCTCACTTGTTTCGATGGGAACCTTGTGCTTCTTAAACCCACATGGTTTAGGAGGCTATCTGACGTATCTGTTATGGCAGCCTTATTTTCAACAAAGTTTGCCATCTCTCCTAGATCACCAAATGCAACCAAGCCCAACTCTTGTTTCCATGATCATATATATGACATGGTCTATCCATCCATACACCCCTTGTACCAAGGTGAGCTCTGAGCTCCCTAATCCAATCCTGTTTAGGTGGCATCAGAATAACTAAACCCTAGATCCTTCACTTATCTAATTTCCCTCCTTTTCACCACTTCTCTTCAAAACCAAGGTTGACCTTGATGTCTAAATCAAGTGTAAATCATCTACCTTGGATATAAGCATCCCCAAATAATTCTCCCAATTATTTGGAGTATTAAACTATTTTATTTCCTTTACTTACCAAATTCCCAAAACCCTTGTCTTTAAAGACAAGTTTGTTTTTCTCCAAACCACCTTGACAACTTAATGCATATTTGAGTTCTCCATATCATATACCATCTTTCCAACTCAAGAATTAATATTTTTGAGAATTCCTTATTATTTCTTTTTGCCCTTTTTCTTTAATGGCAGAAATAAGAAATAATTCCCTAAAAATACGTTTTCACTTCAATAAATCCCAATAAAATCCTCCAATGTGTGTTATGGTACTTGGGACCATACCACATCAAAAACCAAGCTTGTCCAATGTAAACATATCATATTAGCCTCCATAATCTACTTCTGCACTTTTCGAAGAAGTGCATTTAAATGGGATTATAATCATCAGAAAAATCCCATTTAAATCATGAAGTGATTATTTGACCTACTCCACCTACGAGTACCATTTCCACACTTTGCCCAATGCAAGTTTTCCAACTTCCTTCACAAGCCTCCAAATTATTAAATTTGCAAACACAAGCAAAACTTGATTCAAATAAAAGCCAAACCAGCTCCAATCTTCTCCAGCACTCCTCCCTAACAACAACACTCCATGGTGGTCAACCAGCACTGTAGCATGCCCCCACACCCTCTTGTCCTCTTATGTTTATTTATGAGGGAGACCAAGGTCATGTCTTTTCCAACCCTTTTCTTTACTCATTGCATCCCACCACTCCCTCTCTGCTCTATGCACGACCATAAGAACACCCCACACTATCCCCACCGCCCCTGGCCACCAATGGGAAGCCGATGGACCAAGCCCTAGATCCTCCATGATCTATGACCACCATGGACCATCCCTCTCAGTTTACAATGCCCAAAGGCCACCCTCAGCACACCCATGCCCTCATTTGCCCCCCTCTCCACCCTCAGTCACTCCCCAGAGCTCCCACTCTCTCCCCCATGCCCTGCTTTCCTCAAGGAAGAGGAAGGAAGGAGCTTCGACCATTTTCTTTCCCGCAAGTACGGCTCCCTCCTCCCTCCACCACTCTCTCTGCATGTCCCGCTCTCAGAATTCCCTCTCGATTCTGAAGCTAACCCACCCCTTCTCCGGTGCAGGAATGACGGCAGGTGACCTCCCCAACGAACTCCGACGAGTTCCCTCTCGGCCACCGTCGCGCGAGCACTTTCCCGGCGTTAAGACCCCTCCTTCCGCCCATCCCCGGAGTCGCTGTCGTCCACCGCGTTGCCTCGTCACCTCAGTGACCTCCCTCGAGCCCCCCGTGAGCCTCCCCACCTCTCCCCATCGCCATCTAGAGTTTTCTCGCCGGTGAGCGAGCCTCATGAGGACGACCACCGATAGTCGATCCGACCGAGCGCTGATACCCTTCGCTGGCAAGGCCGGCTGTTGGGCACTGGCTATGCGCCTGTCAAGCTACTGTCACTGGCTAAATCCTCCTGGATGGCAAGCTACTCTAGCAGATCTGGCCCGTTGACCCAAATTTCTTTATTTTTGTTAAAATATCAGATCTAGAAATAGCAGTTTGGTTTAAATCCAAACAAAATAGTAAAACCCAATAATTGGACCAGATCTAAATTTTAACGCAAGCCCACACATTTTCATTAGCATGCAGAACCAGTTTTGTACCAAAATAAAGTTTAGATTTAAGATGATAAATCATGTCCTAAGATCTATACAGAACACTAATATTTTTCTCCAAAAAGATTTACAAATCCAAATGGAGTAAAACCAATTGCTGGTTAAAGGTACTGACCATACCTTTCATGTCCCACTGGCTCCACCTAAGTTTGCTTCCTAAAATTCAGTTTACAAAAATATCACAAACAGAGATTTTCTGCCTTTAGTAATTTCTCTAGGTCAAACCAAAAGAGGTTTTGACCTAATTCCAACTCCCAGTTGACACACACATTCATATCTTCCAAAACCCAGTATCTCATATTTCTATGAGCTTCTTTTAAATTTCAGTGAATTAAACAATTATGTGCATGGTTTAATCACTAATAAAATCACCACAGTATCTCTGTAACTCCAAAAAGGCTGATTCCAAATTCTACATAAAGGTATTTCCACTACCCAACATGTGTCCTTGGAATCAACTCAAAATATTCTTTAGAATAAATCTGATGAAAACGACAAATCTTGTCTAGTACTGTTTTTGGGAATTTCTCAAGGGCATTCTGTTAATTGTTTTGAGGTAATTCCAACTCCGCTTGATTCATTCCACCAAATACTACCTAATCACCGAAGGAAATAATTTTTGGAACTCCAGAGAAGTTCTGGTGAATTATTTCCTAAAACTATAACTTTAATCCCTATATAATCCTTTATAAATCCTAGGAAATTGATAAAATAGTGAAACCACTTTTGTTGGCTTCATTTTATCAATACCTATCTGATGGTATCATTTTATCAAAATGGTATCATACAGATCAAGTCCTTGATCAAAAACCCTCCCTTAGGTAGTTCTTAGACTATAAATCAAAAGGGATCCTTTTTCCCTAATGTCAACATATCTTTTCCCAATCCAATCAAACCAAAACTCCAACATCCTACTGATGTATCTCATATGTTATCCTTTGCTTACTGATTGGTTTTTTGCTTGTATGCCTTGTATTGATTGGTGTATTGTTTGCTTGCATGAATACTCGATAAACGGCGATAGTTGCGATTATGTGACGCCGAGAAGAAGGAAGGATCGGGATATTCTTTTATTATTATTGGTATTCTAGTTATCTAACGCCATCAAGGGACATCTCGCTGGTCACAGGCAATCCACCTTCCTGAATTCCTATATTCACCTACTTCTGTTTATCAACTGTTTTATCCCTCGTTTATAAATTGCATGATCATAGGCATGGTTTATTTCAAATAAAAGTGCGTGAGTAACTTGGCTCCTCCAAGTTATGAATGAGTGTCCATTAGGACACCTACCCTTTTTGCACCTATGTTTACCCCTTTAGACTGAGGCTAAGATGATTAGCATCTTCCCTCTTAGAACCCACAGATTTTTAAGAATAAAACTATTTTGGGTTTTATCCTACCGCAAAGTTTTCAAAATAAAACCCTTAGAAAGGGGCATCCTTTCCAAGTGGAAGTTTGACTAAAGCAAATATGAGGTGGATGAAGAGAAAGATAATGAAGAGAAAGGAAAGTTAAGTAAGAGAAAGAGAAGGGATGTTCTAAGCCAATGTCCGGAACAATTTATCCGTGCAACCACATTACCCCAGGCGCTGGGGCTTAGCTCGTAGTTGTAATCCTTAGCCGGGGCTGCTTGTACTTGCTTAACGGGAGAAATCCCTGGAAGGCCGAGTGGACTCTACCTCAAGTCTGCGGATCTGAGGCCTCCATCGCCCGCTACGGCGGAAGTGTCGGTGCAACAATTGGGTCTTCCGCGGATGGTATGTTTTAGCAGAAGGGAAGGAAGTGGAGTCAACAATTGTATATTGCTGCCGAGGGTTTGGGTATACTGAAGTGCTTTGAGGGATGACTAAGGCCATAATGTCATACTGCTCCGGGGAGAACAAACCCAAAAGGAAAAGTCGCCTTTGCTAGGGATGGACAAATGAAAAGCTAGGTTTGATTATCCGAACCCCCGTCTACAGTGTGTAGCGGGCCATGGTTATATCCCGGCGGATGTATTGATTCTTGTGGGTAAAGTGCACAAACTCTACAGAGTCTAATCTATTAGAATAGCCGTGTCCACGGACAAGGACGGTTGGAATGGCAAGTGCTAGGAGGACCCTTCGGTTAAGTTGTGATAAAATAAAGGATGTGACTTGGTCATGAGGAAAGATAAGAATGAGTTTCGTTTTGACCAGAGCTGGTCGATAAGGTTTTTA
The DNA here is from genome assembly GCA_030063025.1 of Avena longiglumis. Lineage (NCBI taxonomy): Eukaryota > Viridiplantae > Streptophyta > Magnoliopsida > Poales > Poaceae > Avena > Avena longiglumis. The sequence goes on from CP125973.1 coordinate 6,288,627, forward strand.
AAAGGGTTTTACAACAAAATGTTTTCTAAATCTTTTTAACAAGGATGTGGAGATGTCCAGATTTTCAAAAAGGAGGCATATTTTCTAAAAACTCTTTTTCAACAAAGATATAGAGATGTCAATGTTAGGTCTTTCAAAAACAACTATAGTGTAGAGCTATCTCGCCACAGACCATTTTGCATTATCTTTGTTACCTTGCCTCGGTGGTTGGCGAGTGCATTCAAAGTACTCACCAGCATTGTCCCTGGCTATTTACTTGGCCAGATTGCAGATGTTAAGAAGCACCGAAGGTGCTGACGTCTATGCGAGCTAGGTCGTCCTACCAGTCAGTTGCCTATAGGTTAAGGCACGGGCTCTGCGCTGAAGACTTCCGCTACTTATGTTGTAATCGCCATATTGGCCCCTTTGTAAGTTTTGTACTCGTTAATGTAAGGATGTTGTAATGATACTAGTCGATTATGCTCACGGCTCACTGATCATGGGAACGTGGATTGTCTGCATAACGGGTATTCTCGGACCGTAAATACGGGGTGCCACATGACTCCTCTTTCTCCTGCACGCACCGTTGTAGGTCGCCAACAGTGCAGGGACCTTTGTACGTCCCCTCAAAGTTCTTGGTGAACGCTTCTTGCATGTCCAGCCAGTTGTAGATAGATTTCTCCGGCAAGTCATCGATCCATTTTCGGGTCGTTCCGGCCAGCATGTAACTACCTCGGTGAATTACGATCCTAGCTACAAGCCTGGATGAACGGTAGTGGTTGAAATAGTATGGTGGGGCCCCAAAAGCCACTCACGGGTAGACCTTTCGGCCGTCCCAACCACTTCCAATTCATGACTGTCTGACGGCGTAATCGGTAGGCGAAGGGATCAAATACATACACAAATGAGTATGTATGCAAGCCACCATACAAGAGTACATCAGAGCCATACCATCTAGAAAGAAAGGAAATATAGCAACGCCATACGGCAAGATTCCAATGACCTAGATAGATCTAGTATTTTAGGATACTTCCTCATACAGCACACATCAGAGTATCATGCGGAAGTGGCAAACAAAGTCCGAGTACGGATAAGAAGAAAATCGGCATAAGATGCCATAGAAATAAGCACATCCCAACCACAGATCTCACGGATCCCCGTTCCCGGAATCTCTACACTGAACGATCGTTGCCCACATCATCAGCCTCTTCCACCCAGTATCCTTCCTGCGAGGGTACCTGTTCATCTGAACCAATAATTTATCGTGTGAGACCCTAAGGGTACTCAGCAAGTCTTAATGCCTCTAAAGGGGACACAACCTTGGGTGACGCAATTGCAGCAAAAGATAAACCCTAGCAGTTCTACAGATAAACGCTAACCATCCGCCTAACCAATGATAGACGGATGTCCGTGAATTAAGGACAACAGTTATTTAGTAATTTCATCAGATCCATCCTCCTCCCCGCTTACCAACGAGGAAGCGGACGAACAACCCCCCATCCGTTGGCAAATTTTATTAACCATTCCATGAGTGTTGCACTATTTACTAGTCAATTTACTTAGTCAGATTAAAGCGGTACTTTAGTTATGCTTGTCTATGATCGAGAAACTGTGCTCCAAGTCGTCCATAACCACGGACACGGCTTTCAGAAAGTTTTACCCGGCCGGGGTGCACCAATAGCAACACACGCTCGATCAACCTCGGAAAAACCAAATCAAAACCCAACGAGGCCTTCACGACAAAGCAATCACAAGATTCAGAAATATTTCAGGCCACCCTTGAGTACACCAACGAAGTTAGCTTGAGATGGACCCGAGGTTTGTGGGGCCGGTAGAAGCATCGGGAACCCAAAACTGGCTTGTCGATACACTGCAGGGTCACAATTCCTAACAAGACAAATGTATCCGTGCACAATTTAAATAAAGTAGTAGCATGGCATAAGTACAGGATAGTAAACAAAACCTCAAACTAGTTTGTGGCCCCAAGAAATAAGACGGAATCAAGATCTGGCTCAGGGGGGTCCCATATACCTCCCGGATGTGGATAGCGCGATAAATCAAGGAACAGGAATCAAGTACTCGGGGTCTTACGGACACAAGTGAGCAGGAAAACCAAATAGCGATATTGCTCACCGATGCCACATTCATTAGTTATCCCATTACTACTCGGTTAAGTTGTTTATGTACCTCGTTATCCAACAGACTCACATACCCTACACATGTTGTTCTACGACCGCATGGCTCAAACAACTCTTGTAGTAATGGCTCATGGGATGGAGGAACAAGCTTGTGGGGTTAAAAGTAAAGGCTATGCATGCTTGGGATTCAATTTAATGCAATCGCGACTCAATGATGCAAGAATAAGATAGAGGCAATAGGTATCAGTATGTATGCAAGCATGTGGAAGTGCTTGCACGGCAACTCGATTGAAGCGAGAGCGGATCAGGTAGTGCTCTGGTTCTCTTGATATATCCCACAGTACGTCTATTCGAAAGAAGAACCAAACAAGCAAGGGCCAACATAAATAAAGTGCACAAGCATAGGAATAAAATGCGACAAGCAAACAATCATGCCATGATGAATGATGCACAAGTTGCATGGCAATAGGTAGCATGGCTTGGGTGAGGTGTGGTATGCAAGAATAAGGCATTTTATTAAGGTTGGGACACATTTAGTTGTCATAATAGTTGCTATTTACTATATATTTATATGATGCATGCTGCAATTGAAGTCATGGATAGCATAAACAGAAAGGTCTCGTCGAGCTGATCATTTTGGACATAACATTTGTTAAATTTGGGATTATAAATCAAAAGTTATTAATTATTTAAGTTCTAGTGGCATTTGTGGTAATTTAATTCAACTTGGAATTTTACATGTGCAAAAGGCAATTTTAATGGCATATTTGAAATCCTCTCATTTTTCTGGTTCAGAAACATATATCATTTGCATTATTTGGATTTAGAATTGAAAAGTTATTTAAAACTGAATTGAAATTAGTATTTGAATTAAATTTAAATAGTTTTGAATTTAAACAGAATCTGAAAACGTTTTAACACCCAGGCCAATCCTAGCCCGATCACGCAGTGTGGGACAGGCACTGGACCCACACGCCATGGTCGAGAGGGAGGAGATGGTTGATTAATGTAAAACACGGGAGCCTTTTATAAAACCAACTCTAAAATTTGTTGTGGGGCTAGGGGCTGGGTTGAGGCAAAAGAAAGGGGGTTTTGCAAAAAGCACAGCGAAAATCGTTTCTTCTCTCGAACCTCGACGGAAAACGGGCATGGGCGGCGTGGCGAGGCCGCTGAACCCGCCTACAGCGCGCCAATGGCGACTACAGCTGGCGGCTTGGGCTAGGTGACGGAGAGGTGGGCGGCCTAGCTAGGGCCTGCGACGCTACGGCCGAGGCGGACGGCGACAAGGCCTGAGTGTGCGATGAAACGTCCGTGAAACTAGGGCGGCGCGAGGCGACCGTGTCGTGAGGGAGAGGGGCTCACCGAGGTTGTCGGTGGCGGTGGTTCGCTCGAGGCGCAGCGATCGACGGCCGACGCCGGCGCAGCTTAGGGTTCGTCTGGCGGCGTCGGTTCCGGCGGTGGGGCGTCTCCTCGCTGCGGTACGGGCGACGCGGACGACCTCAGAGCTTCCACGACACTGCCACCACGCCCGCCTCACAGTGCAGCTGCGAGCCGACAGTGAGAGCGGCGCAGCTGGGGCGGTGGATGAGAGGGAGAAGAGGGGAGGCTAGGCAGGGCATCGGGGAGATCCAGGAAGGCTAAGCGGTGTGAGGGATAAGAACGAGGGGCAGTGGGGCTTGCGTGGGGAGGGGTCGGCTCGGCTCGCCACTTTTGCACCTCACGTGCAGGGCCACCTGGCAGGGCAGGGCAGGGAGGCTTCCGGTGGGGTAGGGCGAGGCCAGAGGTGGTAGGCTCGGAGGGCCCTGGCGAGGGAGAGAAAAGAGGAGAGGGAGAGAGGGCATTTCTAGGGTTAGGTGAGGGGTGTCCTTTGTGTGGGGTGGGTAGATAGGGGGACATGGTGATCATGTGGCCAGCTAGGGCTAGGTGAGAGGAGTGGCTCGGCTAGAGAGGTGAGAAAGAGGGGGCACCTTGGGTTGTGAATAAAATAGGTGTGGTTTAGGGTTTTTAGCTAGGATGGTTATGGGGCATGGGGTAGATATAGAGAGGACTAGGATAGATGATTAGAAAGAGAGGTGGATTAGGTTTGCTTTGAATCATGCATGCTCCAAAATAAAGACCAAGCATGATCAAAAGAAAAGAGGTAGGGAGAGGGAGGTGGGGTTTAGGCTTATGCACACCCACATGATCACATGTGTATGCTTGGGGTATGGTGATTAGGGTTTAGCTATAGGGGGATAGAGAGGTAGATGGTGTGGTGAAGAATTCTACAAGCCAAAACAAGATTAAGCAAAGGAGAGGTGATCCATGCAAGCAAAACCAAATAACATTCAAAAGTCAAGAAAAAGGTGGCACTTGCATGGCCCATGCAAACAATAATTGCCATGTAATTATATTGTGAAAACAACATTAAATCATGTGGCATTATTCCTTGCATTCCCAAAAGGTGGGCAAAGGCCAAGCATAAGATTATGGTGGAGTCCACCCAACCCACATGAGCTAGAGGTAAACTCAATAAAATGCTAGCTCCTATTAATTGGATGGTGGAATTATAAGGTGGTGAAAGAAAGGTGGTGGAGTGATTAAGAGATATGCCCCCAAATCAACTTGGGCATTTAACAATTTATCAAGAACCAAATACAATATCAAGAGGCAACTACAATTAATAATGCACATGAGATAAGAACAAAACAAGCAGGGGTTTTATATGATGCTCAAATGCAAGGTGGCATGATGACATGAGCATGATATGATGATGATGCAACAATTATATTTAGGAAGTGGTCCTTTTTTATTACTAGAACAAGTAGCATTACAGGTGTTAGACAACTGGGATGCTACAACTCTCCCCCACTAAACAGGAATCTCGCCCCGAGATTCTAGGAAGAAGAAGAAGACACAAAGAGAGAAGGATGGTTGGCACGGAGTTCATCTTCACGCTCCCAAGTGGCTTCATCAACAGAATGGTGTGACCAGCACCTTGCGTAACTTGATGGACTTGTTGTGAGTCCTTCTTCTGCGGTCTCAAGGATTTTGGGGTGTTCTTGATAAGATAGGTCTTCTTGGAGATCGATTAGCTCAGGATCCACGGTCCTCCCGGGATCTCTGTACCACTTCTTGAGCTGAGAGATGTGGAAAACATCATGGACTTTTAGTTTTTCCGGGAGCTCCAGGGCATAAGCAACTTCTCCTCTTCTACCACGAACCTTGAAAGGACCGATGTATCTAGGAGCCAACTTTCCTTTGATACCGAAGCGGTGTGTACCTCTCATGGGAGTGACACGAAGATAGACGAGATCACCAGGGGCATATACCATATCCGTGTGCTTCCTGTCATAGTTGCTCTTCTGACGACTTTGAGCAATCTTCAGGTTCTCAAGAATGATATGCACCTTATCCTCTGCCTGAGTTACAATGTCAGGGCCAAACCAGATTCTTTCTCCTGCACCTGACCAACCAATCGGAGTTCTGCACTTACGACCATAGAGAGCCTCAAATGGTGCCATCTTGACTCTTCCGAAGCTTGTTGTAGGAGAATTCAGCATATGGAAGGCATTCCTCCCACTTCATGCCAAAGAGATGACGCAAGCTAAGCATATCCTCCGTAATCTGATTGATCCTTTCGACTTGTCCTTGCGACTAAGGGTGGTAAGGTGCTGAAGTTCAACTTTGTTCCCAAAGCATTTTGGAAACTTTCCCGAACTTTGAGGTGAAGATGCTCCCCAGTCGAACTGATTTCAAGTGGAACCCCATACGGAGAGACAATTGTTGATATAGAGCTCACCAATGAATTCCGTAAATTGTTTCCTTGACTGGAAGAAATGAGCCACTTTAGAAAGCACATCGATGACAAAAAAATTGCATTGTTGCCCTTCTGCGACCTTGGAAAGCCAGTGATGAAGTCCATCTCTACTTTCTCCCATTTCCATTAGGAGGTTTCAATGGTTGTAGAAGACCGAATGGTTTCGATGGACAACCTTGACTCTGCATGCAGACATCACATTCGAGACATACTTTGCACAATACCGTTTCAACCTGTGCCACCACATTGTGTTTTCAAGTCCATGTACATCTTTGTGCTGCCAGGATGGATAGAAAGAACCGAATCATGCGCCTCCTTGAGAACTTGCTCTCTCAGACCCGGGTAGTTTGGAAAAAACATCCGGTCCTCAAAGAACAGCGTGCCTTGATCATCCACGTGGAAGGACTCATACTTCGGAAGCTCAAGTTTAGAGATGAGATTTTTGGTGTGCGGATCACCAAGCTGACGAGAGCGAATCTTTTCTTCCAAGAGAGGAGTAGCTGTAAGTCTGTGAGATGCCCTTGTTCCACAATTTCCAGGTTGAGCTAACGGAATTCCTCGCACAAGAGAGGTTGTTGCTCTTCCACCATGAGGTTGTTGACATAAGCTTTACGGCTAAGCGCATCTGCCATGACATTTGCTTTGCCCGGAGTGTAGTTGATGGTCACATCAAAGTCATTGATTGCTTCAATCCATCTCCTCTGCCGAAGGTTGAGATCCGGCTGTGTGAAGATATACTTCAAACTCTTGTGGTCAGAAAAGATCCTAGCGGTTACCAAGCAAGTAGTGCCTCCATAGCTTCAAAGCAAAGACAATCTTTGCTAGCTCGAGGTCATGTGTGGGATAGTTGATCTCATCGTCTTCAAGCGACGAGGCATAAGCAACCACTGTTTCTCTTGCATAAGGACCGCACCCAATCCTTGCAAAGAGGCGCCGCAGAATATCCGGAAAGGCTTAGATGTATCCGGAGGAACCAAGGCGGTGTGGAAGTGAGCTTCTCTTTGAGTGTCTCAAAACTTGCTTGACACGCAGGAGTCCACGGTATTTCTTGCCTTTCTTGAGGAGATCGGTAAGAGGCTTCGCTATCTTGAAGTTACGAGCAAGCGGCGACAATAACTAGCCAAACCAAGAAAACTCCGCACTTCTTTGACATTAACAGGAGGAAGCCATTCGACAATTGTCTTCACGGTTTCGGGTTGATCGCAATGCCCTTGGCGAGATAACATGACCAAGATAGGTTACTTGAGCAGCCAAAACTCACACTTTGATAACTTTGCATACAAGCGGTTCTCACGAAGCTTGTTTAGGACACCATGAGGTGTTCTTGATGCTCTTCCTTGGACTTAGAATAGACCGAATGTCATCCGGATAGACCACAACGAACTTATCAAGGTACTCCATGAAAGCGGAGTTCATCGCCTCGAGAAGGTAGCGGTGCGTTGGTGAGACCGAAGGACATGACCGTGTACTCATAGGCCATAGCGGGTGGTGAAAGCTGTTTTGGGCACATCTTCCTTGCGAATCTTGATTTGGTGATAACCACTTCTCAAGTCCAGCTTAGAGAACACCAGCTCACTAGGCTGATCAAAAGATCATTTATCCGGGAGAGGATATTTGTTCTTGATGGTTTTAGCATTGAGCCGGTAGTCAACACATACCCTATCGATTACATCACGCTTCTTCACAAAGATTGTTGGGCTACCCCAAGGCGAAGTCTTGTGTTGAATGAAACCCAACTTCTCTTGTTCATCAAGTTGTCGTTTGAGTTCACCAACTCGAAGGACCCATTTTATAAGGCTTGGAGATAGGAGCCGTTCGTGTTCAAGCTCAATCACAAACTCAACCTCACGATCCGGAGGCATACCCGGCAACTCTTGAGGAAAGACATCTGGGAACTCACAGACCACTGGTACACTCTGAATAGCTTGCATAGCATCATCATTCAGAGCTGCCAAGGAGAAGAGTTGGACGGCGAAGTCGACTTGGAGAAAAGACTATATGGCCTTGAGGAATCTTCGAGACCGGCGTTCACAATCAATCACAGCTGCATTTGCTGTCAACCAATACATGCCCAAGATGACATCAATGTCAGAATTGCCCAGAAGAATTAAAGAAGCCGAGAATGAAGAACCACCAATCTCAACTGATTGCCATGGTGATATGAGCCCTCATGTTTGAACCAGGAGATAGCACCACCAGACGGACGTGATAAAGGAACCCTATCGGTCATGCTCTTGTGCAAACTTACGAAACAAAGAATCGATGCACGAATCAAACAAAACTCGTGCGAGGGGTGAGTTAACGGAAGCATACCCATCACAACTCAGTGCATGCTCGGCTTGAGGCGTTGACACAGTTGGCACGAACAACCGGACCCGGGCTTGGTGTTGATGTTGAGAGCCCGGTGGTGGTGCACGAACCGAAGGAGAGCTTGCTGCAGATCTTGGCGGGAGTGGAGGAGAGCTTTGTTCTTCATCAGACAGTTCGATGGGGATGTCAGGATCTCCACACGTGAAGCGAGCACCGGTGGGCGTGGAGCGCGTAGCCAGGACTCGCCCAGCGCTCGGTAGTGGTTGTTGTAGCCACAGGAGCCGCGATGGTGAAGTTTGGTGGCCTTGACGCGAAACTTGCGGGTCTTAGTGGAGTCGGGGCGGCGGTGGGGTGTTAGGAACCCGTGACACGCCGCTTAGAAGGAGCTGCCATAGCTGCAGAGCTTGATGCATCCTGTTGTGTTTCTTGGACTCCTCAAACATTTGCACGCTTGCTTCCTCTTGCAGTCTGTGTGTTGGAGTTCCGGAAAGTTGCGGCCTTGCATGTGTGATTGCATACTTGATCGATGCATTGAGCCCTTGCACGAACCTCTTACACTTCTTCTTGTCATCGGATACCTCATCACCACCATAACGAGAGAGATTCATGAAGTTCTGATGTAGGTGTTGGCGTTATCATTTCCTTGCTTGAGTTGAGAAAAGCCTCCTTCATCCTTTCCATTACAATCTCTGAAACTTGCTCCTTGAACGCTCCGGTGAACCTCTCCCAAGTTGGCTGGAACCAGTGCAGCTTGCCTTCAAGTAGTTCTCCCACCCAGAGCTGCATCTCCCTTCGGAAGGTGAGTAGCACACTTGACCCACTCTGCTCGGAACATCGAGTCTCGAGCAACTGGACCTCTCACGCAGCCAATCCTCCGCGTCCAGCGGTCGGTCAGAAACATCAAACTGACGAGGGTTGAATTTGAGGAAGCTCTTGATGTCTCCTCGCTTGGGAGGTGGAGGAAGTGGAGAAAACTTGTTTCTCCTGACACTCTCCTCAAAGCGCTGCTGGTTCTCTTGCATTGCTGCCAAAGCATTAGCGATGTTTGACATGTGAGCCCGATTCGGAGGTATGTCCTCATCGATGTACGTGGTGGAGCCATCATGTCATTGATATAAAACTCAAGTCAGTACTATAATGGAAGATGATAATAATCCAAAATAGTACCAAGATGGAATTAACCAAGATTAAAGGATACAATTTACTGAGATGATATTAAAATATCAACAAAGTTCAAGCACCTAAAAGATATTAAGCATATCGCACACGGTGAAAAGTGTGGTACACAAATATATCAAAGAAAAATTTCCACAAATTTGGCATTAGAATACCAATATATCATAAAATTATACGAATCAAGATTAGTGACTCTACCGATTCAATATACAAAAGCGAATGATAAAAGTAGTGGTATGGTCATGACTCCATCCCGCACTCAAATCATTACTCCGCACATGAACAAGTGGAACACATATCCCAACCCTTCTTCTCACGACGAAACCTAAAGATTGGTAACTACGAGCGAACACCCCAAACAAGATAGCGTCGGATACAAAGAGAAGATGATTAAATCGGTTTGCAAAAGCACAGCCGGTATGGATTGTACCAACAGTTGATAACCAAAGGCGGATAAGATAACAACTTGGATGCAACAGATAGACAAGGGATTACACACACACACACACAACCTATGGTACTCGAGCCGAACACGTGAATCCTAGTTTGAATTTTAGAAGAGGATTGAAAGCGTTGCACTTCCTTACGAGAAAAGGGTGGGTGGGTGGTTAAGAAGAAAAGTGGAAGCAGTCCTACTCTCGTTTTGTTTTTCCTAGTATACATAACTACCAAAATATTTGCTAGGCGACAACAACGTTTGCTGAAACCACGAAGGTCGGGATGGCTCGATACCAATTGTAACTACCTCGGTGAATTACGCTCCTAGCTACAAGCCTGGATGAGCGGTAGTGGTTGAAATAATGATGGGGCCCCAAAAGCCACTCACGGGTAGACCTTTCAGCCGTCCCAACCACTTCAATTCATCGGGACTGTCACAGGCGGTGTAATGTGACGAAGGATCAAATACATACACAAATGAGTATGTATGCAAGCCACCATACAAGAGTACATCTGAGCCATACCATCTAGAAAGAAAGGAAATATAGCAACGCCATACGGCAAGATTCAAATGACCTAGATAGATCTAATATTTTAGGATACTTCCTCATACAACACATCGAGTATCATGCGAGCGACAAACAAAGTCCGAGTACGGATAAGAAGAAAATCGGTATAAGATGCCATAGAAATAAGCACATCCCAACCACAGATCTCACGGATCCCGTTCCGGAATCTCTACGAGCGATCGTTGCCCACATCATCACCTCTTCCACCGATGTCCGTCTTGCGAGGGTACTGTTCATCCGAACCAATAATTTATCGTGTGAGACCCTAAGAATTTTACCAAGTCTTAATGCCTCTAAAGGGACACAACACAGGGTAGCGCAATTGCAGCAAAAGATAAACCCTAGCAGTTCTCTGAGATAGCGCTAACCATCCGCCTAACCAATGATAGGCGGATGTCCGTGAATTAAGGACAACGATTATTTAGTAATTTCATCGATCCATCCTCCTCCCCGCTTACCAACGAGGCGGACGAACAACCCCATCCGTTGGCAAATTTTATTAACCATTCCATGAGTGTTGCACTATTTACTAGTCAATTTACTTAGTCGATTAAAGCGGTACTTTAGTTATGCTTGTCTATGATCGGCTGCTCCAAGTCGTCCATAACCGCGGACACGGCTTTGAAAGTTTTACCGGCAGGGTGCACCAATAGCAACACACTCGATCAACCTCGGAAAAACCAAATCAAAACCCAACGAGGCCTTCACGACAAAGCAATCACAAGATTCAGAAATATTTGAGGCCACCCTTGAGTACACCATAGCGAAGTTAGTGACTTGAGACGGACCCGAGGTTTGTGGGCCTACATGATGATCGGGAACCCAAAAGGGCTTGTCGATCTGGCGAAAGCGGGTCACAATTCCTAAACGATGCGTGTGCTATCCGCACATTTTAAATAAAGTAGCATGGAATAAGTACAGGATAGTAAACAAAACCTCAAACTAGTTTGTGGCCCCAAGAAATAAGAGAATCAAGCTCGCTCGGGGGTCCCATATACCTCCCGGATGTGGATAGCGCGATAAATCAAGGAACAGGAATCAAGTACTCGGGGTCTTACGGGACACAAGTGAGCAGGAAAAACCAAATAGTAGATATTGCTCACCGATGCCACTTTCATTAGTTATCCCATTACTACTCAGGTTAAGTTGTTTATGTACCTCGTTATCCAACAGACTCTCACATACCCTACACATGCTGTTCTACGACTCGCATGGCTCAAACAACTCATGTAGTAATGGCTCATGGGATGGAGGAACAAGCTTGGTGGGGTTTAAAAGTAAAGGCTATGCATGCTTGGGATTCAATTTAATGCAATCGCGACTCAATGATGCAAGAATAAGATAGAGGCAATAGGTACTGTATGTATGCAAGCATGTGGAAGTGCTTGCACAACTCGATTGAAGCGAGAGGCGGATCTGGGTAGTGCTCTGGTTCTCTTGATATATCCCACCTTTCGGCGTCTATTGAAGAAGAAGAACCAAGCAAGGGCCAACATAAATAAAGTGCACAAGCATAGGAATAAAATGCGACAAGCAAACAATCATGCCATGATGAATGATGCACAAGTTGCATGGCAATAAGTAGCATGGCTTGGGTGAGGTGTGGTATGCAAGAATAAGGCATTTTATTAAGGTTGGGCCACATTTTGTTGTCATAATAGTTGCTGTTTACTATATATTTATATGATGCATGCTGCAATTGAAGTCATGGATAGCATAAACAGAAAGGTCTCGTCGAGCTGATCATTTTAGACATAACATTTGTTAAATTTGGGATTATAAATCAAAAGTTATTAATTATTTAAGTTCTAGTGGCATTTGTGGTAATTTAATTCAACTTGGAATTTTACAAGTGCAAAAGGCAATTTGAATGGCATATTTGAAATCCTCTCATTTTTCTGGTTCAGAAACATATAACATTTGCATTATTTGGATTTATAATTGAAAAGTTATTTAAACTGAATTGAAATTAGTATTTGAATTAAATTTAAATAGTTTTGAATTTAAGCAGAATCGAAACGTTTTAACACCAGGCCAATCCTAGCCCGATCACAGACAGGTGGGCAGGCACCTGACCCACACGCGATGGTGAGAGGGAGGAGGACATGAGTTGATTAAACACAGGGAGCCTTTTATAAAACCAACTCGACTGTTGTGGGGCTAGGGGCTGCGGTTGAGGCAAAAAAGCCGGGGTTTTGTGCAAAAAAGCGAGCACTATGTTTCTTCTCTGAACCTCTTGTGGAAAAAGCGGCGCTTGGCGCGTGGCGTGGCGGGCTTGAACCCAGCCTCAGCACGCCAATGGCGGCATTACCGCTGGCTTGGCTAGGTGACGGAGAGGTGGGCGCGGCTAGCTAGGGCCTGCGACGCTTCTGAGGCGACAGCGCGACGCAGCGCTGCAAGTGTGCCACAAACGTCCGTGAAACTAGGGCGTGGCGGACCCGTGTCGAGGAGAGGGGCTCACCGCGAGGGCTGTCGGTGGCGGTGGTTATTTCAGCGATGACGGAGGGCAGCCGCAGGCTAGGTTTCGCGTCTGGCGTGTTCTGGCGTCTGGCGTCTCCTCCCGCTGGGTGCAGAAATGGCGGGCGACCTCGAGCTTCCACGACACTGCCCGCGCCCGCAGCTGCGTTCGGCGAGCGAGCCGCAGTGAGACGTCGGCAGTGGCGGTGGATGAGAGGGAGAAGAGGGGAGGCTAGGCAGGGCATCAGGGGAGATCTGGGGAAGGCTAGCGGTGTGAGGGAGGGGATAAGAACGAGAGGGGCAGGTGGGGCTTGCGTGGGGGAGGGGCAGGTCGGCTCGGCGCCACTTTTGCACCTCACGTGCACGGCAGGGCCACGGCAGGGCAGGGGCAGGTAGGGGAGGCTTCCAGGTGGGGTAGGGCGAGGCCAGAGAGGTGGTAGGCTCGGAGGGGCCCCTTGGCCAGGGAGAGAAAAGAGGGAGAGGGAGAGAGGGCCGGCTCGGCTAGGGTTAGGTGAGGGGGTGTCCTTGGTTGTGTGGGGTGGGGTAGATAGGGGGACATGGTGATCATGTGGCCAGCTAGGGCTAGGTGAGAGGAGTGGCTCGGCTAGAGAGGTGAGAAAGAGGGGGCACCTTGGGTTGTGAATAAAATAGGTGTGGTTTAGGGTTTTTAGCTAGGATGGTTATGGGGCATGGGGTAGATATAGAGAGGACTAGGATAGATGATTAGAAAGAGAGGTGGATTAGGTTTGCTTTGAATCATGCATGCTCCAAAATAAAGACCAAGCATGATCAAAAGAAAAGAGGTAGGGAGAGGGAGGTGGGGTTTAGGCTTATGCACACCCACATGATCACATGTGTATGCATGGGGTATGGTGATTAGGGTTTAGCTATAGGGGGGATAGAGAGGTAGATGGTGTGGTGAATAATTCTACAAGCCAAAACAAGATTAAGCAAAGGAGAGGTGATCCATGCAAGCAAAACCAAATAACATTCAAAAGTCAAGAAAAAGGTGGCACTTGCATGGCCCATGCAAACAATAATTGCCATGTAATTATATTGTGAAAACAACATTAAATCATGTGGCATTATTCCTTGCATTCCCAAAAGGTGGGCAAAGGCCAAGCATAAGATTATGGTGGAGTCCACCCAACCCACATGAGCTAGAGGTAAACTCAATAAAATGCTAGCTCCTATTAATTGGATGGTGGAATTATAAGGTGGTGAAAGAAAGGTGGTGGAGTGATTAAGAGATATGCCCCCAAATCAACTTGGGCATTTAACAATTTATCAAGAACCAAATACAATATCAAGAGGCAACTACAATTAATAATGCACATGAGATAAGAACCAAACAAGCAGGGGTTTTATATGATGCTCAAATGCAAGGTGGCATGATGACATGAGCATGATATGATGATGATGCAACAATTATATGTAGGAAGTGGTCCTTTTTTATTACTAGAACAAGTAGCATTACAGGTGTTAGACAACTGGGATGCTACACAGCATCAATTGGAGGTACTTGACGGCAACGTTGGGGTTTCCCCCGGAGATTTCCACCGCATTGCCGTAATCCTGCAACCATGTTGCTGGCTTGGCGGTGCCGTCATAGGGCTTGATAGTCTTGTCAATCCGAAAACCCTTGGGGTAAGTTGTGGTCTGTATCACAGGTCCAAAGCAGCGTGGTCCCAGGTATGCTCCATCCCGGCCTCGTGGATCTTGTCTAGACGTGATCGTGCATCGTATGGCTTCGGGCTTCTTTTCTTCTTTTTGCCATCAGGGGATGGGCTGTGTGAACGATGCGGGCCTCCACCGCCATGGTGGCTGCTAGGTGGTGACGAAGGCGGAGGTGGCGGTGGTTTAGCCTTCTTGATGTTACCCTCCTACGACACCTCACGCTTGTCACGGTTGTTTGTCGGACGCGGAGGGTCATGACGCGACCTGCTCTTGTGTCCTTGGTTGCGCTCCCCATCATGACGGGCCTGCTCCGTGTTGTCGCGGATGACGATGCCGTGTTGCTTTGGTAGAGGCATGTCCGTACGATGGTGAGCCTTGGGTTATTCGCGATGTCGGGGGGACCGGGGCGGTGGAGATGGGCGGTGAGGATGAGCTTTGCCTCCGTGGTCGCAGGATATGGGGATAGCGTCCTTCCTATTGCGTGCATCCCTCTGTCTTTGTTCTGATGAACCCGTCTGGGACCTGACATCCTGGGGAGATCGATCCCTTGGCGGCTTATGCTGACTAGGCGGCGTAACGCGGTCGCACTCAAGCCTCTGGGAGGTGGCCTTTTCCTGCTGTTTTACCTCCTTGGCCACAAGGTCATAGACCTGCTCCACTGCCATGGGTGATCTATCCTGCTCTAGAAGGGTCTCGGTGACGGCGAGATTAATAAGAGGAGTGGGCATCACCTTCCTGCCTTCATTGTCAATGTATGGCTTTGCTTGTGGCGGCTTCGAGGGGGCCCATCCTAGGTTTCTCCGTACACCAAGATTGTTGATGACACGAGCTGCAGCTTTCTTAGCCTTCTGCTGTTGGAGCAGAGTCTTGTACTCAGCCTCCATGGCTCTAGCCTTCTCTATTGACTTCTGTGTGTTGGCCAGATCTCGATCTAGATTTGCGCCTTGCTCCGTGATGGCCTACGCCTCCAACGATTCTTTGGCGCTTCTCGTCGGCTGGATTATGCTCGGATATGAGCTACAAATGGTCTCGACGAGAAGGTTGCCGTACATCATTCTATCAGCCGGAGTAATTTGGGCAGCGGTATACGTAGATGCCGGAGGCGGCGGATTTGTGGTGTTGTTGTTACTCGGACCAACGTTGAGTTCCTACAGCTGTTACATTCAAACATTTTCAAATTCAACCATAAGAGCTTTTGAGTTGATTCCAACTCTCAAAAATCACATTTGATCATACCTTTCAGAATATATAAAAACCTATGGGTTTACTTGCAAAAATAATGTTCAAGTAATAAAACAATGCCACATAGGAATTTCTAGTCATTTTATTTAATTAAAATAAAAAGGTTAAACCTTATTAAATTGTGACACCGCTTTAAATCACATTCCCATGTACTGAAATATGTGGTGATGACATGTGTCAACATGATCCCATGTTTGAGTTGGAGAATATTAAATCTTAAGTAGTTTTTCAATGAGTAGAAATTACTTTTCTCAAAATAAAATAAATAAGACAAGTGCTTTAATCTTGTAATGATAGTGATGAGGATAGATCATCTAGTGTGAACCTTTGTGTGATGTTTATAAATAGTTAAGTATTTTTTGGTGATTGTGTACCTCGTATTTACTTATAGACGCTAGTACCACCCAAGGATACGAGGAGGAAGGAGGATACTACGAGGAGGAAGCCGAGGAGAACTTCAACCACTGCTCTGCATAAGGAAAGCCTAATACTACTAGTTGAATTAGCAAGCTAACACTTGCAAGATACCCTACATATGCAAGCTACTACTTGCTTGTTACTATACCAACTATATGCCTTAAGCATATGTGATTATACCCACTTGACACATCATCCTAGTTTTACTTGCAAACTTAGTATTTTATTTTCTTTATTAAAATCTTCCTATCAAAAGTTCACTTAGTGACTTGTAGATTCTAGAAAGATAATTGAAGGTAGCATAAAGAGCACAAAACTTGGCCTAAGTTAGAGAATCTTAATGTCATCCTGAAGCATGAGATTTACTTAGATAAGATACATTTATTTATTATCCCTCATTAGTCTTTACCCCCACTTGTAGATGCTAATGCTAAGCATAAGACTTAATCAACTTTAGATGGGAATACTTGGTGAAAATGGTTATGAAAACCTTAGAATGATGAGTCATTCTACGGAAATGTTTTGACATGTGTTCTTGAACACTAGATGATTTTGATGATGAAAATGTTAAGGCATGAGCCTTAGCCCTTTATAAAACTGATGGTTGTCTGGATGCGATACCATTCCAATTTTTACCGTACAATCACAATACCCGAAAATTGGTTAGGGCTTGACTGAAAATTTATATACCTTAGTATGGGTTCCCTCACGGCCAAGGTCTCAGCTGAGGCTACCTTGTGAAGATTGTCCACCTGTGCAGTACCCAAGATGACAGTTGGTCATGGTTGGGAGGCCAAACTCACAGGAGAGGTGCCTATACTAGGGCGTGTAGTTGAAAGGTTAGGATTGATTATCCGCATACTGAGTATGGTGAATTCAGGATTATTCCTGGCGGATGTATCGGATGTTGTGGTGAAAGTGTACAATCTCTATAGAGTGTCAAACTATTTGAATATCCGCGACCGTGGTTATGGACAGTTGGAGTGGCCATACTGTTCCCCCATCAGATGTTTTCAAAATTACTTGTGAAATGAATTGTGACTTTGACTTGACCACAACAGAGTTGTGATATAAAATGCAAGTTCCCACTTAGGTGTTATAAAACTTTCAACTAGTTTTCTTTGCTTCTGAGCTTAGTAGAGGTAAATCTAGCTTTTTGCAAAAACAACCCTAGAGCTTAGTATCCTACTACAAAAAAAGCCTTAACTTATTAGTATTAGTATGTGAGCACTTAAAGAGTACTCACGGCTTTATCCCATGCTATTCCCGTGGCCAAACTATGAAGAGGAGTATCAGGATGACGGGCCGCAGGAAGGTTACGACAACTAGGATCATCTCCCATCGTCAACATTGCCTGTGACCCCGAAGATGGAGCTTCGCCTACGCTATCGTTATCTTTACGTTATTCCGCTGCTTGAGTTGTATTAAGAACTGGATCATGAGATCCTTATTTGTGTAAGACCTTATGTATGGTTTGTAATGGATGATGTACTGTGATATCCAAATATGTTATGTCTCACAAAAATGGTAATCCTGGGATTGCGATGTATGGCATAACAGGCATCTGGGATTAAAAATCCGGGTGTTGACAAGTTGGTATCAGAGCCATCCTGACCATAGGAGACCCTAATTTAGAATGGCAGTTTGAATAAAAAATTTAGTTTCTAAAACAAAAGAAGTGATTATTTACAAAAACTTATTCTCATTCTTATCACTTGGATTCTTTCATGAAAATTCATGTTCCTCAAAAATTCTTGCGAAGTACATAAAATTTGACACACTTGATCACTCTACTAACTTACTCATCCTATATTCTTATAGGTGGACGTGAAGTATAGCAAGTTTTATCAGTTGGGGAATGGAGGAGACCTCATCTTTGAGCGTGACTTGGACCAGCTATCGGAGATGCTGGAGCGTCCACACCCCGAGTTCTTCGAAGCTCAGCTTGATGATCAAGAAGGAGAAGATATGCAGTGTCTAGTTGTTTCAAGTCTCCGAGGAAAGATTGAACCTCCCACTGCAGAGGGAATTCAGTTCACCTTAAGAGAACAAGCGGCTCGATGGATCGCCAGGCAATGCATGAAGCTCTTGCCCGTCTGTGGCAGTATCAATCAGATCAAGGGTACCCATTTTGAGTTCTACCCAAGGCGTGATGTTATGGGACAGCTTTGGAGGCCCCATACCACCACAGTGAAGAGTCAGTTGGACCACCTCAGCTTCATGATGTACGACCGTCAGAAGGAGTTGGACAATGCCCGTTCCTACGCCAACCACAAGTACGCCATCGCCAAGAAGAAGGATCAGACCCTCACCATGCTAATAAAAGATCACAAGTCTCGTCGCTGTCAACTCGACAAGAAGGAGCGCATCATTGCCCGTCTTCGCCACCGGATCATGGATTTGGAGGAGACCATCCACGAGAGAGAGACATGCAGTTGGAGGAGAGGGAGAATACAGGGGAAGACCTTCGTGGAGACCCCTACTCCTATCTCAGCGATGATAATTACTTTCTAGAGGATCAGGCCATGGACTTCTTCACCGATGAGGATGACTTTGCTTTCATCGATGAGGATGATGATGAGGACACTAACTCCGAGGAGTAGTAGCACTTGAGCACTAGCGTTAGTGAGTTGTATTTGGTCCCACTGTATCGTAGTTTCTAGAATGGTTCTTAAAACCATATGTTTTTCTTTGTTGTGGTGTGTGTTTGTATCGTGTGCTATGAATGAATGAATGAAAAGCAAGTTGCTAGAAAAATCTGGGTCAAACTTCAAAAAACCCCGAACCTTAGAAATTTCCCTCTTTTCTCATGATCTATCTCAATCTTCATATGCCTCACGGAGGAAGCGGTTCATCCCCGGACCCAATGTTGCAGATCTTGCAAATGTTGGTTTCTGATCGCGAAGCTGAACGAGCCGAAAGTCAAGCCAACTTAGCCACCCTTCAACATATCGCCCAGATGGCCAACAATAATCAGGGCCATGGAAATCAGGACAACCACGAATCTAAGCTCAAGAATTTCCAGAACACCAATCCACCTGTTTTCACTAAGTCAGAAGAGCCCCTAGATGCAGATGATTGGTTGCAAACCATGGAGAACAATCTGGAAGTTGCAGGAGTGGAAGCTAACGAGAAAGTGTTGTTCACTACCCACTACCTGGCCGGAGATGCAAGGGAATGGTGGAACAGCGTTCGTGCAATGACCGGAGGTCAGATGATGACTTGGGATGAATTCAACGTCAAGTTCAGCAGAACCCATGTGCCACCAGGTTTGATCAAGAGGATGAGAGATGAATTCAGAGAACTGAAGCAAGGAAGGATGACAGTAGTGGAATACTGTGACAAATTCTTGTCATTAGCTAGGTATGCAATGGATGAGATCGACACTGAAGCCAAGAAAAAAGAAAGATTCCTGAATGGTCTGCATGATGAGATGCAGACGGTGTTAGTCAATTTCCCCTTTGCTGATATTGAAGCCTTAGTTGACTCTGCCATTCAGATGGAAGGAAATATCAACCAAGCCAATGAGAACCGCAAGCGTCGCATGATGCATCAACCAGGAACCCACCATACACCAAAGTATCGCCCCAACCCATCTCCAGGATTTGCCCCGAGAACCAATAGACCCCCTATGAACCGTCCGACCTATCCCAACCGTGGAAACCCAAGTCCCGGAGGAAACCACAGCAACCCCGGCAACTCTAGCAATTTCAACCGTGCACCACCCAAGTTCAACAACAACAATGTCGTCACCAATACTAACTCTGCACCAAGGACTGGAAGCAATGTTGTGCCTGTTGCAGCAAAGGACAAGTCGCAAGTGACTTGTTATGAATGTGGAACCAAGGGTCACTCTTCCAATGAGTGCCCCAAGAAGATTGCTGCAGCCCTCAATGCAAATTCCCCAGCTCAGCAGCAACGTCGTGTTCAGCCCAAAAGAAGGTTTGCCCCAGGGAACTCGCTCAACCGCAACGGTCGTCTTTTTCTCATGCATGCTGAAGAAGCGCCAGATGTCGTGCTGGGTATGTTTTCTGTTAACTCAGTACTTGCAAGAGTGTTGTTTGATTCTGGAGCATCGCACTCATTTGTCACTGAAGAATTTGCATGCACTAGTAAGATTCAACCAACCAAATTGAAGCATGTTATGAGTGTTCAAATACCTGGTTCAACCACCAAAGCTAGGAAAATTTGCAAAGCCGTCCCTATCCGAATCAATGGCATAGATTTTTATGCTAATCTAATCGTACTCGGAACTAAAGGTTTGGAAGTAGTACTAGGAATGGATTGGATGTCCAAACACAAAGGATTAATTGACTGTGCCAAGAAAGCCATAACCATGACCAAGATGTAGGAATATCGATCGAGCATGTTTACGAAACCTTGACTCATTCAATTCAAGTGCAACAAGAGTATAGCCCAACCTACCATTGACCAAGTCCGGATAGTCTCTGAATACCCCGATGTATTTCTAGGTGTTTTGCTCGGTATGCCCCTATATCGGGATATCGAGTTTATCATTGAACTTATACCTGGAACCGGACCCATATCCCAGAGACCATATAGTATGAACCCGTCTGAACTAGTGGAACTAAAGAAGCAACTGGATGCCATGCTGGAAATTGGATTGATTCAACCAAGTGCGTCACCATGGAGATCACCTGTTTTGTTTGTGGACAAGAAATATGGAGGTAACCGTTTGTGTACGGATTATCGGAAGTTGAATGATGTCACTATCAAAAACAAGTACCCGTTGCCAAAGATAGAAGATCTGTTTGACCAGTTGACTGGTGCCGAAGTGTTTTCTAAGATTGATCTTAGAACTGGCTATCATCAACTCAAGATTCGCGCAGAGGATATTCCAAAGACTGCCTTTACCACCCGATATGGATTATATGAGTATACTGTCATGTCTTTTGGATTAACCAATGCCCCCGCTTATTTCATGAACCTCATGAATAAGATTTTTATGGACTTCCTGGATAAGTTTGTCGTTGTTTTCATCGATGACATTCTGATTTATTCCAAATCAGAAGAAGAACATGAGCTACACCTAAGGACCATTCTTGGAACCCTTAGAGAGCATCAGCTGTATGCCAAGTTTAGAAAATGTGAATTCTGGTTACAGGAGGTAGGATTCCTCGGACATATTGTATCAGCCGGAGGAATTGCCGTTGACCCCGCGAAGGTGAAAGATGTTGAAGATTGGCAAGCCCCAACCACTCAAACCCAAGTTCGTGCATTTCTCGGATTAGCGGGATACTACTGCAAGTTTTTAGAAGGATTCTCGAGTATTGCGGACCCATGACCCAATTCTGAAGAAGGACAAGAAGTTTGAATGGACGGACAAATGTGAAGCGAGTTTTTAGGAACTCAAGAGGAGATTGATTTCAGCCCCAATCTTGATCATGTCGGATATCACGAAGCCCTTTGATGTGTATTGTGACGCATCCAAGATCGGTCTCGGATGTGTGCTAATGCAAGAAGGCAAAGTTATATCTTATCTATCCCGACAACTGAAATAGCATGAACAGAATTATCCAACCCATGACCTTGAACTAGCAGCCGTAGTTCTAGCCCTGGAGACATGGAGGCATTATCTGATGGGAAACCGTTGTGAGATTTATTCGGATCACAAGAGCTTGAAGTATATATTCACTCAGAAGGAGCTGAATATGAGACAGAGAAGATGGATTGAGCTAATCAAGGATTATGATCTGGACATTCACTATCACCCCGGTAAAGCAATGTGGTAGAAGATGCCCTTAGCAAATTGTCGTGCCGCTTGAACTCCATGATTTTGAAGGAGCAACCAAGTTTGCACAAAGAGATGGAAGATTTCCGAATGGAATTAATGAGTGAAGGATTTTTGGCTAGCATAGAACTTCAACCCACTTTGATCGGCGGATCAAAGAGGCGAAAAGAAATGCTAGTATAGCGGAATCAAATGTCGACGATGCGATCAAAGTACGGATTCACGAGAAGAAGAAGGAGTTTTGTGGTACAAAGGACGCCTTTGTGTACCACAGAACTTCGAATTGAAAGAAATGATTTTTAAAGAGGCCCATGATACTCTTTATTCTATCCACCCCGGAGGAACAAAGATGTATCAAGATTTGAAGGAACAATTTTGGTGGCATAAGATGAAGAGAGAAATCGGAAGCTATATCGCCAAGTGTGATATACGCCAGAGAATCAAGGCGGGACATCAAAGACCCGCAGGACCGTTGCAACCATTACAGATACCAGAATGGAAATGGGATTCCGTTGGAATGGACTTTATCACCGGATTGCCTACTTCTAGTAGGGGAAATGACTCTATCTGGTTCATAGTTGACAGATTGCCCAAAGTCGCCCATTTCTTACCAATCAAGACCACAAACCAGAGTTCGAAGCTAGCGGAGTTATACATCGCTAGAATCATCAGTTTGCACGGAGTTCCGAAGAACATTGTATCGGATCGAGGAACCCAGTTTACCTCGAGATTCTGGAAGAAAGTCCAAGAAGGTTTAGGAACCCGACTAGATTTCAGCACCGCGTATCACCCTCAGACCAATGGAAAAACGGAGCGAGTAAATCAAATACTCGAAGGTATGTTGAGAGCATGTGTGCTAGAGTATGGATCTAAATGGGAAGACTGTCTGCCTTTCGCAGAATTTTCATACAATAACAGTTACCAAGCTAGTTTGCAAATGGCCCCATTTTAATTCATGTATGGAAGGAAGTGTCGCACCCCTTTGAATTGGTCGGAAGTAGGAGAGAGTCGGATTTTCGGACCCGACATCCTACGAGAAGCAGGAGAGAAAGTTCACAAGATTCGTGAGAACCTCAAGACCACCCAGTCAAGACAAAAGAGTTACGCCAACAAGAGACGTCGAGACCTCGCTTTCAATATCGGATATTTCGTGTATCTCAAAGTGTCGCCTTTGAAAGGAATGCAACATTTCCAGCTCAAAGGAAAGTTAGCCCCCATATATATCGGACCCTTCAAGATTCTGAATCATCGAGGAGAAGTATCATATCAATTGGAACTTCCCGAGGAGATGTCAGCAGTGCACAATGTGTTCCATATATCGTTACTTCGCAAATGCCTTGAAGTTCCGGAGAATACCGAAATTTTCAAGAACATTGATCACCGGACCATAGAGATCAACGATGACCAGACCTATCCTGAAGTACCCATCCGTATTTTGGAAGAAGCTTTCAAAACCACCAGGACCCGAAGCATCAAGTTTCTCAAGATTCAATGGAGCAACCACACTGAATAAGAAGCTACCTGGGAGCGCGAAGATCACATCAGGACGGAGTTTCCCGATCTCTTTAAACCCTAGGTAATCTTTTTCTTCCTTTTTCAAATCTCGGGATGAGATTTTGTTTCAGGGGGAAAGGTTTGTAACATCCCAAAAATATTAAACATTGATCATCAACTCTAATCACTAAAATTAGGGTTAACAAAAACTTGGATTAATTAAAATCATATGAATGCATGTGTGGATGAAATGATTTGATAAATGCATGAATGAACTTGTGTGATTAACCTAAATAGCAAGAAATGATTTAAATAAGAAAATAACATCATATAAAACATTTCCATGCAGAAACAAAGTAAGAGAAAATCAAAAATAAATCAAATAAAGCAAATGGTCATTTTTGCCAATCTTGCTCACTAGGTCACTTTGAGTGTTTCTAGTCCAAGATTTCAAACAGAAACTTTCCCAATTCTTTTCACCCCTTGCTAGAACAAGTAAAAGTGAATCAAAGCCCACGTTTCAAACTTACAGAAACATTTGGAAACCTCATTCAAATCACAATTCAAAATTGAATCTTTATCATATGTGAAGATCACCCATTTTCAAAACCCAACCAAACCAGGGCCCCTTGACTAATCCAACTAACCAGACACTCCCTAGTATGTGCCTAGCAAACCCACCAAGTTTGAATCCAAAATTCAAATTCAAAGGTCTTGCGGTCATTTTATCAAACACCTTGCAGATACAAATCAAACAAACATCAAACACTATAGTGTGCAGTAATTTTGGCCTAATGTGTTCCCTAACTAGCTCACTCTACACCCTCAGTAGATCATCTAACTTGTTTAACCCCTCTAGCTCACTATAAACCAGAACATGCCATTAATGGCAAGCATATTGAGCCTCACCTTGCCACCCCATTGTCGACAGCAAGCTAGGAAGCACCAAGCCTAGCAAGCATGTCTAGGTGCACTCCACCGTCCACCGCCACTCCTGTCCCACGAGCACCGGCCACGCCCTGGACCACACGATAAGACCATGCCAAACCTCTGCGTGCGGCAGAGCACGCCATGCGCCACCTCGACAAGAACCCACAGACAAGCCCTCGCCGGTGCGTCGTAATCACCACCGCCCAGCAACCCGCAGACATGCCCGTTTGCCGCCACGCATCACTTGTGCGCCATTAAAATCGCCGTCGGACCCGCCCGAGCATCGACAGCGTTCCGATCAAGACCGCCCGCGCCACCACGCCGTTGAGCTTCTCCAGGAGCACAGACCGCCTCACTGGTCGCCCATGCGGTAGCACTCTATGTTGTCGACCACAACGAGCTCGGCCAGCGCCGTCGGTCCCTTCACCACTATAAATAGAGGCCTACACCGCGTTTTGTTCATACAGTTCCTCCCTCTCCTCGAACCACCCCACCACACTCCGGAGCAAAGCGGCAGCGATCGCCGAATTAGGCCGGAGCCTTGCTAGAGAGGAGAAGAGCCGTCGATTGGAGCCGCCCCAGGAGAAGCTATCGGTACCAGGAGAACAGCCGTCGTCGACTTCGTCGTTCGCCCCCATCGCCGACCATCGCCTGAGCCCCGGTAAGCCTCCCACGACCCACACCTGCTGCGCTAGGGTTCTGTCTCACTGGCGCTGCCCGACGTGGACGATGAACCAGAGCCGTTCGATTAGAACTAGATCCCAAGGTCCACATTGCCCCGTACCGCTTCGCCCCTCACCGTCTCACCGACGCGTGGGGACAGTGACTTAACCAGCATGTGCGTGCGATGTGCATAGTGGGTCGGCCCAGTAAAACCTCCAGCGCGACCCAACAATTCAAATTTAGTTTTATTCATTTAATTTCAAACATAGTTCTGTACATAGATTCAAAAATCAACCCAGCTCGATTCACTGAACCAAAATGCATGAAACTAATTTTATTAGAAAGGTACTAAAATGCTTAATCCAAGCCCATTGGATTCAAACCATTTGGATTTATAGATCAACCATGGTAAAAAAATAACAAGGCAGAAGATTTTCTGCATTCAAACATTTTTCAAAATTCAACCATAAGAGCTTTTGAGTTGATTCCAACTCTCAAAAATCACATTTGATCATACCTTTCAGAATATATAAAAACCTATGGGTTTACTTGTATAAATAATGTTCAAGTAATAAAACAATGCCACACAGGCATTTCTAGTCATTTTATTTAATTAAAATAAAAAGGTTAAACCTTATTAACTTGTGACACCACTTTAAATCACATTCCCATGTAATGAAATATGTGGTGATGACATGTGTCAACATGATCCCATGTTTGAGTTGGAGAATATTAAATCTTAAATAGTTTTTCAATGAGTAGAAATTACTTTTATCAAAATAAAATAAATAAGACAAGTGCTTTAATCTTGTAATGATAGTGATGAGGATCGATCATCTAGTGTGAACCTTTGTGTGATGTTTAGAAATAGTTAAGTATCGTTTGGTGATTGTGTACCTCGTATTTACTTATAGGCGCTAGTACCGACCAAGGATACGATGAGGAAGGAGGATACTACGAGGAGGAAGTCGAGGAGAACTTCAACCACTGCTCTGCACAAGGCAAGCCTAATACTACCAGTTGAATTAGCAAGCTTATACTTGCAATTATGCAAGCTAACACTTGCAAGATACCCTACATATGCAAGCTACTACTTGCTTGTTACTATACCAACTATATTCCTTAAGCATATGTGATTATACCCACTTGACACACCATCCTAGTTTTACTTGCAAACTTAGTATTTTATTTTCTTTATTAAAAGATTTCTATCAAAAGTTCACTTAGTGACTTGTAGATTCTAGAAAGATAATTGAAGGTAGCATAAAGAGCATAAAACTTGACCTAAGTTAGAGAATCTTAATGTCATCCTGAGGCATGAGATTTACTTAGATAAGATACACTTATTTATTACCCCTCATTAGTCTTTACCCCCACTTGTAGATGCTAGTGCTAAGCATAAAACTTAATCAACTTTAGATGGGAATACTTGGTGAAAATGGTTATGAAAATCTTAGAATGATGAGTCATTCTACTGAAATGTTTTGACATGTGTTCTTGAACACAAGATGATTTTGATGATGAAAATGTTAAGGCATGAGCCTTAGCCCTTTATAAAACTGATGGTTGTCTGGATGCGATACCATTCCAATTTTTACCGTACAATCACAATACCCGAAAATTGGGTAGGGCTTGACTGAAAATTTATATACCTTAGTATGGGTTCCCTCACGGCCAAGGTCTCAGCTGAGGATACCTTGTGAAGATTGTCCACCTGTGCAGTACCCAAGATGACAGTTGGTCATGGTTGGGAGGCCAAACTCACAGGAGAGGTGCCTATACTAGGGCGTGTAATTGGAAGGTTAGGATTGATTATCCGCATCGAGTATGGTGAATTAGGATTGTTCTGGCGGATGTATCGAATGTTGTGGTGAAAGTGTACAATCTCTGCAGAGTGTCAAACTATTCTAATAGCCGCGTCATGATTATGGACGATTAGATGGCCATCTCTGTTCCCCATCAGATGTTTTCAAAATTACTTGTGAAATGAATTGTGACTTTGACTTGACCACAACAGAGTTGTGATATGAAATGCAAGTTCCCACTTAGGTGTTATAAAACTTTCAAATATTTTTCTTTGTTTTTGATCTTAGTAGAGGTAAATCTGGCTTTTTGCAAAAACAACCCTAGAGCTTAGTATCCTACTAAAAAACCCCTTAACTTATTAGTATTAGTTTGCGAGTACTTAAAGAGTACTCATGGCTTTGTTCCTGGCTATTCCCGTGACCAGACTATGAAGAGGAGTATCAGGATGATGGACCGCGGGAAGGTTATGACAACTAGGATCATCTCCCATCGTCAGCATTGCATGTGACCCCAAAGATGGAGCTTCGCCTACGCTATCGTTATCTTTACGTTATTCCGCTGCTTGAGTTCTATTAAGAACTGGATCATGAGATCCTTATTTGTGTAAGACCTTATGTATGGTTTGTAATGGATGATGTACTGTGATATCCAAATATGTTATGTCTCGCAAAAATGGTAATCCTGGGATTGCGATGTATGGCATAACAGGCATCTAGGATTAAAAATCCGAGTGTTGACACTTGTTCCCTAAAGGCTCCCATAGGCCCGACTTATATAGTCGCTAGGTCCTAGGGTTACAGGGAAAAGTCCTAGCCAGACAGATTACAGAGTCCTACACTGCATACAACTAGTCTAGCGTGTCTTGCACTCCAAGGCTCCGGGTACGTTGGTGACTCCTCTGTAGCCCTCCTTTATCCGGAATGGGCCTCCCTTCTGGATCCATCTAACTGGGCCGCCCAGCAGGCCATGGGCCATGCTACCAACTGTGGGCCATCCGGGTTATCCGGATAGGAGACATGCTATGAGGATACCCATATAGCATATCCCCAACACCTTGTTTCTTGACAATACACTGTTGGGAAGAGGAGATACAGGTTCCATGGCCAATGCAGACATGGCCATGATCACCAAGGCGCTCTCCCCTGACCTTCCTCAAATCCCCCGTCCTGCAGCTCTACTCTTCCAACATTTTCGCCACCAAAGCAACAAAAAGATAGGTGACATTCGCATTGGTGGATTGGTAACCCACCTTGTCCAAGCATTGAACATTCCCATACCTATTATGCAACCTGTGGACGGCTCCATCCTTATGGACGTCAAATATATAACTGCTTGTGGCTTCCACGATGTTTATCGAGCTAACAGGAGGCTCCGAGCCTATCAGTTTGGTTATCTTGATGTTGCACAGGATGAGCGGGTGCCATTGCCTTGTCCACAAGCTTTCTCGATTCCAGGAAGAAACAACTAGATCCTCACCAAGGGTCAAGTAGATGAGATCATGGATGCACTCCATCCTGACCAAGAAGAAGATGAAGAAAGAGAGTAGCAGGACGATCAGGAGCAGGAGCACAACCCTGCTTGGGAAGGACAGACATAGCATCAGGAGGGACCCTGGGACGCATGACCCGACCAGCAACAACAGCAGCAGGGATTCAACTATGTCCCTTATCAAGATTTTCAGCAGCTCAACCAACGTGTTGGGGAGATCGACAACACTCTTCATGGAGTAAATGAGTATGTGAGTGCTCTAACTCACAACTTCAGTCACTTCATGACCAACTTCCCTAGTTTCTACCAGTATTACCCGCTGCAGTCGCCGAATGACGGCAACAACTAAGCCTCGCAACAGCCTAAGCTTGGGGGAGGTTTGAAAACCTCCAAACTTTGCATTCATGTTTTATTTTTATTCTTTTGATTTGTTTTATTCAAAAATTGCATGTTTACTTTTAGTTTTGAATTCTTAATCAAAAACACAAAAAATTAGTTGTAACTTTTTTTTGCAAATTTGTTTCCTTTTTTTCTCTCAGAGATTGATTAATTTCAGGTGACTTGGCAATAGGGAAATATAATGGGGTTCAAATCAAGTACAAGAATGAAGCAAGCAAGAGGAGGTATCACATTCCTTTCATCACCTCTCTTGTAATTTTAAATTGACCCTACAATTATTTGCTCGCTTTCACTAGAGTCGCCCCCACTTAGCTTGCTATTCTACAAATTATATTCCCTTGCTAGTGTCTCCTTTTTAGCTTTGAAATGGTGAACAATGAACTTGGTTAAAATATTTCCAACATTTTTACAACAAGAAAAAGGCATCCAAGAGATGACTCGAGTCCATGTTTATCCCAAAGGATTTGATTTTAGAAACAACTCAACCCCATTGAGCTTAATGCAAATAGACTCGATAGCACCCTCAAATGAAATTGTCTGATAAAACGGATGCTTCGTAGTAGTAGAGATTATGTCACTGCTTTTTCTAATAATTACAGTAGGATATTGCTTTATCCATGTCACTACAATATTGTCATACTCCATGGGGAACTATTAACTCTGCTGGCCAACGAACGATCTAAATGTGGGAAACCACTTGATTTTGGCTATAGAGTTATGTAAACGTCTGTAGCTGCAATGCTATGATGGGTAAAATATTAGTCTCCTCGTGGTTTCACTTTCCAGGTGAAGTTGTAGTACTCCTATGACCCACTATTGCTCAACAGTTATCTATTGGCATGGTCACGAGTGCGCAACACAGCCCCAATTAACATGTTAAAAATAGTGGCATGATTTCTCTATGAAAGAGCTAAAGTTTTTGAAAAAAAGGAAAGGAAAAGGTGCTTTGAGAGTGTTTAAATTTTGACGTGGGAGTAGATGAGTTGTTCTTAAATTAAATATTTTTCGTGCCAACTTGAGTACTCTTAATTGATTAAAGAAACAAGAGCAAAAAGTTTTCATCTCTCAATAAGAGAGAAACCAAAAGGATTTGTTTCACTATCCTAGCTAAGATTTTGACACTTACTAGGGCATAGAATTTATTGGCTAGCAAGATATATGTGGTTAGGAAGTGGACTCAGTGCAATCATGTGACTACTCGTATGCTCATGTTTAAGATTCTGAATTGTGAAGAAAAGAATTTGACACCAATTTAAGCTTGTAAGTTCTTTTATTTAGGTCTCGAATCTCCGCTATCCTTTCCTATTTCTTTATCACTCGAGGGTGAGCAACATATAAGCTTGGGGAGTTGATAGTTGTGAGATTCGACATATTTTTTATGGTTTCTATTGATGGTTTTCGTTTGGATTTGATGGTTTTCTAGCTTTACCTAACACTAATACTTTGCTAGCAAAGAAAACTTGGTTTTTAATGTGTGTTTCAGATTCTGAATATCAACAAAGGGTTTTAACAGCAAAAACACAATATTCAGACGAAAACAAGCAAGTATCGTTTTGGAAGCAATTAAGGGGAGCATACAGTAGCTTTAACGAGCAACTATATGGCAGGAATATTTTTCCGGCCGTATAGTTCCCGCTGTAAAGTTGCCATCTGCCTCGTCTTGTTAAAAGGGACAACTTTCATGAAGAGAAGGGGATGAAAACAGAACACACGAGCCGTCATCCCATAAAGAAGGGAGAAAGAAGAGATCCAGAGAAGAAGGGAAAGACGTTCTTCATCTTGCTCCACGATCTTCAATCTCCTAGCCACCACACCTCCATAGCCATGACTTGTACTTGAGAGAAAGAGAGAGATCTCCACCTTGCAAGATTAGGGTTTGAGAATGTTCTTCCCATCTTGAATTGTGTTGGATTTATTTCTATTCTTATTGTGGATCTCCACGGTAATATCAAGAAGAACTCCCTTTATTTAATTATATCAATGATGCTTTTTTCTCTCATGTGTGAGTAAGTTCCCTTGGGCGTGGGAGATGTAAGGAATTGGTGAGATGTGATGTGCCTATATAATTTCCATTAAGTTTGTGGTTGATTTTAATTACCATATTATGTGTTCTTGACTATCTGTGGGATGATTAATGCTTGTTGTCCAATTAAGGGCACAGACAACATGATGCTTTGTTCTACATAGATAAAATCTTGTTCTCTAGCAGACCAGCGACCCCCCAAGT
Source organism: Avena longiglumis (assembly GCA_030063025.1). Classification (NCBI taxonomy): domain Eukaryota; kingdom Viridiplantae; phylum Streptophyta; class Magnoliopsida; order Poales; family Poaceae; genus Avena; species Avena longiglumis. The sequence goes on from CP125973.1 coordinate 6,319,588, forward strand.
GACACGGGGATATCAATGGGAAACTAGTTTGACTCGAGTATCACGAGGAGCCATTGAGATTATTGCATTAGTTTGATCCAAGGAGCTTAATTGGTAAGCAACCTGAAGGATCTTAATCGTCTAGTGATTGACCATGGCGGTGGTAACAAGCTAGTAGGATTATTGAAGTTGGGATGAAATCTACCAAGAGGAGTTCCGGTTAATTATGGGTTGCTCGCCAACACACATACTTATAAGATTATAATTGTTACACTTATCACTCATCCACCTGGCACATTCACTGTCATTATGAACTGAATCTCCCCGCGCCTACTTTGTCATCTGCAGAAAACAACAAACAAATTGTTCTTTACTTTTATGCTTTTTATTTCTGAAGTTTACATTTTAGTTTTATTTAAATACATTTCTTTAATCCAAACTTTATTCTCATTTCAACGCTTGCAGTCAATTCACTCGAAGACCTGTGACAACTTCGGGTGTGACACAGACTTCACACATAAACACTTACCTTTGGGCTCCCTGTGGGATCGACATCTTAACTTCAAAACTAGCTACAAACAATCTGTGCACTTGGAGCCATCAATGTGTTCATGATGGAATCACTCCTCTGGCTGATATGAGTAATCATTATGCAAAAGGAACAAAAACCTTGGTGATGCCACGAGTGTCCATCATAACCCGATAAACTAATTAAATTTTTTGGCATGCTCTTAATTACTTAAGAACTGAAATTCTTGAAGGACAATGAATAGAAAAGTAGTGCTTGAAAAGTCTTGACTTATTGATGTGGGAGAATGGAGATACTTTAGTGTATATGCTTTTCATGACAAACTCTCACACTCTCAATTTTACATGATTATACTTTATTGTTTAAAGGCAAGTCTATGAGTTGATTACATGACATGGAATAGAGTTTACTCATTTGTATCATCTGGAAATCTGGCCGGGTTGGACCCGAGCCGGATTAGGACTGGGTCGGTGAGTCGGACTCGCGGTGACTAGCGTTATATGGGCTTTAGTGAATGGGCCACGAGAGTGGAGCCCACGTTCACTCCCTATATATAGTGGAGCATAGTAACCCAGAAGGGTTAATCGTTGTTCGGTTAGGTCATCCCATGTGTTGGAAACCCTAGCTCCACAGCAGTCCTGTCGTCGATACGAACCTACCAGTTCGCCGCCGGTGCTCCTCCTTGCATGTGTGGATACCAGCAGAGGTGTTGTACGATCAGCACTAGGACGATCGGATCGCAAAGGACTGCACCGCATCAACTAACGCGCTTCATCAGTAATCCGCAACTGCGCGTCTAGTGGTAAACCTCGTGGCCTTCTACCTCAGCTAGATCTTGGGATCACCACGTTAGAGGAAAAAGTTATGTTTTATCTCTGTGTGGCCCAACAGTGGTATCAGAGCGAAAGCTTCTGGTTTTAGGCTCGAGATCGCGCATATGTGATATGCTGTTAGTTGTATATGAGATCTATATGTTGTTTGGTGGTCGATCTATGAGATAGATTGGTTTTGTACGAGGTTGATTGGATCAACTGTACTCGGGGAATGGTAGATCTGATTTCCGTGATCATATTGCTGAGGTCGTGGAACGGCATACCCCTACCGGTCGGCTTCCGCCGTCGGGGTAGACTGTGACACGTAAATCCAGAGGCGGTGATCGAAGATCAAAAAGTTTGATCGAATCGGAACAATGGTCAGAATCCATGTCCGGATCGTAGATGAGATCTACGTTTTCAGAAAAATGGTCGGAATCCATGTCCGGAATCCATGTCCGAATCCATGCCCTGTCGTAACGCCTTAGATGTCATTGCGAGTTTCACAACGCCGGAATATATTGTATCTATGCATAACTTGTTTTTGCAGGAAGTTGTGAATGGTATGGTTCATGTGCATGTGATGTATGTGTGTAATCCATATGTGATCTGCGAATCACGGTTTTTGTCAGCCGGCTGGAGCCTAGGTGCTGTCATTTTATTATATAACGACCTGCGTGTCGGATTCTCCTTGTAATTTACTTTACTAAGCTAGTGTAGCTGTTTGGAGAATCTGGATGACATGCAAGGCGATGTACATGTCGGCGACATGGAGTAAGACGACAAGTGACAGGAGTTGGCACGAGTTGGATTACAGGCTTTGTGGAGATGGAGATTTCCATGAAGAGGGCCATACCATTTCACATTATAATTGCTTTATTTTGTGTTATTGTTATGTCTCTATTTTACCTCTATTAGATAGTCGATAAAATTTAATCCCTCAAAGAAGGTCTAGTCGGTTTTCCCGCCAGTGTTTGAACCATCACAAGTCGGACATTTTTGGTAGTGGGCTCATAAAATTGAGGTGATGCCAATTCTTTCCGACTAGGTGGGTTCGAGTCGGACTCTTACTGCGGAAACACTCGGTAAGCTAGACGGGTCTATCACAACAGTTGTGGGGCTCGGGGAAAATTCGGATGGGAGCCGGGGCATATGATGCTACCCGTCCAACAGGAGTCGTATGAGATACGATTGACAAGGAGTTGTCTACCTAGATCACTTGGCGGCTAGCGGTGATGCTAAATCTCACTAGCTGACTTGCTTATTTAGGGTCCTGAATCACTAAGTAACCATCGAAGGGGTGTTGGTTCTAGTGGGAGCATAAAATATTAAAATGTTTAATATGCTTGCTCTTTTATGAATACATGTCTTAAGTGTTTTGCATATTTCTGTTGTAGATCATGGCACCAAGTAGCAGCCACTCTCATATATCCGGTTTTGCATTGAGAACCATTCTTGAGAAAGATAAACTGAACGACACTAATTTTACCAACTGGTATCGAAATCTGAGAATTGTTCTCAAACAAGAAAAGAAGGACCATGTCCTAGACAACCCACTTCGATGAGCGAATGAGAATGCATTGTCGCTGCCACCAATGCCTACCGTCGGGCTAAGGATGAGTCCACGGATATTAGTTGTCTTATGCTTGCTCACATGGAACCGGACTTGCAAAAGCAGTTCGAGAATGTTGAGGCCTACGATATGATCGAAAGCCTCAAAAGTATGTTCCAGGCTCAGGCGAAGACTGAGAGGTATCAAGTCTCTCAGGCTTTGCTGAGTTGCAAGCTTAAGGATGGTGATCCACTGAGTCCGCATGTGATCAAAATGGTTGGTTATGTGCAGTCTTTGGAGAGGCTTGGCTACCCCATTAGAAAAGAATTCGCCACGGATATAATTCTGAACTCTCTTCCTAGTGCATATGGGCAGTTCATCTCGAACTACCACATGCATGGTATGGACAAGAAGCTCACTGAATTGCATGGGATGCTCAAGCAGGCAGAGGCGGGTCTCAAGAAGGGTGCCAGTCAAGCGTTGATGGTGCAGAGTAAGGCTAAGTTCAAGAAGAGTTCTTGGACTAAGAAGAAGGCTAAGTCAGGAGGAAAGCAGGCTCAGGACCCGGTCCCAAGTGCTTCCTCAGGGACTAAGCCATCTCCTTCAGCCGGATCCACTTGCTTCTACTGCAAGGCAGATGGCCACTGGAAGAGGAACTGCAGCAAGTACTTGGCCGACAAAGCCAAGAGTGGAGGTATGACTTCCGACTCAGATACACTTGTTTGCAATGTTATAGACATATATCTTACTGATGCACCTAATATTTCTTGGGTATATGATACCGGATCAGTTATTCACATCTGCAACTCGTTGTAGGGACTGGTAAGAACTAGGAGCGTAGCAAGAGGCGAGGTTAATATTCAACTCGGCAACAAATCAAGAGTTGCTGCTTTGGAAGTCGGCACGACGCAGCTTCATTTACCTTCCGGATTCATTATGGAACTGAATAATTGTTATTATGTTCCAGTGCTCAGTCGAAACATTATTTCTGCTTCATGTTTGATGAGGCAAGGCTATGAGTCGGATATCAAGAATAATGGTTGTTCTTTATATTTGAATGATATGTTTCACGGCTTTGCACCCGTCTAGGACGGGTTATTTATTTTGAATCTTGATGGTGAGCCGGTTTATAACATAAATGTTAAAAGGTTGAAACCAAATGATCTGGATATGACTTACTTTTGGCACTGTCGGCTTGGTCATATAAGTTGGAAACGCATGAAGAAACTCCATGATGATGGACTCCTAACTTCATTCGACTTGGAGTCGTTCAAGACATGCGAATCTTGCCTACTCGGCAAAATGACCAAGACACATTTCTCAAAGAGTTGCGAAAGGGCGTCCAACTTGTTGGGACTAGTACATAGTGATGTATGTGGACCAATGAGCACGACAGCCAGGGGTGGTTATGAGTACTTCATTACCTTCACTGATGATTTGAGTAGGTATGGATATATCTACTTGATGAAACATAAGTCGGAAGCCTTTGAAAAGTTCAAAGAATTCCAGAATGAAGCACAGAATCAACTCGGCAAGAAAATAAAGTTTCTCCGGTCGGACCGAGGAGGCGAGTACATGATCCATGAGTTTGATGACCATCTGAAAATTTGTGGAATATTTCCTCAACTTACTCCGCCAGGAACGCCGCAAAGGAATGGTGTTTCGGAAAGGCGGAATCGGACCTTGTTAGACATGGTACGATCAATGATGAGTCGGACAGATCTGCCTTTATCATTTTGGGATTATTGTCTAGAAACAACGGCGTTCACACTAAACAAAGTACCATCAAAATCTGTAGAGAAGAGACCGCATAAGATGTGGACAGGCAAAAAGCCGAGTTTGTCTTTTCTTAAGATTTGGGGTTGTGAAGCATTTGTCAAGCGACTTCAGTCGGACAAGCTTATAGCCAAGTCGGATAAGTGTATTTTCGTGGGGTATCGGAGGGAAACCTTGGGTTACTACTTCTACAACCGAGAAGAGGGCAAAGTGTTTGTCGCTTGGAACGGTGTCTTCCTTGAGAAAGAGTTTATCAGTCGGGGAGTAAGTGGGAGCACGGTGCAACTCGAAGAAATTCGAGAGCAACTGGCTAGAAGCGAGTCGGCAAAAACCTTGGAGGTTGAGCCAGTCTTGGTAGCTGAGCCGGCAGAAGCACTTGTACTACGAAGATCGGCGAGATTACGAAGTGTTCGTGATGTGTTACTGTTAGACAGTGATGAGCCGACAAATTATTCGGAAGCGATGGTGGGATCTGATTCCGAGTCATGGCTTGGAGCCATGAGATCCGAGTTAAAGTCCATGGATGAAAATCAAGTTTGGAACTTGGTTGATCTGCCAGACGGTGCAAGACCCGTCGAGTGCAAATGGGTCTTTAAGAAGAAAACTGATATGGATGGAAATGTTTCCGTCTATAAAGCACGTCTTGTCGCGAAGGGGTTCCGACAAGTTCAAGGAGTTGATTACGATGAGACTTTCTTGCCCGTAGCGATGCTTAAATCAGTTCGGATCATGTTAGCTATAGCAGCCTATTTCGACTATGAGATATGGCAGATGGATGTCAAAACGGCTTTCCTTAACGGAAATTTAACCGAGGACGTGTATATGATACAGCCCGAGGGTTTTGTCGATCCGGCTAATGCTGATAAGGTGTGCAAACTTCATAAATCCATTTATGGGTTGAAACAATCATCTCGGAGTTGGAATATTCGCTTTGATGAGGTAGTCAAATCGTTTGGCTTCATCAAGACTGATCATGATTCTTGTTTGTACAAGAAGTTTAGTGGGAACAAAGTAAACTTTCTAATCTTATATGTGGATGACATATTATTGATTGGAAATGATGTCCAGATGTTGCAAGAAACCAAGGAATCATTGGAAAGGAGTTTCTCAATGAAAGACTTGGGTGAGGCAACATACATCCTCAGATTCCGGATCTATAGAGATAGATCAAGGCGGCTCATTGGATTGAGTCAGTACTTATTTGGACAAAGTGTTGAAGAAGTTCAACATGGAATCGTCTAATAAGGGTTCTTCTTGATGTCTCATGGTGTAAAACTTAGCAAGACTCGGTTTCCTTGACAACGATGAGCGAAGTCGGATGAGTGCGATTCCATATGCTTCAATCGGATCCATCATGTATGCCATGATTTGTACTAGGCGGATGTTTCCTATGCTCTAAGTGTTGTGGCGGATACCAGTGATCTGGAGAAATCCATTGGGCAAGGCTAAAATATCCTAAAGTACTTGAGAAGGACTAAGGATATGTTTTTGGTCTATGGTGGTGAAGATGAACTCAGTGTAAAGGGTTACATGGATGCGAGTTATCTTACCGACTCTGATGATTCTCGTTCACAATCCGGATACGTGTTTATTATAAACGGAGGTGCTATGAGCTGGAAGAGTTCCAAGCAAGAGAATGTGTCTGCATCTACAACAGAGGCTGAGTATATTGCCGCCTCGGAGGCAGCAAAGGAAGCTGTTTGGATGAGGAATTTCCTCATGGATCTTGGTGTGGTTTAGGGCTCGTCCAATCCGTTAGACGTGTATTGTGACAACAATGGTGCTATTGCACAAGCCAAGGAACCTAGACAACACCAGAAGAACAAGCACATACTCATGCGGTACCACCTGATTCGCCAGTTCGTGGATCAGGGTGATATCAAATTATGCAAGGTACACATGGATGCAAATATTGCGGATCCGTTGACAAAGTCGTTACCACAGCCAAAGCATGAGGCACACCTAAGAGCTATGGGCATTAGATGCCTGGACATGTGATGTCGGAAGATTGACTCTAGTGCAAGTGGGAGACTGTTGGGAATATGCCGTAGCGGCAATCATGTATGATGAGATTTCCCATTGTATTCATAAATATATAAAGTTGTCCTTGTATAAACATCTGATGTGTATCATTGAATATGTGATTCGGTTGTGGAACTATACATTCATGTTGTTTGTACTAAATGTCCTTGGTCACTAAGGATGTGTTGGACACACAACTTAGACCAATGTGAAAGTTAGCTTGATGACTCGGTTCCACTTGTCATGGGCATGGTGATGCCATTCCGACTTACACAGATTCGGCTAAAGAGTTTAGCGAGTCGGATTGACCCATATTGAGGTACAACGAACAAGTTGTCATTTGTATATCTCAATCAATGTAATCCTTAGACCTGAGGTTGTTGCATAGTCCGAGTTGAGGATCAGCGACTTAGGTTCTATCAATAGTTGATTTGTAACTGGGAAGTTATAAAGGCAGAGTTCGGGTCGACTGAGAATCAAGCTGCGTGATGTGAATAACCAAGATGGTATTTTGCCCCTCCACTCGCAGAGATATTCTCTAGGCCCTCTCGGAAGATATGATTCGGAAAGCATGGTCATGCACGACTCGGTTAAGTGTTAACCGAGGCGGTCGACTAAGAGTTAGTCGGGTGAATCACTTATCTCGGATCGAGAAGAGAGTCGGACTATTTAAGGGATGACAATTATTCGCCTATAGTCTGACAAGGTATATCGTGAGGCAAAAGGGACTCGGACGCAAGTAGCATTGGAAAGGCAAGTCGTCATGACTCTTTGGTACTTGGGAGTCGGCATGTTCTGCTAGGAGCCGCTGCCGACTGATCGATTGCGAGTCGGACTCCAATCGTGTCCGAGTAGCCATGAGCCTGTCGGGTCATACACTTAAGAGCGGGAGCAAGTCCGGGTTGGACCCAAGCCGGAAATCAGTCCGGGTTGGACCCAAGCCGGAAATCTGGCCGGGTTGGACCCGAGCCGGATTAGGACTGAGTCGGCGAGTCGGACTCGCGGTGACTAGCGTTATATGGGCTTTAGTGAATGGGCACGAGAGTGGAGCCCACGTTCACTCCCTATATATAGTGGAGCACAGTAACCCAGAAGGGTTAATCATTGTTCGGTTAGGTCATTCCATGTGTTGGAAACCCTAGCTCCACAGCAGTCCTGTCGTCGATACGAACCTAGCAGTTCGCCGCCGGTGCTCCTCCTTGCACGTGTGGATACCAGCAGAGGTGTTGTACGATCAGCACCCGGACGATCAGATCGCAAAGGACTGCACCGCATCAACTGACGCGCTTCATTAGTAATCCGCAACTATGTGTCTAGTGGTAAACCTCGTGGCCTTCTACCTTAGCTAGATCTTGGGATCACCATGTTAGAGGAAAAAAGTTTTTTTTATCTCTGCGTGGCCCAACACCACCGACACCGCTAGGTCAAACAAAATAACTTTCGTGAAGGGACTCCTATATAAAGAGGCCTCGGGCGATGAGAAACGAGAGCCGCGCCCCACAGAACACAACACCAAAGACCGTCAAAGGAATAGATCTAGATCTAATCTCCAAACCCTTCTCCTTCACCATAGCCATATTCCACCGCTTGCAATAGTATATCTCATCTCCAATTGGCGACACTGTAAGACTATTTGCTATCAGTCTCATGATTTCCATTACAATGTTTATGATTGTTGATTTTATCTCTAAGTGTGAGTAATGACTAATCTGCAGGATGGGAACCCCGGTGACAAAAAGGGTAGTACGGCTATATGTGAGGGATTTACTTGGGATTAACGGTGACATCACTATGCATATCATTAGTTCTCTTTCTTCTATGGATGAGACTGGTAGGTTATTGCTTTAAGCGGTTGCGGAAGCAATAGCAATTATGGATGCACTGCCCACATATAATTATCTTGCTCTAACAATTACATGCATAATTTATTATTATCTTTTATTCCCATGAGATGTTTTGCATAGCTACAGGTGAAACCGAAAGCTCCAGAACCTCTCTCTCCATCATCGACAACAACAAAAGACAACAAACTCTTGGTCCGGTAAAACATGAAAAGAATTCTAGAACTCCCGAAGGTCTGTTAAAGTAACTTTACTACGCTTTCTGCTTCCCGAGGATTCGAAAACCTAGGTCTACTAGGGAAAAGGAGCTATACTACATCCGTAATCCGGATCGAAGGTATCAGTAGGGTAAGGCTCGTGCCGACTAGGGCTGGCTTGGTATCATTATATATCAAGAGTTGGTAAAGGAGGATATAAATACAACACGTATAAATACTACATCTTTATATACACATACTATGTTTATCATGCATAAGACACGAGCATCAGGATGATGCAACCCTCTTTTCACAAGACACGGTCCAGATTCGGCCACGCAGAAAGAGCCACATTGCCAACTTGCAGCGGAGAGGTGCCCAAGTTCTCCAAATTAGTGTCGCCATGTCGTTGAGAGTAGTGGTTGCAAAGTGAGCTTGGTACGCGGATTTTTCTGTGTAACAAACATTCGGTTCCACGACCATGTACATATATCATCAACTCCATCCATTAGTTGAACAACATTGACATGCTCCCATATCTCAAGAGCTTGGATACAACTTTGGATATTTATAGGTTTCTTGATATCTTCAATCCATGAATTATTGACGACCTACTCCACAACCGTTCTTCGGGCCTTTATAAGTGGATAGAGGTTAGGAGCTAAATCTTGTATGGTTTTCCATTCACCACTTGTCGGTCCAGAAGAAAATTCTTTCATCGCTCCCAACGACCACCTTGGCTGTTGCGTTAAAGATTTGTTGATCAAGTTCAACCATCAGAGTGCACAAGGAGTTACATGGTTTCTGATCTCCAACTCTACGGTTCCATGCCCACTTGACTCACGCAGTGTGCATGATTTCTAGATTTAGAATTCCCAAACCTCTATTTTTTTGGTTGATAGATATTTTCCAATTTACTAAGCATTGTCCTCCTTTTACCGCATCATGATATTGTATGTTTTTCCATTCAACAACTTGTCGGTCCAAAAAAAATTCACCGCTCCCAATGACCACTGCGTTAAAGATTTGTCAATCAAGTTCAACGGAGTGGACAATGAGTTCCATGGTTTGTGATCTCCAACTCTAAGGTTTCATGCCCACTTGACTCGCAAGGCAGTGTACATGATTTCTAAACTTAGAATGTCCAAACCTTCATTTTGTTTTGGTTGACAGACAATCTCCCAATTTATTAAGCATTGTCCTCCTTTTACCGCATTAGTTCCTTTTCAAAGGAATGATCTTCTTATTTTGTCAATGGCTTTGAAAACTGTAGCACTCCGGAAAATTCTCAAATAGAAATTTTATGTTGTTTTTATTTGGTGCATCATCATGACATCATCATCCAAACATTGGGTTGATGTACATGTGGATACTTTGGTGCATCCATATAGGGTTAAATATTTTTTTAAAGTTGTGTCTGTTTATGGAAATTTTGGGCCGTGTTTGGTTGGGCTGATCCTCGTTTCTCGCACGAGCAGGAAGAACTAAGCCCGTTTGGCTTGCTGGGTCGTATAGAAATCTTGCATGGCACGATATTTAAAGCAGACCAAAAGTTGGCTCGCTGGAAACGACGATTTTGGCCGTTTCCACGGGACAGGCCCACTGGGTGCAAAATCTTCTCCCCGCCTGCAACCCAGCCACCTGAACTTTTCTCATTAAAGATGGTTACCTTTCCGGCTTGGAATGGACAGGGTTAAGGACGTCATTTGTTATTCTATTTCAACATGATTTGTATTTTTTAATGTATATTTGTATTCTTTGACTTGATGAAATTGTGAATTGGATTGTTGTAATATTTTTTTATAGGTTCCATCATAAAATATTGTGTAATGGTATTATTTTGTTTTCCACCCGCACGCTGTATTTGAATCGTTTTTATGTAGGTTTGGCGGGGATCGCTTAAATCTGCATAGGTCAGATTCGAGTGCGTTGCAAAAACCTAGGGAGGTGGGTCAAGCAACATGAAGTGAAAGATGGCAATTGCATTGAGAACCGATTGGACAAGAACCAATCTTCCACTTTGAGTAAGAGTCTTCCATGAAGCCATCCTGTTTCTTATGTTGTCTACAAAAGCCTGAAAGTCCTCTTTGCAAGCTTTCCTGAAATGCAACGACTCGACAATCGAGCAGTGTACTGATCTAGGTTAAAATATCTTGCTGCCTGAAAATGAGAGACTGAACTTTTCTCCATGTTACAATTCAGCCCAGAGCCACTTCCAAAGGCCTCGAGCAGCGACTTCGCAGCCCTAGCATCCGGTTTAGAGGCCCCTATAAAGTTTTGGAAAAGAGGAAGCTAAGGGCATCCATAGCTATCATGAACAAGATAGGGGAGAGGGCCACAGGCATGTGAAATTTGAGGCCGCGGATTTCCATTAGGGAGGCAGAGCCCAAACATACAAAACCAGGCTTTCAGGCGCACTCAAATATAGTTGACAGGTAGGAAAATTCATATTATGACTAGACTGATAGGACACCTATATTGAAGGTTTTCCTGAAGAATTGGTTCCCTTTGTGGCTCTATCTATTGACTTCCAGTACAGCCTTGCATTTTACAAAAATATTCTGCAAACACAGAAAGAATGAAAAGAGTGCAATCGTTCGGCAAAAAAAAGCACATACTACTATATGATTCTACAGCTGCACAAAGCTTTTGCCTTCTTTAGCACGGACAAGAATCATATGCTGCCTATCTTGAGTAGTAATAACAGTTTAACTTCAATCTTTGTTTCACATGCTTGCTTCGATCTCCTTGGGCCGCCACATGGTCTTTTCGACGCAGAGCAGGCCCTCGTTGCCCTTGGTGTAGGTCATGCGCACCTCCCACTGTAGGGACTTCGCCATGCCTTCAAGTTCGCTTATTGTCTCCGCATTATCCCTCACGATCAGCTTGCCTTCTGGCCTCAGTATCCGGTCAACCTCAGCAAACACTCCCAGCAGTTTGCATCTGCGAACAGACAAAGAAATCACATGAGAAGATTCAATTGTGCAACGGGCATAACATGCACAAACATGCTGCCAGAATTGGAAGGGCATTACAGAGAAAAATCCTATAGGATTCAACTGAGGCCTATTTTTAGCTGGACTATTGCAACGGGCAGTTTGGCTTCAGTACATTGCTCCAATATCACATATATTCACAGAAGAATGTACTAATAATCAGTCAGGAATTCTGGAACCCTCCAAAAGGTTGAGGAAAAGGAAGTTTACCAAAGCACTTTTAGGGTCTTCCCAGATCAAAAGGGCATCACAGAGAAAAATCCTATAGTATTCAACTGAGGGCGATATTTAGCTGGACTATTCGCGATGGTCAGTTTGGCTTCAGTACATTGCTCCAATAGCACATATATTTACAGACGCATTTACTAATAATCAGTCGGTAAAAGTTTAATACTTAACGAAATAGATTAAATGCTAGTCAGACATCAAGCAAATATATCCTTCACTCTTTGATTAAACCAGAGCTACTAGCAAATATAAAGAAACTGTGATCACTGAGAAAATAAAATACTGACCTCTTTTTGAGCTTTGAGAACAGATGGTCTGCATGTAGGAGGTCATATGTTCTCGGGTAAGTGCTGAAAGACTCGCACCAGTCATGATACATACCAAACAAGCCACGCTCATAAACAATGGGCAGTGTGTCAGCTGAATCAATTGGTACAATATTCATAACCCAGACTTGTCGTTGGTCCCTCAGTGCTGCAGCAAAACTGCAATGAGATCATGTAAAACGTTAGCTAAGAAAATAAATAAAAAAGGCGATCATGTAAACATTAGCTACGCAAAACTGCAATGCATTCTCGATATGAGTGGTCTTGAATGAAACATTGGGAAATGAGCGGATTCCAATATCCAAATGCATCAAGAAATAGAAAATGGTTTTTATATCTTCCAAAGATTAAAATGAAAATAATAATAATGATGACTGACATGAGGACATGTAGCCCTAGGGCAGTGTCAACACAAAATAGTAATGTACTCCTTTCGTCCGGAAATAAGTGACTTGGATTTTAGTGTGTAGATACATGACTAACATGAGTATTGCATGTTGAAAATTTGATGTATTATGACACTTTTTGCAACTTAGAACACATTTTATTTTTTTATTCATTGACATATTTCTCATTTTCTAAAGTTATTCAGACAAAACCTTGGCAACAGAATATGTAAACTATATTCACAACATTTGTTAAAGCAAATCATTACTTACCCTCCATATACAGCTCTCATGTCCATGACATTTCTCACTTTAGACCAGTCGATTCCCATGCCATTCACATACGATTTACTTACAACCCGTTTCCAGTGTGCATAATCTGCTTCAAAGTCTTCATTCCCTGGTTTTCCATAGACTCCGACATGAGAACCATCAATCCAGAAGGGGGTCTTCTCAAGCCTTTGAGGCCATGTCTCCGGCCATTTTGATCCTCTTACTGATGGACCAACAGGCAATTTGTGGATGCACGCTTGTAATGGTACATTCCTGCATAAGGCAAGATAGTTTAATAAACAAACAAGACTTCACATATGCAAATATAACCCACTGAAAGATCCTTAACCATACCATGCAGCATCTGCATCATCAGTTTCCTTGCATAGTGGCGGGCTGTCTTCTGGTCTTTTTTCATAGCAATTGTTGTCCATTGGCTTCTGATATATGGCCATACCAACTTGATTTAATGTATCCTTTGTTTTCTTAACCATTTTCCAGCACATGGATTTTGTCAGAGAAGACATAGCTGAAAACAGTAAGCAACTGTGTATTAGATCTGGTGCACCTGAATGCTGGACAAAAAACTCCGCAACTGGTTTATAGCGTGTGTCCAAAACACTAAGCAGCAGTCGTTATAGGTTAAAACTAAAAGATAATTAAAGAGAATCTACAACATGTTGAACCTCTTTTGCAAGCAACATCAATTTACCTAATAATCTATATATCACAAATAGATAATGTTTTGGACATTGATACGGTATTCAAGATGTAAGTTTGAGCACTAATTTCAATTGAATATATATATAAAATATAAAATAGCAAACGAATAAAATATTCTAGAAATACTTTTCGAGACAAATCTACACATTATTTTCAAATTTCCAGTCTTAAGTTTGATAAAAGATATCTGTGGTCAAAGTTTTAAAGTGACTGAAGGTATGCCCAAAACATCATGTATTCCTGGTATGGAGGGAGAAAGGATTGCAGTGCGGTATCCGAAAGAAAATCTGGCATAACAATTTAACAGAAGCAGTTGATATTTTGTTCTGATGTACCAAAGCAGGTGAACAGCTAGCTACTCTACTGATGGACTTGAACTATTCTACTAGAATACTGAGGAAAACAAAATTCTCCATTTTGGTATGCAGTCACTGATATTGCAGCACCGTTCTGTATGACAGTACAAATGAAATTAAAACAGGTGTTCAGCACAGTACCATTCCAAATCTCAACATCTTCAGGGAGCTTTTGGTAAACAGGAGTAGCAGACCAGACAAAGTAACCACCAGGACGCAATAGTCGGTTCAATTCCAGCAAAAGCTTGCCACCTGAAAGTAAACAGTTGTCACGAAGGATGTTCAGATTACAATAGTAGAGAATTTTTTCTTTTCAGAACCAGGTTTCCCACTTCCATTACACTTCATAATGAAAACAGTACTGTGGTCAGAAGGAGATAAAGGTGAAGCATGCCACGGAAAGACAAACCTTCAATGTGCCAAGGGACTCTGCAGCGAGCACAGTGAATGGCATCAAAAACCCTGCTGGGATATGGAAGTCTCTTGGTGCCCATTACAGCTGATATTGCTGGAATTCCTCTCTCTAGCGCAAACTGTACTTGAGCTTCATGCTCATCTTTTGGAGCAAATGACATGGTGAGCACGTCTCTATCAAACATGTAGCCACCAAAGCTGGCAACTCCACAACCAACATCCAGGATGACACGGCTGCGTTTACCCCATGCAATGTCAGGTAATGCCTGCACACAATAGTTTGACCAAAGCACGTAAATGCATTGAGCCATAGATTGAACAGGCATAATGTCATAAGAGTAAATACTTGAAACACACAATATGAAAATTTCATCATCATGATCCTGGAACATCTGCAAACTCCTTAAGGGGGTGATAGTGGCACTTGCATCAAAGTTATGTATGGTACCAGAACAGTATTAATCAATCATTGATGTGCAGAAGTATAAGGTATAGTTGGGGCAAAGATAATAAACCTGCTGAATAGTATCGATGTAGTGGAGTGCACCATTCTTGAACTGAGTTCCACCCCCAGGAAACAGAAGATGGTCCCCAGAAACTTTAACCCAGTTTTGATGGCCCTTGTACTCTGCAAGCTTGGTGTGAGGGACGTTGCTGTACCATACCTGCAAACATAGTGCAACTTGTAATAAGCAAAAGGAGTCTTGATCAGCTAAAGATTACTCAGTGTTGTGGGAGCATCATCAAAAGAGAGAAGTACCTTGTCCCTGCTCATGGGCCACTCGATGGGGCGCTTATATCCTTCCGGGAGGGGAACAAGGCAGGTCGGAGGCTCTTCAGGGCAATGCCTCTCACGGTGTTCATAATGTTTGGTAGAATGAAGTTTCTTGATAGCCTTCTCGTTATCGAGGCAAGGTATGAAATCTGTCAGGGCACTGCTGTTACATAATTTCCAGCTATAGGTGATTGCATCACCTGAAGGTTTTGATGATGCTTGAGCTTCCTTCTCATTCTTCGACTCTGCAGCCTGTGTAGGGAATGACCCATTCTCGGTATTCGACTCCTTCAGAAGTTCAGCTTGAGCTCCATCAGGAAATACCTCATTAGCTTTTGCTGCCTGTTCCTTCTCTCCACTTTCTTCTACTTTCTCCTCGATTTGAGGCTGTTCAGTTGGATCCTGCATGGGGTCATCCTCGGACTTCCCTTCTTGATCTTCCTTCTTCTCTCCATTAGTTTTTTCAGCATCATTCTCAGTTGTGGTGTCATTATCTTTCCTCTCCTCGCTCTTCTCCTCCTCATCACCAGACTGTCCAGTCTCCCCACCCTCCTTAGCAGTCTGCCCTCCTGTTTTTCCGTTTGCATCATCAAACGAATCCTTACTGCCTTCCTTTTCTTTTGATGATTCCTTCTCTTCAATCATCTCCACAGGCTTCTCCATCGCGTTCTCAGTGAACTTCTCTTCCTCAGGGGCATCCCTGTTACTATGAGACTCATCTGGAACATTATCATTATTGTCGGTATCCTCGAATTTCCCCGAGCCTTCAACAGCATTGCCGGTTGCTGTCTCCTCGGTTGTGCCGAAGTCAACCTCGGCACGCTGATCCTTCACCTCTGACTTCTTAGTTGAAGAAACCTCTACCGGCTCTGACTTTTTATTTGATGAAACTTCTACCGGGAAGACGGTGGACGATGTCATCATCCAGGCGCCGACCACGCAGAGCGCCACAAACAGGGCGATGGTGGTCGTCGTGCAGAAGGACGAGGACGGCGACGAAGGCCGCCTGGCATCCATCTTTGCACCTCTGCCAAACGCCATCGTCAGACCAACTCTCGCATGTACAGAATCGCCCGCACTGAACGCGGCTCGATTATATCAACTCGCCGATCGACCAAAAGAGGTTGCAGCTTTGCGGCTTCCGGCGACACCCGAGCGCACCTAGGGCAAAACTACAGATCGTCAGAACTCGAGACGCCAGGAATTTATAGCAATCACTAGATCTAAAGAAGGAAACCATGGATCTGCATAGCTGTACCAGCTCAACGACGCCCAAAAACAAGAGTTAAATTTGCTGTCCGTTTCTTCCTTCCTACTATAAGGCAACGCTTTCCTAGAAGAAAATAAAATGAAAAAAGGCAAGCAAATCTCCTCGTATCAACGAACATGGAAACATATAATAACTACAAAGCGCGTGCATTAATAGACAGCAAATCTCGCCGATTACATCCCTTGCACAAATCGCAATCGGATCTGCGGCCTGGGCTGGGTCCGAGCTGGCTACGCGCACAGCAATCTAACGGCGGCAGGCTCCATAGCAAACGGTGCACTAAACCACACTAGCCAATCATTCCGACGAACATTATCGAGCAAGCTTGAGCTAGATCCGCTGCTGCGGGCGGAAAGAGGGAAAAAACAGAGAGGCGGCAATGCAGAGGCTGTGGATTCGTACCTCGCCGGCCGGGTAGCTGAGCTCCGGCTCCGAGCGGATCTCGAGGAGGGGGGGCAAGTGAGGGGATCGAGGAGGCGATGCGTCCTTGGATTCGCAGTGGCCTCGCCGCGTTATAAAGGCTTACAGCTAGCGTGAGGGAGGAGCGAGCAGTGGAGTGTGCCGTGCGTGTGATAGTGTGAGTGAGGGAAGGAGATGGTCTGGTTTGGGGGGGGTGGGAACGGCATTAGCTCGTACGCTCGGGTTAAATTAGTGTGAGAATGTTGACTATAATTGTTTGATTCACGTGTTGACGTCTTTTGCAGATTTACCCTTTAAACCTCGCGTTATTGAAAAAAATGGTCCACTTGTCTTCAGTCAAGCTAGCTTGCAGTGCACAAACTCGGGTCACTAGAAAATGAACGTCCGGCGTTTATGTGTTAATTTTAAATAAAAATTGCACAAGATTGACTCTTATAGAATACCTATATGCGAGTTTATGCGGGTTTACTGCTAGGAGCCTTAGTCAACCGCCACAATTGACGGAAACTGATGTCTTCGACATCAAGACATCATCTCTCGCAACTTTATTTAATTGGACTACACCAATACCCCTCGAACTTGGTTTCGTGTACCGTCATCTCCTCCTCCTCCTCCTCCTCCTCATTGTCGTCGCCTTCGTCCGTGTCACCACCTCTATATCAACGTTTTCGGAGGCTTCTACTTCTAAATCAATGCATCAATCAAAGACAGAAGTCCCTATTGAACAACTCAACATTGTCTTAATCTGAACCAATCCAACGAGCTTTCTTTCGTTATAGCATGCCTTACATCTCATGTTATGACGGCAAGGAAAAAAGCTAGGAATATTACGCATTGGCTTCATTTCAATATAAAACTATGAGCTCAAACTAATTAATACATAGTGGTAAGTACTAATTTAGTCACGGTTCGTTACATGCTAGATTCGCCGCTTCAGGGCGGCGCTCTCAACATCTGTAGGTGGTGCACATTGCTTGAATTTAAGGAAGAAATTAGAAGCAATAGCATTTACCAATTTGTGTTTTAATCGGCATGACTACTCGTGCACAACAATCCACCATGCAATTTTGTGTGTGTGTTCTTCAACAAAAAAACTTTGAAATTCAGAATCCAAACAAAGGTTTCATGAATCAAATGGATCTTCTATGTGGCTATGTTTAAGTTTTGAGAATTTTTCGTGTTTCTTTAGACTTTGAAATAACTCTCCTAGCGCGGTTACATGTAGATGTTAACTGTGCGCGTGAAAGGAGTTGAGAATTGTGAAACTAAGAGCAACCATAACAGATCCCGTAAAAACGAGTATAAACATGTTTGTGGTCTAGGCGGGTTCGCGACAAACAAATCCCTCGAGCGAAAACCACAAAAACAAATTTCATGCAGTATCCGTTCGGCGTGAGCCCACGAGCCCGGTACCATAAATTGATCAGTTTTCAGCAATTTCAACATTGAGATATGTAGTACAAAGACAGATAGATGCAATAGTCAATAGTTTGACATCACATAGTTCCAATCAACGAGACCCAAACATATGGCAATCCTTCATCGCATCGAGTGATCCAAAAGTTTCACTGTCACCATATATCGAGCTTACCAAAAAAGATCAAGCAAGACAATGGCCATCGAAGGCACCGCCACCAGCATCCGGATCACCACCAGCAGCAGCCGGAGCACCACCAACAGATAGAAGAGATTGCTTCCTTCTCTCCAAAATCTCCATCCTTGCTATCTTCCACCAATCCAATTGGTATGGATCTATTTTGGTTGGATCCATCATCATGGTCTTGCTTTCCTTGGTAATGAGCTCATTCATTGCCTTAATCTCCTCTAGTTTCACTCTCCTCTCCTCAGAGTCCCGGAAGGAAGAAGGCGGGAGCTGAATGTCTCTCGTGCCAAGAGTCCGAAGAAATACTGGCAGGACTCGGTTCGCTCGCGAAAACTAGGAAAATGGCGCTCGGCTGGGGAAATATGTGGTGCACCGCAAAAAAAATTATAGTTTCTCGAAAAATGAACCAAACTTTGCGAGAAAACCGTAAAAAGCAGTTATTTTATGGTTTTTGTGTTTTCAGACCATGTGTTGGAGTTGCTCTAAACAGGCCGACTCCAGACTTGCAAGAGGGTGTAGAAGCATCCGTGATTACCTTCTGAGAGGAGGTGGAAAGCATCGTGTACAAATTGCAAAACTGAAGACTAATTTTAGGAGGGTTGGGAATGCAAAAGATGAGGCCGCGTAGCTCTCGGCACATGGCGGAACGCGTGAGCGGAAGCGCGCGCGCAGGCCCCCACTGCCCCGAGACACTCATCCACCACGCACCCCGTCCACCGCGTCATGACCACCGACACGTGGGCCCACGGCTCAATCCCCCACTGCAGAGGTCCACGGAACCAGGCACAGGGACGTCGTCTCCAGCACGCACGGTGGTATCCCAGTCCCAGGGACCCGCCACGCCCGCATCGTGATCCACTCCCCGCGCGGGAGAGCTGGTGTCGGTGGCGCGTAGGGCCTGCGCTGCGACCCTGGCCCCGCGGGGCTGGGACCGGTCCGGGTCGGGGACAAGCCCACTAGGCGCTACCACCAGACCACCACACCCGGCTCGGATCGTGGATGGTCGCGTCGACCTTGCGTCGGCGGCCGGCTGATCGGGTCACGCACTCAATGCGGCGCGGCCTACCTACCCCGGCCGCCCTGCCGTGGATACCGACCGGATTCATGGCTACCCGTCGACCGTCGTGACAGTAGTCGTCGTCTCGTCTGAATGTTGAGGCACACCAAACTGTTCCTGATCCGGACTTCCCTTCCCGCCACTAGATTTGCCCAATCCAACAGGTCTTTGATTAGTGTACGTACTAGAATCTGCTCGCTGATTGGTAGAATTAGTCAATTTGATATGCGTGAGAGCGAGTAGACTCCCCGATCGATCGATTAGACTGTATATGCACTGTAGTATGCGCGCGTGGGCTGCTTATGGCTGACAGCCTAGCTAGATCCCTTCTTGTTGTACCACTACAGTAACACTGTACCCTCCGATCTGAAGATCGAGTGGCCGGATCCGATCGATCAACAGAGACGTTGATAGTAGTAGTAGCTTAGCAACGATGACGAGATCGATCGATCTGGGAAAGGTAAACTAAAAGCGAGCCTTTACGAGGAATCGATCAGCACGAGGGCCCAACCCAACAGGGGAGTGCATCACAGGGGCTGCCGGATCTCTTCTGTCGAACTCACCGTCGGCAGCCGTGCCCTGCATGATGGAGCCAGCAATCTGGCAGCTAGTTTACATGTACTAGCTGCGTGCTGAAGAGAATAACCACATGGAATTCAGGGACAAAAAAGTGCGTGACTGCGTGAGGTTTCAGTTGCTTGGAACGCACTTGATTTGATTACTGACGGAAAATAAAAAGGGGCGTGATGAGTGAGGTTGCAATTGCTTGCCGCGCACTTGAATTGACTGTGGAGTTGGGCACGCTGGCACCACGGCAGAGCAACTTACTGCATTTTCTCTGAAAAAACAAAGATTTCTTTGGTTATCAAACCACGTGTGTTTGGCAGCTTCTTGTGTCTGAGAGAGTGCGCGTCCATCCGATTTCTGGCCGCTAGAGGTATGGAACTTGCCGATCCGTGAGCGTGGCCATCCCGTTGCTACTTGCGATAGCAGCTAGCGTTTCCGACCAACATATGTGTGCGAAATCAGCTTGACCAGCGCACTTTCATCCGCCAACTCTGACGTAACGTTTTCAGTTTAGGCGATCGCCTCTCCAATGATTACGGCCAGAATCACGCCAACCTCGGGATAAAAAATGCAGTAAAGTTATTATCTCCACCACTATTAAACAGGTAAATAAGATCTTTCTTACATGCACCCCGCTCAACTCACACATACCAATCAACACAGCACGAGTAGGCCCAATAAACTCAATCCAACAGCCACCATTCATCTAATCATACATGTGTGCACTTAGCAATTGCCATTGGCTGACCATACTCCACCGGCCAGAGGAAATCTCAGACCCGTATTTGTTTGATTTTTTCTCTTGGTGGAAGGTGTGTGGGGTGTGCTAGTTTTTTCTCCCCAATGCATGCATTCAAGGTGTTTGAGTGAATAATCCCGTTCAATTTCTCATAGAACAAAAATATAGAAGGTGTCCGGACGACCAGCTTTCTCGTCTTTATTTCCTCGATCGAGGTTAGCAATCTTATCTTTTCTCCATCATTGATACAATGCATGTGTCGATGTGAATTGGTCATTTCACTATTTATGATGTCCTGCTTTTTGATAAACTTACTTATATGATGCAGATGAGCGGTCGGGAATGGATGTACGGTGACGGTACAGCGTGGCCGGGTATATGAAAGGCGTGGATAAATTTATCGATGTGGCTACGACAAACAAAGAGAATGGTTTTATACGTTGTTCATGTGTTCAATATCGAACAACAAGGAGTACTCTTCCTCGAAAATCATTAGCGACCACCGATTATGAAAGGTTTCATGCCCAACTATAATTCTTTGGACCAAGCACGGGGAAGAGGGGTTATGATGGAAGATGGTGAAGAAGAAGATGATGATAACAACTATCATCATATGTTTCTTGAATCTGATACTTGCAATGGAAGACAATGGAGGAAGGAGGTGAAGAACGGGCATCGGATGAGCCAGGGTGATGAACTTGGTAGGGTCATTTCGATGCAAAGCGAGGCGTAAAGCAGAAAATGAGAAGTTGAAGTTAGAGGGCATGTTAGAAGATCACAAGAAATTGTTGTACCCAAATTGTGAAGATGGCGGACAAAGCTCGGTACCACATGGAATTATTGCGATGGAAGGCGAGTGTGGTCTAACCGACTCTCATTTGAAAAGATCTTTGAAAATAATGAAGCCTAAGTTTCCAAAACATAACGAACTTCCGAGTACCCTGAAGCAAAGAAGACTCTCTGTCCTCTAGGATTAGATGTGCAAAATATACATGCATGCATTAATGATCGCATCCTCTACCACGGTAAGGAGTATGAGAATTTAGATAAATGCCGGTATGCAATGCGTTGCGGTATAAAATCGACGAAGACCACGGTGATGTTGAGGAGAGCCCCTCAGGAAGAGGGTTCTGCTAAGGTTATGTGGTATGCTCCTATAATACCAAGGTTGAAACGCATGTTGTAAACAAAGAGCATGCCAGTTGTTGCGATGGCACAAAGAAGACCGTAAGAAAGGCGGGAAGTTGAGACACCTCGATGGGTCACGGTGGAGAAAAATCGAGAGAGACTTCCCGGACTTTGCGGTGGCGCAAGGAACTTATGGTTTGGTCTAAACGGATGGCATGAATCCTTTTGGGAGCAGAGCTGATCCACGGCTGGCCCGTGACTCTATGTATCTACAACCTGCCTCCTTGGTTGTGCATGAAGCGTAAGTTTATTATGATGCGGTGCTCATCCAAGGCCGAAGCAACCGAACGCGACATTGATGTGTACCTTAGGCCATTAGTTGAAGAACTCTTACGGTTGTGGGGCAAACCAGGTGTACGTCGTGGGATGAGAACAAACAGAGCCATTTGATCTACGAGGGTTGTTATTCGTAACCATCAATGATTGGCCTGCTCTTAGTAACCTTTCAGGACAGACAAACAAGGGATATAAGGCATGCACACACTGTTTAGACAAGACTGAAGGTACATATTTGCATAAATGCCAGAAAGTTGTGTACCTGGCGAATCGATGATTTCTTCCAACCAATCACCCGTAAGAAAGAAAGGCAAGCATTTCAAAGGTGAGGATCAGGAAGAAGCCGAACTCCTGCCGGTGATGATGTATTTGGTATGGTCAAGGACATAGAAGTAATCTTTGGAAAGGGTCCGTGTCAATCGATTCGAACAACGTCGCTACAGGACACGCACCCATGTGGAAGAAGAAATCTATATTTTGGGAGTTGCCATATTGGAAAGTCCTGTGTCCGCTCTTCAATCGGCGTGATGCACGTGACGAAGAATCTTTGCGTGAACTGCTAGGATTCCTAGGCGTGTATGGGAAGACAAAAGATACACGAAGCACGGGAGGACCAACAAACTATGAAAGACCCAAAGAACATGCATACCTGAACAAAGGCGGATAAAGGCGTCACTTAAGTCGTGCCTATGCTCTTACAAAAGTAGAGAAGGAAATCTTTTTGAAGTCCTTTACGGTATCAAGGTGCGTCGGGCTTCTCATCTAATATAAAGGGATAATAAATATGGCAGAAAAAGTTCCAAAACCTGAAGTCTCATGATCACGTGATTATGACGATTGCTTCCGATTGCATTGAGGGGGCTTCTACCGGAAAATGTTCGAGTACCCATTGTGAAGATGTGTGCATTCCTCAATGCAATATCTCAGAAGGTAATCAATCCAGATATTCTGCCAAGGTTACAGAAGGATGTAACATCCCAAAAATACCAAACTTAGATCATCAACCACTAATCATCAAGATTAGGGTTAACAAAAACTTTTCTAAATAAATTCATGAATGCATGTATATGTGTATGCATGGATTTTTAATTTCTTTAAAAACCACCTTGTTTGTGTGATCCATTGCTTGTAAAATGTTTCTTAGGTGAAATAAACATCATCTAAAACATTTCCCACACTTTTCCTAAAGACAAGTAAATCAAAACCAATATATTAAGTGAATGGTCATTTTGACCAATTTAACTCCCATGCCTACTTTGGTTGTCTCAAACTTTCAGAACCTAACAGAAACTTTTCTAGATCTTTGCACCCCTTGAATGTACTCATAACAAGGTATCAAGGCCTACTTTGTGATCATCCAGAAACTTTCAAATGCATAGTTTAAATGACAATTCAAAATTGAATCTTCCTCATATGGGAAGATCCCACTTTTTCAAAACCCACTCAAACAAGCTCAACTTTCAAAACCCAAGCATCTGCAGACTCACCAGCACCAATCTAGCAAACCCACCAAAATTCATTTCAAAATTCAAAACTTGATTTCATGCGGCCATTTCATCAAACAGGTTGCAAACACAAATCAAACAAAACATCAAACACTATAGTGTGTAGTGTTTTGAGCCTAACTTGTTCCCTAGTTAGCTCACACACAACTCAGTAGATCATCTAGAAATATTAGCCCAGCACTAGCACCCATGTGAGCTTGCCATTGCCATTAATGGTGAACAGCCGAGCACCTCAATGCCACCCCATTGTGGACAACATGCTAGAGGAAGAACTAGTCGTGCCAACCTTGTCTGGGAGGCAGCCCACCGTCACCACCTCCACCCGTTGCCTCAAGCTGCCAAGACCACGCGCAAGCCACGCCAGACCATGCCGAGCGTGCCAGAGCGCCACCCTCGACCAGCGTCCACAGACCGCGCCGCCCTCACCGCGCACACATGATCACCACCGACCAGAGACCGCCAGACATCCCGCTTGTCGCCCCATGCCATACCACCGCCCGCCGTCGAAGACGCCGCCTACGCCTTGAGCACCGCCCGTTCAGACAAACCACACCGCATGCCTCACGACCATGTCGTTGAGCATTGTCGAGACACAAGACTGCCCCGTCCCTTACCCTTGCCCATGCCATTAGTCAGAACGTCGCCTCGACGACGAGCTCATGCGTCTTGCCGACGGTCCCTCGCCGACTATAAATAGAGGCCACCCCGACGATTTCTTCACACCATCTCACCTCTCCCCATCGACCGTGCCACATCATCCTCGAGCAAGGCGAGCACCATCTCGCCGAATTTCACTGGAGCCTCGCCATTGCCGGAGAAGAAAGGAGCCGATTGGAGCCCTAGGAGGCGCGACCACCCCCGAAGTTCGCCGTCGTCGACTTCGCTCGTCGCCCGCCTCACCGACCCTCGCCAAGATTACCGGTGAGACCCCAGCACCCTCACTAGCCGCGCTTAGGTTTCGTTCTCGCGAGTTGTCTCGTGTCGTCGCGATGACCCTCGGCTGGATTAGAACTAGATCGAACGATCCACGTTGCCCCATACCGCTTCGCCCAGCCACGTGTCACTGACGAGTGGGGACACCCACTTAAGCAGCCCGCGGGAGCACTGCGCTTAGCAGGCCGACCCGTTAGAATTTCCCGCGCAGCCCAGGAATTCAAATTAAAACTTTTCTATTTCATTTCAAACACACTTCAGCACCCAACTTCAAAAATCAACCCAGATCGATTCAGTGCACCAAATTGGATGAAACCAATTTTGTTGGAAAGGTCTGTGAATGCTTAATCCAATCCCGTTGGATTCAAGTCATTTGGATCTGTAGATCACCCATAGCAAAAATAACAAGGCAGAAGCTTTTCTGCATTCAAACATTTTTCAAACTTAAACCATAAAAGCTTTTGAGTTGATTCCAACTCTCAAAAATCACATTTAACCATACCTTTCAGAATATATAAAAATATATATAGGTTTACTTGCAGAAATAATGTTCAAGTAATAAAATAATTCTTCATAAGCATTTCTAGCCACTTTAATTAATTAAAATAAAAGGGTAAAACCTTATTAAATTTTGACACCACTTTAAATCACATTCCCATGGACTACAATATGTGGTGATGACATGTGTCAACATGATCCCATGTTTAGTTTGGAGAATATTAAATCTTAAGTAGTTTTTCAATGAGTAGAAATTACTTTTCTAAAGATAAAAGAAATTTAAACCAAGCCTTAACCTTGTAATGTTAGAGATGATGCTAGATCATCTATAGGACCCTTGTGTGTGATTGCAAGTAGTTAAGTATTGTTGTAGGGTTTCGTAGCATGGAAAACAAAAAATTTCTACCGCATACAAACAAACAAGCCAAGATCTATCTACTAGATTGTAGCAACGAGTCGATAGAATAACTCACCCTCGAAGATTCCAAAGTGTTTAACAAGAGCGGATTCTCGTGGGTGATGTAGTCGTACTCTTCCCGATCTCAAGATCGCGTAGACGATCCTTCCCAAGGCTGCGTTAAGCGCTCCCATGATCACACGTTCGGTGCTCGGCGAAGACCTTTCTCTCCCTTGTTCCAAAGAAATGGAGGTTGTAGCACTCTCCTCGCGATTACGGCGGCTGGCGTGAATGCGAAGTAGAGGTAGATCTCGCAGGCTTCGCCTTAAGCGGGCAGTATGGTGGAGTATGAGAGAGTCCCTTGACGATCTAGGGTTTAGACACGCCGAGAAGGGCAAGCCGGCTAGGGTTTAGCTAGGCGGCGGTTTACCTAGGGCCGGCGACTATGGAGGCGGCGACACTGGGGCTAGGGTTTAGAGGTGTAGGAACTTGTGTTCAGGGAGAGCCCCTCCTTTTATAGGTGGAGGGGCAGCCAAGGGAGGAGTCCTCCCAACTCACTCAGCTTGGTGTGGCGGTGGGAGGAGGAACTCCTCCCAAGTCGTTCCACCTCTCTCCACTTCCCAAAACTAGTCGTTTGACTTTTCAAACTAGGATTTGAATAAACCCTCTATTTTGTTCAGCGATGACACAGTACATAATGCAATCATACCAACTTGATATAACACATTCATGTACCCTTCCCTCCGAGTCTTGGGACATTCCGGAACCTTCTAGAACATTCCCGATGAAAACACCGGAACCATTCTCCAACTCCGAAACGGGACTTTCCTTATATGAATCTTATTCTCCGGACCATTTCGGATCTCCTCGTGATATCCCGAATCCTTTTCGAGACTCCGAACAACATTCGGACTCTTTCTCATCATTTCATAACTACTCAAACAACGTCGAATCCTTAAGTGTGTCTCCCTACGGTTCGTGAATTATGCGGACATGATCGAGACACTTCTCCGAACAATAACCAATAGAGGAATCTGGAAATTCATATGGCTCCCACATATTTCTACGATTACTTTGCGATCGAATGAACCACTTACATACGATATCAATTTCCCTTTGTCTCACGGTAGTTTACTTATCCGAGGTTATGATCGTCGGTATCTCTGCATACCTAGTTCAACCTCGTTACCGATAAGTACTCTTTTCTCGTTCCCATGATATGTGATCCCTTGTGAGCTAGTAACATGCTTGCAAGCTAATTGGATGACATTTCACCGAGAGGGCCCAGAGTATATCTATCCGTCATATGGATGGACAAATCCCACTCTTGATCCATGTGTTTCAACCAATACTTTCCGAACACTCAATGCCACCTTTATAGCCACCCAGTTACGGTGTGGTGTTTGATGGCATCAAAGTATCCATCCGGTAAAGGTGATATGCATGATCTCATGGTCGAAGGAATTAGATTACTATGTATCAGAAAGCATATAGCAATTGAACTATTAAAATGACTTGATCTTTATGCTACGCTTATCTATAGGACTATGTCCACCATATCATTCTCCTAACGATATGATCTTGTTGTTAATAACATCTCAATGTTCATGATATGGAAACCACAATCATCAATTACCCAACAAGCTAGTATTATAAAGAGGCTTTTACTAGGGACTCTTATTTTAGTTTACAAATCACACAAGTATTAATGTTTCCTTGTTAATACTATTATAGCATGAATGTAAACATTTATCATAAACACAAAGATATAATAATAACTACATTTATTATTGCCTCTAGGGCATATCTCCAACAGTCTCCCACTTGCACTAGAGTCATCTAATCTAGATTACATGGTAATATACCGAACACCCATGGCGCTTTGGTCTTGGTCATGTTTTCCCTCGGGAGAGGTTTAGTCAACGGATCCGCCACATTCAGATCTGTGTACTTTGCAAATCTTTATATCCCCATCTTGGATATGTTCTCGAATAGCGTGAAAACGTAGCTTGATATGCTTGACTTCTTGTGTGACCTTGGTTCTTGTGCATTGGCTATGGCGCCCATGTTATCACAAAGAGATAGACATTGGGTCCAGTAGACTAGGAACCACACCTCTGTAATGAACTCTTTCATCCATATCGCTTCTTGTGAAGCCTCAAGGCGACCATGTATTCCGATTCGGTTGAAGATCTCGCCACAACGCTTTGCACTCCTCCATTAACTTCTGCACCATTCAAAATAAATCATTATCCAGTTGTGATTTAGAATCATCGGATCGGTGTTCCAACTAGCATCGGTGTAACCATTAACAACGAGATGTTCATCACCTCCATAAGAAAGAACCATATCCTTAGTTCTTCTCAAGTACTTAAGGATGTTTTTTACCGTTGTCCAATGATCCACTCCTAGATCACCATGATATCTGCTAGTTAAACTAACAGCATATGCAGTGTCGGGTCTAGTACATAGCATGGCATACATTAGAGATCCTATGGCTGAGGCATAGGGAGTATTACTCATCCTTTCTCTATCTTCTGCCGATGTCGGACTTTGAGTTTTACTCAAGGTCGTATTGGGCAACATGGGCAAGAACCCTTTCTTGCTATCTTCCATTCCAAACCTCTTTAGAACTTTGTCCAAATATGTACTTTGTGACAATGATATTTGTTGTCTTGATCTATCTCTATAAATCTTTATGCCTAATATGTAAGCTGCTTCGCCAAGATCCTTCATTGAAAAACTATTATTCAAATATTCCTTGACACTATTAAGAAGGTCTACATCAGTCCCAATCAACAATATGTCATCTACATATAGTATTAAGAATGCTACAAAGCTCCCACTCACTTTCTTGTAAATACAAGCTTCTCCATAAGTTTGTACAAAACCAAAACTTTTGATTACCTTATTAAAACGTTGATTCCAACTTCGGGATGCTTGCTTCAATCCATAAATGGATCGTTGAAGTTTGCATACCTTGTTAGCATCTTTAGGATCGACAAAACCTTTGGGTTGCATCATATACAACTCTTCATCAATGTCTCCATTGAGGAATGTTGTTTTGACATCCATCTGCCATATCTCATAATCATAATATGCAGCGATTGCTAAGATAATCCTCACAGACTTTAGCTTCGCATCGGTGAAAGTCTCATCGTAGTCAACTCCTTGAATTTGTTGAAACCCTTTTGCAACAAGTCGAGCTTTATAGATGATAACATTAGCATCAAGATCTGCTTTCTTCTTGAAAATCCATTTGTTCTCGACGACCTTCCGGCCATCTGGTAAGTCCACCAAAGTCCATACTTGGTTTTCGTACATGGATCCAATCTCGGATTTCATGGCTTCTTGCCATTTATTGGAATCTGGGTTCATCATCGCTTCCTCATATGTCTCAGGGTCATCGGTGTTGTCCACCAACATGAAATTCATAACGGGATCATACCAATCTGGAGTGGTACGAGTTCTCGTTGACCTCCGAGGCTCTGTAGCAACTTCAACCGAAGTTTCATGATCATCATCATTAGCTTCCTCTCTTATTGGTGCAGGCACCACAGGAACTTCTTCCGGCGCTGCGCTACTCGTAATTTCGAGAGAAGGTTCAACAACCTCATCAAGTTCTACTTTCCTTCCAGTCACTTCTTTCGAGAGAAATTCCTTCTCTAGAATGGATCCATTCTTGGCAACGAAGATTTTGCCTTCGGATCTATGATAGAAGGTATACCCAATAGTTTCCTTTGGGTATCCTATGAAGACGCGTTTTTTCCGCTTTGGGTTCAAGTTTGTCCGGCTGTAACTTCTTTACATAGGCTTCGCATCCCCAGACTTTAAGGAATGACAATCTAGGTTTCTTCCCAAACCATAATTCATACGGTGTCGTTTCAAGGGATTTAGACGGTGCCCTATTTAAAGTGAATGCGGCTGTTTCTAATGCATAACCCCAAAATGATAGCGGTAAATCTGTAAGTGACATCATAGAACGAACCATATCTAAGAGAGTTCTATTACGATGTTCGGACTCACCATTACGCTGTGGTGTTCCGGGTGTCAATCGAAAGTATTCCGCATTTCTTCAAATGCTCGCCAAACTCGTAACTTAGATATTCACCTCCACGATCAGAACGTAGAAATTAATCTTCTTGTTATGTTGATTCTCTACCTCACTTTGAAATTCCTTAAACTTCTCGAAAGTTTCAGACTTATGTTTCATGAAATAGATATACCCATATCTACTCAAGTCATCCGTGAAGGTAAGAACATAACGATAACCACAGCGCGATGCTACACTCATTGGACCACACACATCGGTATGTATGATTTCCAATAAGTCCGTAGCTCGCTCCATCATACCAGAAAATGGAGTCTTAGTCATTTTACCCATCAGACATGCTTCGCATCTTTCAAGTGATTCGAAATCAAGTGATTCAAGAATTCCATCGGAATGGAGTTTCTTCATACGCTTCACTCCAATGTGACCAAGACGACAGTGCCACATATAGGTCGAGTTATCGCTCGATTTCAAACGTTTAGCCTCATTGTTATTAATATGTGTATTTCCACTATCGAGATTCAACAAGAATAGACCATCTATCAAAGGTGCATGTGCATAAAACATATTACTCATATAAATCGAACAACCATTATTCTCGGACTTAAACAAGTAACCGTCTTGCAATAAAAAAGATCCCAATATAATGTTCATGCTTAACGCAGGCACCAAATAACAATTATTTAAGTATAAAACTAATCCCGATGGTAGATGAAGGGGTAGCGTGCCGACCGCAATCACATCAACCTTTGATCCGTTTCCCACGCGCATCGTCACCTCGTTCTTCGCTAGCTTCCGTTTATTCTGCAGCACCTGTTTCGAGTTACAAATATGAGCAACCGAACCAGTATCAAATACCCAGGCACTACTACGAGTACTAGTGAGATACACATCAATAACATGTATATCGGATATACCTTTCTTCTTGATGTTGCCGTTCTTCAAATCCGCCAAGTACTTTGGGCAATTCCGCTTCCAGTGACCTTCTCCCTTGCAGTAAAAGCACTCAGTATCAGGCTTGGGTCCAGCCTTGGTCTTCTTCGTCGGCGTGGTAACTTTCTTACCACCCTTCTTGAAGTGTCCCTTCGGCTTAGACTTGCTTTTCTTGAATTTGGTGGTCTTATTGACCAACAACACTTGGTGCTCTTTCTTGATCTCCACTTCTACAGACTTCAACATGGCAAAGAGTTCTGGCAACGTCTTGTTCATGTTTTGCATGTTGTAGTTCATCACAAAGTTCTTGTAACTTGGTGGTAGTGATTGGAGGACACGGTAAATCCCCAAAGCATTAGGAATCACAATACCCAAGCTTTGAAGTTTGTTTGCGTGCCCAGACATCTTAAGCACATGCTCACTGACGGAGTTGCCCTCTTCCATCTTGCAGTTAAAGAACTTTTCAGAAGCCTCATAGCTTTCAATTTCCGCATGAGTCTCAAAGATCAATTTGAGATCCTCGACAATATCATATGGGTCTGAATTCTCAAACCTTTTCTGAAGCTCCGATTCTAAACCATACAAGATAGCACACTGAACTGTGGAGTACTGAGTCTTCTGAGTGAGGTAAACATTCTTTACGTCATCGGTAGCATCACCGCAGTGGGTCACCAGGTGCATCCAAAGACATAGGTCAAATTACCAAATGTGAGGACAATCCTCAAATTGCGGAACCAATCCGCGAAGTTGCTTCCATTGTTTTTCAACTTTTCTTTCTCTAGGAACGCATTAAAATTGATGGTAGGGGCTGCCATTGATCTACAAACATATTTGCAATAGTTTAGACTAAGTTTATGACAAATTGAGTTCAAATTAATAATAAAATTAATCTAGGTGAACTCCCACTCAAAGCAATATCCCTCACATTTTTTTAGTGATCACACGAACCAAATCCACCACATCAACACCGATCATCACGAGAGTTGATATAGTTTCAGTGGTGAACAATCGACATGTTCATCATATCTACTATATGATTCATGCTTTACCTTTCGGTGATCCGTGTTCCGAGACCATGTCTGTACATGCTAGGCTCGTCAAGATCAAACCTTAGTTTTCGCATGAGCAAATCTGGCTTGCTCACGTTGTATACACTTGCGGAATCTAACACACCCGATCATCACGTGGTGCTTCGAAACAATAAGCTTTAGCAACGGTGCTAACTAAGGGTTAACACTTTATGACTTGAAATTCATGTGCGTGAGGGATCATCTTATAATGCTACCGTCGTCTACTAAGCAATACAAGATGCATAAAGGATTAACATCACATGCAATTCATAATATGTGATATGATATGGCGTTTCTTCTTTGTGCTTCCGATCTCCATCTTCTAGCACGAACATGATCTCCATCATCACCGGCATTGCATCAAGGTCAATGACGCTTCTCCATGGTTGTCGTCCACCGGCTTCAACTATTACAACTACTTTGAATAGACACGCGGGTCTTAACATAAATTAAAGACAACCATATGGCTCCTGCCGGTTGCCAACTTACAATAAGGAACATTGCATACATCAAATATAATCACAATCATGGCCATATCACATCATCAGACACCCTCGCAAAACAAAGTTATACGCCTCTACTTTCTTTGCATATTTTACGTGGTTTGGGGCTTTCAATAAGTGTCGTTCTAACTTACGAACATGAATCACAACATTGATACTAGTATTGTTAATCACCCGTTGTAAATTGGATCTTAACTATGCTAGGAGAAACAGCACCAGAAGCCACTTATGCAATACAAGTTGCATGTCAAGCGTGGAGCAAGTCTCATGAACGATGTCATGTAAGGTTAGCCCGGGCCGCTTCATCCCAACATCCCGCAAGATGCAAAGTACACAAGAAGCAATCGACAATAAAAGCATCAACGCCCATAATGACCATTGTGTTCTACTCGTGCAACAGATCTACATATAGACACGGCTCTGATACCATCAGAGGGTTTCAGAGCATGGAAAACAAAATTTTCTACCGCATACAAACAAACAAGCCAAGATATATCTACTAGATTGTAGCAACGAGTCGATAGAATAACTCACCCTCGAAGATTCCAAAGTGTTTAACGAGAGCGGATTCTCGTGGGTGATGTAGTCGTACTCTTCCCCATCTCAAGATCGCGTAGAAGATCCTTCCGGCGGCTGCTGCAAGCGGCCCCGCAATCGGTCACACGCTCGGTACTGACGAAGACCTTCCTCTCCCTTGTTCCAAAGAGGCAGAAGGTTGTAGCACTCCTCACGATTCCGGCAGCACAACGGCGTGGTACCGAAAGTAGAGGGGAGATCTCGCAGGGCTTCGCCTTAAGCCGGAGCGAGTATGGTGGAGTATGAGAGAGTCCCTCGACGATCTAGGGTTTAGACACGCCGAGGAGGGGAAAGTCGGCGGCTAGGGTTTAGCTAGGCGGGGCGGTTTGCCACAGGGCCGGCTATGGAGGCGCAAGGGCTTGGGGTTAGGGTTTAGAGGTGTAGGAACTTGTGTCTAGGAGGAGCCCGCCTCATTTTATAGGTGGAGGGGCTGCCCAAGGAGGGAGTCCTCCCAACTCAGCTTGGTGGTGCGCCGACGGTGGGAGGAGGAACACCTCCCCAATTCGGTTTCCACCTCCCTCTCCACTTCCCAAAACTAGTTGTTTGACTTTCAAACTAGCCGTTTGACTTTTCAAACTAGGATTTGAATAAACCCTCTATTTTGTTCAGCGATGACACCGAGTACATAATGCAATCATACCAACTTGATATAACACATTCATGTACCCTTTCCCCTCCGGAGTGCCGGACATTCCGGAACCTTCTAGAACATTCCCGATGAAAACACCGGAACCATTCTCCAACTCCGAAATGGGACTTTCCTTATATGAATCTTATTCTCCGGACCATTCTGGATCTCCTCGTGATATCCCGAATCCCATTCGAGACTCCAAACAACATTCGGACTCTTTCTCATCATTCCATAACTACTCAAACAACGTCGAATCCTTAAGTGTGTCTCCCTACAGTTCGTGAATTATGCGGACATGATCAAGACACTTCTCAGAACAATAACCAATAGAGGAATCTGGAAATTCATATGGCTCCCACATATTTCTACGATTACTTTGCGATCGAATGAACCACTTACATACGATATCAATTTCCCTTTGTGTCACGATAGTTTACTTATCCGAGGTTATGATCGTCGGTATCTCTACATACCTAGTTCAACCTCGTTACCGCCAGGTACTCTTTTCTCGTTCCCGTGATATGTGATCCCTTGTGATCTAGTCACATTCTTGCAAGCTAATTGGATGACATTTCACCGAGAGGGCCCAGAGTATATCTATCCGTCATATGGATGGACAAATCCCACTCTTGATCCATGTGTTTCAACCAATACTTTCCGAACACTCAATGCCACCTTTATAGCCACCCAGTTACGGTGTGGTGTTTTATGTCATCAAAGTATCCATCCGGTAAAGGTGATATGAATGATCTCATGGTCGAAGGAATTAGATTACTATGTATCAGAAAGCATATAGCAATTGAACTATTAAAATGACTTGATCTTTATGCTACGCTTATCTATAGGAGTATGTCCACCATATCATTCTCCTAACGATATGATCTTGTTGTTAATAACATCTCAATGTTCATGATATGGAAACCACAATCATCTATTAACCAACAAGCTAGTATTATAAAGAGGCTTTTACTAGGGACTCTTATTTTAGTTTACAAATCACACGAGTATTAATGTTTCCTTGTTAATACTATTATAGCATGAATGTAAACATTTATCATAAACATAAAGATATAATAATAACTACATTTGTTATTGCCTCTAGGGTATATCTCCAACAATTGTTTGTGTAAGAACCGGATCATGAGATCCCTATTTGTGTAAGAACTTATGTATCGTTTGTAATGGATGAAGTACTATGGTATCCAATTCTGTTATGTCTCGCAAAAATGGTAATCCTGGGATTGCGATGTATGGCATAACAGGCATCTAGGATTGAGAAATCCGGGTGTTGACAAAGGATGTGGTACAATGTCTTGTTAGTTTCGAATTGGTGTTCCCACCATCCTTCTTCAATATTATGACGCATCTCCCGGTTCACCTAGTGGAAGAGATTGCCATTCTCGGTCCAGTATTTCTGCATAATATGTTCCCCTTTGAGAGGTTCATGGGAGTCTTAAAGAAATATGTTCATAACCGTGACTAAGGAAGCATCTCCAAGGTATATGGAACAGGAGGTCATTGAGTTTTGTGTTGACTTTATTCGACCTTAAGCCGATTGGTTTCGACTCATGGCATGAGGGAAGACTAAGTGGAAAAGGTACGCTAGGAAAGAAAGCAATGATATGTAGGGACGGGGATTCTTTCACTAAAGCACACTACACAGTTCTATATAATTCCACCTTGGCAGCTCCGTATATCGAGGAACACAAGAATATTCTACGCTCCAAAAATCCGGGGAAGCCTGAATCACTGATTACAGATGAACACATGAAGTCTTTCGGTGGTTGGATGCGGACACATGAAGTCTTCAGGGCTCTTAGCCCCATTTGCATCTTGTCCGTAGTCGGACGCTCTATCATTTTCAAGGTGATTTGGATCTTTGTATATTATATCTGTATTCTTGACTCTTTGAGTCGCTGTTGTATATATATCTGCTCGTGGGTCCCATCGAGGACTTGTGTAATGTTATTACGCTTTCCACCCACGAAAGTGCTGGTGGGCACCTTTGAATCGCTTTTGGCGGGTTTCGCTAAAACTTGCATAGGGTCGATTCTGAGGGTGTTACAGCATCTCCCTGAAACTGGCCGTAGTGGTGTCCCTGCTCTCGAAAACCATCTTGGAGATGCCTCAAACTGGCTGGAGGACTGGACTCACAAGGATGCCTATTTATAGTACAAACAGCTTGGCATAGTGTCGACACTTACGAAATAATGTCGACACTCACCCCTATTATTAGTGTTGACTCATGTTTTGTCCCGGTTGGTGTCTCCAACCAGGACTAAAGGTTCATCTTTAGTCCCGGTTGGTGACACCATCCGGGACAAGGTACACGCCGCAGGACATAATGTCGACACTCACCCCTATCATTAGTGCTGCCTGGCCCAGCCTGCCGAAATCCCTCCAACCGGGATTAAAGATGAACCTTTAGTATATTAAAAATCCGAACAATTAAAATCCTTCGCGTGGTGTCATATTATGTGACATAGTTGAAAGTAAAAATACCAGACTTGGCATATTGATCATGTCTCGAAAAAACCTTCACAAAATGACCTATCATGTTCGAGGTTTCATGGCTTTCTGTCCAAATGACCGATGTTATGTGCTGAATCACGAAATATTTTGTGATGCTGTGCCCATATTATGCATGCATATGGACATTGGTATGGAGAACAATGTTGCAGGAGGAAGTTTTCCTTTTTGTCGCACGGAAAAGCCCTTTTCCATTTTCCGAGCGCAAAAAGGGTCGTTTTGTGAAGTAACCACCACAATGCCGTTTCAGAATGCTACCATCCCATTTTCCTAAAATACTAGACCACCTTACATGTATTATCTCCCAACCGGGACATCTCAAACTTTTTCGTCCATCCCGGGTAAAAAGGACAAATATCTGCCGAATCGGCATGAAGTGGGTCCGGTTTGTACTACAAGTACATGATCTATCGCCCGTGATTTTTTGAAAAAACTATTTTTAGACTCTCAATATGTGGTTTCTTCAGAGATCCAAAGCAAGATATAACGATGCTCGTCCCCTATCTTCATGCACGCCGGTTCGACCATAGTTAGAAATTAAGAAAATTCAAAACGGGCATAATAAATTCAAAAAAAATCCAAACAATGAAAATCCTTCGCGTGGTGTCATATTATATGACATAGTTGAAAGGAAAAATACCATACTTGGTATATTGATCATGTCTCGAAAAAACCTTCACAAAATGACCTATCATGTTCGAGGTTTCATGGCTTTCGGTCCAAATGACCGATGTTATGTGCTGAATCACGGCATAGTTTGTGATGCTGTGCCCATATTATGCATGCATGTGGACATTGGTATGGAGAACAATGTTGCAGGAGGAAGTTTTCCTTTTTGTCGCACGAAAAAGCCCTTTTCCATTTTCCGAGCGCAAAAAACAGGTCGTTTTGTGAAGTAACCACCAAAATGCCGTTTCAGAATGCTACCGTCCCATTTTCCTAAAATACTAGACCACCTTACATGGAATATCTCCCAACCGGGACATCTCAAAACTTTTCCTCCATCCCGGGTAAAAAGGATAAATGTCTGTCGACTCGATAGGAAGTGGGTTCGGTTTGTACTACAGGTACATGATCTATCGCCCGTGATTTTTTGAAAAAATCATTTTTAGACTCTCAATATGTGGTTTCTTCAGAGATCCAATGCAAGTTCTAACGATGCTCGTTCCCTATCTTCATGCACGCCGGTTCGACCATAGTTAGAAATTCAGAAAATTCAAAACGGGCATAATAAATTCAAAAAAAATCCGAACAATGAAAATCCTTCGCGTGGTGTCATATTATGTGACATAGTTGAAAGTAAAAATACCAGACTTGGTATATTGATCATGTCTCGAAAAAACCTTCACAAAATGACCTATCATGTTCGAGGTTTCATGGCTTTCGGTCCAAATGACCGATGTTATATGCTGAATCACGGCATAGTTTGTGATGTTGTGCCCATATTATGCATGCATGTGGAAATTAGTATGGAGAACAATGTTGCAGGAGGAATTTTTCCTTTTTGTCGCACGGAAAAGCCCTTTTCCATTTTCCGAGCGCAAAAAACGGGTCGTTTTGTGAAGTAACCACCAAAATGACGTTTCAGAATGCTACCGTCCCATTTTCCTAAAATACTAGACCACCTTACATGGAATATCTCCCAACCGGGACATCTCAAACATTTTCGTCCATGCCGGGTAAAAAGGACAAATCTCTGTCGAATCGATAGGAAGCGGGTCCGGTTTGTACTACAGGTACATGATCTATCGCCCGTGTTTTTTTGAAAAAATCATTTTTAGACTCGCAATATGTGGTTTCTTCAGAGATCCAATGCAAGATCTAACGATGCTCGTCCCCTGTCTTCATGCACGCCGGTTCGACCATAGTTAGAAATTCAGAAAATTCAAAACGGGCATAATAAATTCAAAAAAAATCCTAACAATGAAAATCCTTCGCGTGGTGTCATATTATGTGACATAGTTGAAAGGAAAAATACCAGACTTGGTATATTGATCATGTCTCGAAAAAATCTTCACAAAATGACCTATCATGTTCGAGGTTCCATGGCTTTCAGTCCAAATGACCGATGTTATGTGCTGAATCACGGCATAGTTTGTGATGTTGTGCCCATATTATGCATGCATGTGGACATTGGTATGGAGAACAATGTTGCATGAGGAAGTTTTCCTTTTTGTCACACGGAAAAGCCCTTTTCCATTTTCCGAGCGCAAAAAACGGGTCGTTTTGTGAAGTAACCACCAAAATACCGTTTCAGAATGCTACCGTCCCATTTTCCTAAAATACTAGACCACCTTACATGAACTATCTCCTAACTGGGACATCTCAAACCTTTTCGTCCATCCCGGGTAAAAAGGACAAATGTCTGCCGAATCGGTAGGAAGTGGGTCCAGTTTGTACTACAGGTACATGATCTATCGCCCGTGATTTTTTGAAAAAATCATTTTTAGACTCACAATATGTGGTTTCTTCAGAGATCTAATGCAAGATATAACGATGCTCGTCCCCTATCTTCATGCACGTCGGTTCGACCATAGTTAGAAATTCATAAAATTCAAAACGGGCATAATAAATTCAAAAAAAGTCCGAACAATGAAAATCCTTCGCGTGGTGTCATATTATGTGACATAGTTGAAAGGAAAAATACCAGACTTGGTATATTGATCATGTCTCAAAAAAACCTTCGCAAAATGATCTATCATGTTCGAGGTTTCATGGCTTTCGGTCCAAATGACCGATGTTATGTGCTGAATCACGGCATAGTTTGTGATGTTGTTCCCATATTATGCATGCATGTGTACATTGGTATGGAGAACAATGTTGCAGGAGGAAGTTTTTCTTTTTGTCGCACGGAAAAGCCCTTTTGCATTTTTCGAGCGCAAAAAACGGGTCATTTTGTGAAGTAACCACCAAAATGCCGTTTCAGAATGCTACCGTCCCATTTTCCTAAAATACTAGACCACCTTACATGGACTATCTCCCAACCGGGACATCTCAAACCTTTTCGTCCATCCTGGGTAAAAAGGACAAATGTCTGTCGAATCGATAGTAAGTGGGTCCGGTTTGTACTACAGGTACATGATCTATCGCCCGTGATTTTTTGAAAAAATCATTTTTAGACTCGCAATATGTGGTTTCTTCAGAGATCCAATGCAAGTTCTAAATGAGCCATTTTCTTGCTGCCATTTCTTGCCGCCATTTTTTCCCTGCATTTCTCCCGCCATTTCTTCCCGCCAGTTTTTCCCGCCATTTCTTCCCTTCAGTTATCTTCCTGCCATTTCTCACTATATATATGTACGGTTGGCCTCCATTGTCATTGCACATATATAGACTCATAACTGCAACCTCATCACTCTTTCCCATGACTTCCACCGTAGCACTAACTCCCAGGGAGGCGGAGGCGCTTTGCGCCTCGAACTACCCCTGCCCATTGGGCTACTGTGTCCCCGTCGGCTGGATGCTGAGCGCCGGAGGCGTGTCGGTTCCTCCTGTCCCTCTAGGTGTGGCGCGTCGGATGGCCATCACGAACCACTACTATTTCGAGCTCACGCCGGAGCAGCGGAGGAATCCCAGATGGCATCCCGAATATTTCCCGACGTGGGAAGCCTTCTTCATGGATCGGCGTGAGAGGGCGCTCGCCAGGCACGAGGAGGATGGCCCACCTCCTCCGAACTTCAACGAGGCCGGTCGTCGGTTGTGGTGGCGCGGTTGGACTCTCCAGAGCCATGGCCTATGACACGGCCACGACTAGCCCCGCCTGCTACCCTCAAGTCTAGCCGCCAGTACCAGCCTTCAAGGTTCAACTACGGTGACCCGACGACGACAAATGACGACGACGGCATGCCAATCTGACTACAAGTGGCAGTATTATGTGTAGTGGAGCATGATGAATCACTCGAACATTGCAACAAGTTGCCGATCAGGCTTAATCTGGCCATGTATCTTAATTTCTAGTTCTTCTATGTAACTTTGTGTTAGTTGCGTCATGTACTTTAATTCCAGTTCTATCCTAATAAAATTTTCTTTCCGCCCATTATTTCCCGTCCTTTTTTTCCCGCCCATTAATATATAAAAAATATAAGTTAATTCAAATCCAAATTAAAACATAGAAAATGGTTTTGAATTAGTTATTCAAATTCAAACACTTTTTATGTTTCAAGTTTTTCTAAATTCCAAATAAATATTCAAAAAATATAAGTTAATTAACTTTTAATTTTAAATTGTTCATAGTTTAAATGGTTACATTAATTATTTTTTAAAAATAGAAATGGTTTTGAATTATTTATTCAAATCCAGGCACTTTTTATATTTAAAGTTTTTCTAAATTCCAAATAAATATTTAAAAATATAAGTTAATTTATTTGTAATTTTAAATGGTTCATAGTTTAAATGGTTACATTAATTTTTTTTTAAAATTAGAAAATGGTTTTGAATTATTTATTCAAATCCAGACACTTTTTATGTTTAAAGTTTTTCTAAATTCCAAATAAATATTCAAAAAATATAAGTTAATTAATTTTTAATTTTAAATGGTTCATAGTTTAAATGGTTACATTAATTATTTTTAAAAACAGAAAATGGTTTTGAATTAGTTATTCAAATTCAAACACTTTTTATGTTTAAAGTTTTTCTAAATTCCAAATTAATATTCAAAAAATATAAGTTAATTCATTTTTAATTTTTAATGGTTCATATTTTAAATGGTTACATTAATTATTTTTTAAAAATAGAAAATGGATTTGAATTAGTTATTCAAATTCAAACACTTTTTATGTTTAAAGTTTCGCTAAATTCCAAATTAATATTCAAAAAATATAAGTTAATTCATTTTTAATTTTAAATGGTTCATAGTTTAAATGGTTACATTAATTATTTTTAAAAACAGTAAATGGTTTTGAATTAGTTATTCAAATTCAAACACTCTTTATGTTTATAGTTTTTCTAAATTCCAAAGTAATTATCATTTAAAAAACATTACAAATTTAAACCCCAAAATAAAAAATAAGGCGGGAACAGAGAGAAAATTGCTGATTTTTTTGATAACAGGGTCATATGTCCCGGTTGGAGCCACCAACCGACTAAAGACTTCGCGCCTTTGGTCTGCTGAAAAAATTGGTATACGTCCGGTTGGTGGCTCCAATCGGACGTATGACCTTTAGTCTAGGTTGAGCCACCAACCGACAAAAGGTCCTTCTTATAATCGGATCGCCTCCTCTTCTTCTTCTTCTTCCCATCTCATTCATCGACGCCTTGCACAGAACCCCCACGACGCCGGCAGGCCGCCCGAGCTTGTCGCCATTGCTCGATGCCGGATAGGAACCGCTGCTGCTCTCTCTCCCAAGTACCAATCTCATCCCTCTCGCCTTCTCGCGTTCTTCCCATTTAGCGAAACCCTAACTCGTCCTTCGCCGCTCGAGCCTCCCGAGCCAAGCCAAGGTGCCGAGAGCTCCGCTGCGGCCGGATCAAGCTTCACGCCAAAGGAATCGTCCCCGATCGGACTTAATCAAGCTGTGCAACCCATCTTCCCGAGCTCCGGCCGCCATCGAATCTCCTCCGTCGGGCCACCCCTTGCTTCCCCGACCACGGCATCGCGTTCGTGGTGAGCCACTGGTGCTCTAGCACCTCTTCACACGCTCCCTCTCGCTCTCTAGCTCTACCGCGACGACCATCTGTCGCCGCCGCCTCCGCTGGCTGTGCTGCCGCTCGGCGACCAATAATGGGCGCAGCCACCATATGGTTCGCCTCGACGAGCTCTTTTCGAACACGCATGCCTGCAGCGCTCCCTAGGGTCGCTGCCGACAACCGCTCAAGGCCGCCTGGCCGTGGTGACGTGGTGCTCAGGCATACTGCTCAGCGTGGTGCCCGCGTGGCCCCGGTCCCACCTGCTAGCCTCAGAGGCTAGGTG
Source organism: Avena longiglumis (assembly GCA_030063025.1). NCBI lineage: Eukaryota > Viridiplantae > Streptophyta > Magnoliopsida > Poales > Poaceae > Avena > Avena longiglumis. The sequence continues at coordinate 6,361,424 of CP125973.1, forward strand.
CCTCTGTGGTGCAGGTTAGCCGTGGCCTGGTCCAGGTCCCACCTCCCTGCGTGGTGGCTAGCAGTGGCCTCGGTGTAAAAATGTTTTCTGTTTTGTTTAAATTCAGAAATAGTTTAATTAAATCGAGAAATTGATATAATATTGTAAATTCAATAATTAATTATTTATAACTCAGAAAAATACAAATAATATATCAAAATGTTCAGAAAAATGAGATCTAACTATTTAACCTATAATCATGCATTGTTCAACAACTTTCAAGACAAGTTTAATTAGAAAACAAAATCAACCCCTCTCATATACTCCGGAGTTTCGCCGAGTTAGGGTTTTCACCCCTCGGAACCCCGTTTAAATTGTCGAGCATGTCTTAGGGTTACTTTTTAATACAAATTAACTTGTCATATCATCATCCTTGTTTGATCATTGCATCGATGCCATGTGTTAATTGTTCCCCTCTCTTTCCGGCGTTCGGTTCTTCACGGTAGAATACGAGATAAAGATCAAAGGCCGAGGTCAACACCATCGAAGATCGAAGATTTCTTGATAGCCATCGCATTGTAGATGCTTAGCCATGATATTAGTTGTCATAGACCCTAGTTGAATCGATGTTGCACCTAGGGTTAGCCGGTGTGTCCTCGCCAGGGCATCCCGAACCCGAGGGTTGATTGATTGTCACCTTTCTTTTCGGTATTGGTTCTTCGTGATAGGATCCGAGCCCGATGGTTTATCCTTAGCCGCTTTGACTTATCCGTTTTTCCACCTATGCAGAAAATATGGACCCACACGACAGGGACGAAGAAAAGGAAGAGTTGATCCAAGGTGTGATCCGCGGGGAAGAAAATTTAGACGTATCGACGTTTCTGAACAACTCCGGTGAGGGTGATCCTCTTTTTGCCGGAATAGATGACTTGTTTGAGGTTGAAGGTGTTGCCTTCCGCGAGGGAGAAGGCGATGCCTTGTGTAATCGAGAAGACGACCGCTCTGGCGAGGTAAATGTAATATAATTAATTCATTAATTAATCATCTGCTATCTATATAGAAATAGTAACGATGATCTTTCTTCTTTTAGCCCTCCGGATCGAACAAATCTACTGAAAAGAGCGGACGAGGCCCAACCAAAAAGTTGGAAGACCATGAGAGGTTCAGGATCGAAGATATCGCTGAAGACGGCAAACCGACGGCTCCTGAAGTTGTCGCAATCAAATTTGTGGGACAATGAGGAGTAATCGTTAGGGACTTAATCCCGATCACCATTCAAAATTGGAATAGGCCTGCTGATGCTAAAGAAGAGGGAACATGTTTGTTTGTCCCTAACAAGGCCAAAGATTTACTGTGGAATAGGCTCATGGTTAATTTCAAACTATCGAAGATAGAGCCGGATCCAAATGCGGAGGATCCAGTTGAGGACGCCTTAGAACATGGGAGAGCCATGGAGGCTAAGGTCAGGGAGTGGGATATGAATAAGATGGCCCAGTGTTTCACCAACTGGAACAAAAGATTGAACCTTGACTATGTCATGAAAGAGAAGACTCCGGATTTCAAGAAGACTCAGTTTGAGAAGATAAAACCATTCTTGGCTGAGTTTGTAAATTACAAGACATCGGAAAAAGCTAAGAAAATGTCTGCAACGAATAAGCTGAATGCTGCTAGCAAGAAGTATCACCATACTATGGGGCAAGGTGGCTACAAGGCTGGCATTCCTAAGTGGGAGAAACTTGAGAATGAACTGCGTGCTAAAAAGATCACCCCAGAGGCAGACGATTGGGTAGAACATGTAAGGAATTGGTCTTACGGGCATGGGGGCACGTTGGACTCGGAAGGGATGTGTATATATAACATACGACATAAAGAAGACCCCTTGCCAATCGAGAGGATGAGAAAAGCAGTAAAGGCTGTTAAAGATGAGGACTTCATTCCCGATAGAGAGAATGATGAGCTCACACTCGCCCTTGGAAATAAGGAACATGATGGACGAACATGAGGCACAAGAGGCTCCCAACCATGGAGGACTGGGTTTCCCGAAGAGAGGAAGAAATATCCTGATAGAAGCCGTCAGAGGAGAAAGGACAGGGCGGAAGTTGAAGCAGATAGTCAAAAAGAGCGAATACGTATAATTGAAGAACGAATAAAGCAACAACAAGATGAAATTAACGCACTTAAAGAGCAAAGTACCATCGCCCATCTCGGAAAGACACCGCATTCGATGCTAACGCCTATCGAATAATCGAAAAAAGCAGTGGCTTCCACCGAGGTCCCGGTGATGACAATGGCGATGACGATGGTGCACCGACGATGGCTCCTGGCATACCCAAAGGATGATATCACGGAGATGACACACCGCGAGCTACATGTCAAAGTTGTGAACATATCAATGAAGGTGGCGGTCGGTTATGCCTTACTAATTGGACCCACACCAACTTACCACCGCCGTCCGTTCCGAGGGCTACTGTTGTCGGGTGGATGAAATCATGCCCACCTTTGAAGTTTTGGATCTTGACTACCCCGCAGTGAAGGGATGTGATCAGATCGAGACGCATAAACGTCATCATTCTATGGTCAAGGAATGTATCGTTCTTCAAATCACACGCCAAGGCCATCTTCGCCGCCTCACCCGTCTCCGAGGTCGCCGCCGCCGGCAGCCGCCTTCGCCTCACCCGCCCGTCTTTCACCAATCTCCGGCAGCCATCGCCGGCGCCTCAGGATAAAAAGCGTAAGTGTACCGCTACCGTGCGTCGTAAGCGATCGCCAAAACATAAACAAGAGCCTCTTCCAAAAGTACCAAAGGTTCCTCCCAAGAGAGCTTATGATCAGATCAAGAGGAGATCATGCGATCGTTGATGCGGAAACGACATTGTTTTTCGCTAAGCCGAGGCGGCCGAAAGAGCCGAGTTCCCAAAGACCAAAGAAGAAAAGCCAAAGTGTTGAAAATGCTAAAGACTCTTCATCAACCCGAGCCAAAGTCATCAGGACTATGAGCGTTCTATTCTCAAGTCATATGCGGCACAAAAGCCTCAAGAGCAAGATCGATGCAAGCGAGAAATTTGTTGCCTAGCTCGGAGAACAAGCAAACAGTCTTGCACCCTCTCAAGGTGATTTCCCAAACCAATGTGGGTCGAGCAAATATGGGGTCAAGAGCAAGATGATCCGAGGTAGTTGCACACTGGAGAAGTTGCCGCTGCTCAAGGTATGAGTATTGCCCAAGATTTTATCCCATTAGAATACTTTCCGTGAGTGAAGTAGCATACAAATACCAAGACGCAAACCTCTCGTCAAACCTGAGGAGGTAAACAATCTTCCAACAAAAATGCGAAGATTGCATAACTGGTACATGCATGCCACAAAGGCCGGGGCTAACTGGATAGTGCTGAGGGTTACAAAAAAGCATCATGAAAAAAAAGGATGACATGATATCCATTGAATTTGATGAACTATTTCAATTATTCAATCAAGACGCCTTGGACAAATCGATCATCAGTGCCTATTGTCTGTAAGTACTAATTCTGTAATTAATTTAGTCTCCATCTATATCACCTTGTTTATTGCATGTATATAATCATACTGTAATATGCAGAATGAAGATTCTCGAATGCAGCAGAGGACAAATCTATGACATTGGCTTCATTGACCCATATTGGGTTCATCAAGCTAATCTCAAAACAAGCCCCCAGGATACGTAGGATAATATAGTACACGCGTTAAGGTTTCAAGAAACCAGAAGGGAAATACTTTTTCCTTACAACTTCGAGTGAGTGTTATTGTCTTCTATACACTTTCTACTTCGCTTACTCGATGCTAAGTATATAATTGATTAGTTATGCATTCTCAGCTTCCACTATATTCTGTTAATTATTCAACTTGACAAAGGGCGTGTACTAGTCATGGACTCGAAACATAAACCCCTTGAGCAGTGGAAGCACATGCAGATGATCCTCCAGCGGTAATTCTAATAATTACGACAATATATCGGCAACGTTCGTGAATTTTATGATATCAAGTAATTAATAACTTCTTTTATTCATTTTCTTTGCCGGGCAGCGCTTGGAAACGGTTCACCAATAAGGCTAGGGGTGTTTGGAAAGAGGAGCTTACATTTAAAGCACTAGATGTAAGCACCACTAGCTATATCTGTGCATCTCTTTGATTCTAGTTTTGATACAGTTATTATCATGCTTGATTATTATTTTAATTGAACTATGTTCTCGTAATGTGCCTGACACAGGGACCAGGTAACAATCTATGTGGATACTATGTTTGCGAGTTCATCCGGCAGACGTGCGATGAGAAGGGCATAAATTTAGAGCAACTTCACGTACGTAAACAATTTCTATAGTTTTTAATTACAATCAAATTGTGTTTAGTTTCATTCATATAGGCTGACTCCTTTTTTAAATCAGATCGAACGTCTACGGGACGGTCTTCTGCCAAAGGATCGCGTACGAGCAATTCAAGAGGAATTGACAGGATTCTTGGATGCAGAAGTCCTAAACCCAAAAGGGGAATACTATTCGGCTGTATAGACAATAGGGATTGTAAAAAGAGCAACTTTTGTATGTAGTGCATGAACTCGATCCGTGTATTGAATGTAATATTGTCATGATGATCTTGTGTAATATAACGGTTCCTTCATTGATAAGTGCAAAACACTAAATAAACAATAAAACAACCTAAATAAATTCTCTGCCGCGACACAAAAAGTGGCGAAAATGCTGCCGCGACAACAAAATGTGCCAAATGAATTCTACGCCGCAGAGAAATGGCAAATCTCGCCATAGAAGGTTATTTGTCCCGGTTCGTGTTATGAACCGGGACTAATGCTCCACCCCCTCGCCATCTGACGCCGCCACGTGTACCCCCATTTGTCCCCGTTGGTGGGGCAACCGGGACTAAAGGTTGGGGCTTTAGTCCCGATTGCCCCGTCCCGGTTGGGTAACCGGGACTAAAGCCCCTTACCAACCGGCACCAATGGGCCTCTCTGCACTAGTGGCTGCTCTCATATATATAGACACAATTACAGGTACAATTCTGAAATACACGAGGACCTATATATATACAATATATATGTCACCCCCCCTCCCCCCCCGCAGTCGAAGGGTCGGTACCGACACATAGACTGGAGCGAAACTCAGGAAAATTCATCGACGGTAATCCCTTCGTCATGATGTCTGCAAATTGCTAAGAAGTCGGCACGTGAAGAACTCGAACGTGAACAAGGGCAACCTGCTCACGGACAAAGTGGATATCTAGCTCAATGTGCTTGGTGTGCCGATGATGAACGGGGTTGGCGGAGAGGTAGACAGCCAATACGTTATCACAAAATACCACCGTGGCCTTGTCGATAGGACAAGAAAGCTCGGAGAGAAGCTGACAAAGCCACGTGCACTCAGCCACGGCGTGGTACTCGGCCTCGGCGCTGGAACGGGACACGGTGGGCTACCTCTTGGAGGACCAAGAGACGAACGACGAGCCGATGTAGACGTAGTAGCCCGAGGTGGAGCGCCGCATGTTGGGGCAGCCAGCCCAGTCCGCATCCGAGTAGGCGACAATGTCAGTCGAGGACGAGGCGAGCGAGGCGTGCAGCGAGAGGCCAAAGTCCATGGTGCCGCGAATATAGCGGAGTATACGATTCACTGCTGACCAGTGAGCGTCCCGAGGAGCATGCATATGCAAGCACACCTGCTGCATGGCATACTGCAGCTCCGGACGTGTCAGCATCAAGTATTGTAGGGCACCGACGATGGAGCGGTAGAACGGCGCGTCAGAGGCCAGCGACCCATCACTAGCCAAGATCTTGGCCTTCGTGTCGATGGGAGTGGGCGCGGGGTGGCAATTAAGCATCCCTGCACGCTCAAGAAGCTCATGAGCATACTTCCGCTGATGAAGAAAGAACCCGTCTGTGCGCCACACAACCTCGATGCCGAGGAAGTAGTGGAGCAGGCCGAGATCCTTCAAGGCAAACTCAGCACGAAGGCGATCGGTGAGCTGTCGAAGGAGCCCATCAGTGCATGCCGTCAGGATGATGTCGTCGACATATAATAGCAGGTAGGCAGTGTCGGTGCCTTGTCGATAGACAAAGAGCGATGCATCAGAGCGCGTGGAGCGAAAGCCGAGCTGATGCAGGAACACGGCGATGCGCTAGTACCAGGCGCGGGGCGCCTGCTTCAGTCCATACAAGGACCGAGAGAGCAAGAACACGTGATCCGGGCTCTCGGCGTCGACGAAGCCGATGGGCTGCTGGCAGTACACCTTCTCGGAGAGCTGACCATGAAGTAAGGCGTTGGAGACGTCCATCTGGTGCACCGGCCACGCGCGAGAGGCAACAAGGTGCAGAACGATGCGGATCATGCCCGGCTTGACAACCGGGGCAAACGTATCCGTGAAGTCGACGCCGGTGCGTTGGCGAAATCCGTGGACCACCCAACGCGCTTTGTAGCGCTCCAGCTTGCCATCCGGTCCGAGCTTGTGCTTGAAGACCCACTTGACGGTGATGATGTTGGCGCGAGGAGGACGAGGGACCAGCTCCTAGGTCCGATTGCGCTACAGCGTGTCGTACTCCTCCTGCATGGCGGCGTGCCACAGCGGGTCATGCAAGGCGGCCCGGGCAGAGGTGGGCACTGGCGATGGCTCGGACGTAGACGCCGTGCAGACGTACTGATCGGCGGGGTAGCGCGTGGACGGTCGACGTACGCCCGCACGCGCGCGGATCAGCACACCCGTAGGGGGAGCCGCGGCCATGGCTGGGGCAGCGGTGGGAGAGGACGACGAAGTGGGCGACGAAGCGGCCGGCGACGGGGCCGGCGAAGAAGAGGCCGCGCTGGTCGGGGGTGACACAGACGGCGACATCGCGGGCGCTGGTGAAGGCGCGGCGAGGGCACCGACGCGGGCTCGGTGAGGGCGAAGCCTCGAAGGCCGGCGAGCCATGGGGCGACGCGGGCGCGGGCACGGAGGGACTAGGCGGGGCGAAGCCAGGAGAGGCAGCCATGGTCACTCGTCGGCACGGAGGGCCGGCCGCAGGAGGGACGGCAGGCGCCGGGGTCGTCCTCGAGGATGCCTGCTAAAACGGAAACACCAACTCGTCAAAGTAAACATGTTGTGAGGTGAAGACACGATGCGAGACCGGGTCGTAGCAGCGGTAGCCCTTGGTGTTGGCCGGGTAGCCGAGGAACATGCAAGGGAGAGAGCGCGGCACGAGCTTGTGCGCGGCGGTGGCGGCGGTGCTATGGTAGCAGCGACAGCCGAAGATGCGAAGGTCATCGTAGGAGGGAGGCACAGCGAGGAGGAGCTGGTGCGGTGTGTATTGCCAACACAAGCGGCAGGGGCGGATGTTGACGAGAAGAGTCGCCGTGGCGAGGGCATCCGGCCAGAACCGTGGGGGCATGTAGGCATGGAACAAAAGGGTGCGCACGCAGTCGTTGAGAGTACGAAGGATGCATTCAACACTACTGTTTTGTTGGGAAGTGTATGGACACGTGAGAAGAAAGATGGCGCAATGGGAGGCGAGAAGGGTGCGGATGGTGATGTTGTCGAACTCTTTGTCGTTATCAGTTTGTAAGGCGTGGATGGAGCGGCCGAATTGAGTTGAGACGTATGCGAAAAAGGCGGTGAGAGTGGCAGGGACGTTGGATTTTCGGCGAAGAGGAAAAGTCCACACAAAATGTGAGTAATCATCCAAAATCACAAGATAATAGGTATAACCAGAATTACTCGGAACCGGAGAGGTCCAAACATGTGGCATCCCGCAAAAACCACTACTAGAAAATCACGTTGTTTTTGTGCATTGCATCATCATGACCGCAGGCTCATGTCATCATGCCACATTGCTTTTGGGCGTCGTCATGTCATCTTGCATTTGTTTGCATAAAACTAATTTCGCAAAGCCTGTTTTGTTTTCTAAACGCCCCGTCGTGATTTTAAATTAAACCCCGGGTCTCCGGATATTTTATTTTGTCTACAACATAGTTGCAACTGTTTTAATTTGAACAAAACAAAATAAATATATTATAATATAAAACCCTATTTTATAAACCCCGGAGGAGACCGCCGCCCGCCAGGCCCAACGGCCCAGCTAGCAGCAGTCCACAACTCCGATATGCCCAAAATCCAAACCCTTTTCTACCTAAACCTAGTCTACCCACCCTTCAGCCACATCACCCCGGCCAACCACGGCTTGCAACCTCACCAACCCTCACCCCTAACCCTATCACCACGCGCCACATCACCCCTCCACCTCACCAAACCACACCACACACACTCCACACAGCCGGCCCTGCCTCTCTTCCTGGGCCCCACCCCAACCCCACACACGCAACGCCACACCCGCACACCACCTGCCCCAATCCCCACCTCCCCACTCTCCCCGACCCCACGCCCTGGACCCATCACCCAGACCCCGCTCCTGCATCTGCCCCACCCATTGCACCCACGGCCTCGATCCTCCCCTCTCTCTCTGCTCCACCCCGACCGACCCCGCCTCCTCCTGGCGCCCGCCGCCGCCCTCCTGCGTTCCGTCCCCGCCGCCCAGAGCTCCTCCTCGCCGTTGCGCTCAACCCCACGCCATCAAGCTCCCCAGGCAGAGCCGCCTCGATGGCCGCGCTCGCCGTTCTCCTCCCAAGACGCCCCATCACGCCTGGCCGCGACCACCCTCCCGTCGCCGCTTTCACTGCCGGGCAGACCGCCTCCTCTGCGACCTCGAGTCCCTCGCCGGCGTCCTTCTCGCCAACGCTGCCCCGGCTGCCGCCCATCCTTGCCTCGATCCCGCCCGCTCCGCCACCTTCGCCATGCGCGGGAGCGCCGCCCCGCGCTGGGTCCCTCCTCGCCGGTCGCCGCTTCGACACCTCTCGCAATCCGCCCGCCTCCCCGCAACCATCGCTGCTGCCGACCACCCCTGCAACCTCTGGCCGCCACGGCGCCCTCGTTCTCCTGCCGTCAGGAGTGACACCGCCCCTCGCTTTCTCTCTGCCTCGCCGCAGAGTCGCCGCCACGACCATCCCCGACCGCGAGGCCCCTCCTCGTCTCCATCCGCCATCGCCCATGCGCCCCTCTCCGCCTGTCCCTGCCCGCACCGAGACGCCACGGGACCCTTCCCCGGCGTCGTGCTTCCCGTGCTCGCTGCCTCGCGATGTGGGTACCCCCTTGTTGTGACCACCCGTTGCCTTCCCTGTGCGTGCCCCATGTGATACTGATGTTGTATGTGTGGTGATGGTTTATGTAACGGGGAGGTGCTTTGTGTCGATATTGTTGCGGCTCGGGTACGACAAGGTCGCCCAGATCTTCGATGCGGAGACCCCCCGTACCGGTACCGATGTAAGAGGTGGAACCCGAAGGTCACCATCATGGATCCACAAGAACTTCTTCATGGACATCCGAAGAATCCGATCCATGGAAACCGAAGACCCTGATTCCGGAGTCCGAAGACCGAACCCTAGCGCGCCAAGTTCTTCGACCCCGAAGACCGATCCCGACGAGACCAAACCCGTCGAACCCTCGACGAACCCCAAGATCGTCGATTCGACATGTGTGACCCCTCCGAGCCCCCAAGTTCGCCGAACCCCAAAGTGTGACCCTCTTTTCCGTGACCTATATTTTATAAACAATATTACTTGTTGCATATAAAAATTGCCATGCTTGCATACATATTTTGTGGGTTGGGGGCACTATGCCGATTCACCTTATAATTAAATATGGGATCCATATGCGGGCAAATCTAGTCGTATATTGGCCCCATTTAAATTTGTGCATCGAACCGGTGATATAATTTGCCTTGTTAAGACAACATTTAAAATTGCGGGGTATCTAAACAACATGAACTTAATAAGTAATTGTCGGGACCCTGGTTCCGCTTAATGTGGCCTAGTTGCATCGCACTTTTGCCATGTCATACATCATACATGCATCATGCCCGATCTTCTGCCGTTGTATTAAATAGTGCATCCGGTGTTTCCTTTAGTGTTTTGGTTCTTCACGGATAAGGCCGTTGAGTTGATGTGAGTGTCGACCCGATCTTCGGTTGAACCTTCGGCAATGTTTATCAGGCGAGCATCTCCCCCTTTCTACCTATCTTACTTTTATAGTATTTATTCCCTCCTGTTGATCTATTGCTATCTGTGTTGCGATGCTCTAGTTTTCGTACCCGTGATATCCCTTGCAGCCTTATATTGCCTTGGACACCTCCTATTACCTGTTGTTTGGTAGTTAGTTGGACCTGCGCGTCGTAGTCGCTTGCTCAAGTGCTGTTGCGTGTCGTCAAGTACCACAGTTGTTGGAGTATTGCCGTATGTTTAATGTTGGAGATGATCATGGCTTTAATTATCGTTTACTCTAATTACTATTTAATAACTAAAATTGAAGTAGATAAATGCAGAGGCACTGGTGGGTGATAGACAATATTTGGTTTCCGACCGCTCACTGGTGTCCCGTAGGACCCCGAGTTCTTGACACCTGTTCCGAGATCGAGCGCGCTAACCACAGGTGGGGTGTATGGGCACCCCATCGATTTAGTACCTGATTCCAAGCATTGTCTTGGGGGCCACATAGTTTGGGGCTTTATTACTATCATGTACTTATGCCATGCTTTATCGCTTTATTTAAATTAAAGGGGTCTCGCACATCGCTTAGGAAAGCGGAGTGTTTTGTGATGTCGACAAGCCCAGCTTTTTGGGTTCGATCGTTTACAACCATCGCAAACCCTGAGTCCGTCTCGGAGACCGGCCGACTTCGTTGCGGGTATACTTAGTGGGGTGGCCCCCCATGCTTGCTTTGGGTCTGGGAAACGTCGTGTCCGAAACCCCGTCGACATACCGTTGGGTGTATGTTTTGTGATCTTGTACCTACCTGATCCGACAACAAGGGTGTAGGTGTGTGTGGAAACTTTGGTGCACCCCTGCAGGGTTTAATCTTTTAGAGAAGCCGTGTCCGTGGTTATGGACGACTTGGAGCACAGGTCTCGATCATAGGCAACTATAACTAAAGTTTACTGTTATAATTTGACTTGTATCCGATATGACTAGTAATAAGCTTCACTACAACGGAATGGCTAAATAAAAGTACCAACAACTGCTGGGTTTGGGATATCTCATGCTAATTGTATCTGACTAGTAAGTGTTGCAACTAGAACGGAATGGTTAAATAAAACTGCCCACTGCTTTTCATATCAGGATGACTATCTATACCTGACTAGTAATTGCTGCAATGATAACTGAATAAATAAAACTGCCAACTGTGTGAGTTCCTCGGTTGACTTCCTCGTTTGGTCTCGAGGGGGAAATACCAGGATGGGTTTGTTTGGTGGTAGAATCAGGTTGGTTCCGAATAGGTCCTTCTTATCCCTCTCTGATAGCCGCCAGTTATATCGAGTCTCTATAGGTTGTTTAGTGCATGCTGCACGCCGCGATCCACCATACCGTAGGCGAGGACCGCCAATTCTAGCCTCGCCATGTAATGGCCTCGATCTTGACCGCTCTCTCTTTTCCTTTGCCCTTTGTCGGCACCCCTTTGTTTAAGCAGGTTTTGAGATCGACGTCGTAGGTGGTTACCCTTCCGCTTGGCACAAGGGGTTATGGACGCCATTGGTTATTCTTCAGGGCTCTTAGCTCAATTTGCATCTTGTCCGTACTCGGACGCTATATCGTTTTAAAGGTGATTTAGATCTTTGTATTGTATATCTGTATTCTTGACTCATTGAGTCGTTGTTGTATATATATATATATATCTGTTCTGTGGGTTCCATCGTGGACTATAGCGTAATGGTATTACTTCGTTTTCCACCCGCACGAAAGTGCCTGGTGGGCACCTTTGAATCGTTTCTATGCGGGTTTGGCGGGTTTCGCTAAAACTTGCATAGGGCCGATTCTGAGGGTGTTACAAAACATCACTATGAATAAGCTCAAAAGGAAAAGACGCGACTGTGGAGGAAGAGTTAAACGAAAGACGAACATGTTTGCCTAGACGACATGCTTCACAAGTATGAGCATCCATTTTATTACAAGTAAAATCAAATCCTTGCAGTATTTGACGCAGGGCGGTGGAGCTAGGATGGCCGAGGCGAGCGTGCCATAGGTCGACACCGGTGGATAGGGCGAGTGGACTGCTGGTGGTGGTGGAGGACGACCAGACAGGATACAAATCGTCGGGGCTGTCACTTCGGTGGAGAAGCATCCGAGTATGACCATCCTTAATAGAAAAACCAGAGGCATCAAATTCCATAGAGACATTATTGTCGCGAGCAAGAGAACAAACGGAAACAAGATTTTGGATTAACTAAGGAGAAACAATGACATTATTGAGAGAAGGAGGGGTGGAGGTGGAGGGAAAATAGGCGGAGCCAGTGTGAGTAATAGGAAGAGCATGATAGTTGCTGATGATTATGCGGGAGGAAGTGGAGGCGGGAGTGGAATTAGAGAGGTTACCGGGGTGGGCGGCCATGTGCGCGGAGGCGCCAGTGTCCATGAACCAGCCCGCCATCACATACGCCGCCGTGGAGGCGATCGAGAGGCGGCAAGGCGGGTCCCAGGCCGCTTCGCGGCGTAGTAAGCGGAGGAACAGGGCGGCGTCACATAGAGCGATGGCAGGGTCGGGCGCCCCCATGGTGCCCGGTATGGGGAGCGACACGGCATGGTGTGGCGTGACCCCGATCCGTGGGTTATGACCAGCGATCCATGGCGGCTGGGTGATCTGCCGCAGCGAAGGCGTGGTGGCGGTGTCACCGCATGGCACCACCGCTGCCGCCATCGCATGCGACGCCGATGACCTACGCCCTCCGCGTCCTCCATTGCCACCACTGCCGCCACCGTGGAAGGTGGTATGGCGAAGCGAAGGCGTAAGCGAGCACGGGCGTACCCGGCGCTGGGGCCGAGGCGTGAGGCAGGTCCACCTCGGGAGTAGCCGGCGACGAAGGCGGTGTGGGCCGCCTGAGTCCAAAGGTGCTTGATCCGGCGATCCTCGAGACGGAGATAGGCCACGACCTGCTCGAACGTCGGCGTAGTGAGGAGCGTGAGGTTGGAGGCGGCGTTGCTGAGGTCCTCGCCGAGGCCGGCCGACAGCGTGGAGAGCATGATCTTGTCATCGATCGGGAACTCCAAGTCGCGAAGCTCGTCGGAGAGGCTCTTGAGACGGAGGCAGTAGTCATCGAGGGAGAGGTCATTCTGGTGGGTGCCAAAGAACTCCTGTTGGAGGAACATGACGCGCTGGATCTTGTTGTCGGTGAAGAGGCCGGTGATCTTGATCTAGACGGTGTGCGCGGAGTCGCCGTCGCGGACGACGGTGCGGAAAATCTCGTTGGAGACGGTCTGGAAAAACCAGCGGATGATGGTCGCGTCGATGGCCAACCAGTCGGGGTCGTGCGGCATGGAGAGGAGGTCGATGGTGTCGTCGACATGATCGAGGAGATCATACTCGCGGAAGAGGAGGCCGAAGTACATCTTCCACGTGAAGAAGTTTGCAGCGGTGTGAGAGAGCTTCACCAGCACATGCTCGACGATGGGGACGTCGCGGATGACGGCGACGAGGCCGGGCGGGCGGGTTCCGCCCCGGAGACGTGTCGTGAAGGGTTCTGGTGTGCGACGGGAGTTGAGATCGGCCATGACGGGTCGGACGGAAGCTGAGTGGTGGGAGGGAGGCGGTGGAGGGAGGAGGGCCACAGACCGGAAGCGGCGGAGAGGAGAGGAGGAGGCGGCCGGAGGAGGAGGGCGGATAGTACAGGAGGACCGAGGACCTCTGATACCATGTAGAATAATATGGGATAATGCATAGGCCCAATAGGACTGGCTGCTCTCATATATATATATACACTATTACAGGTACAACCCTGAAATACATAGGAGCCTATATCTATACAATATTCCAATTGCTAAAAAGTGCATGAAGGCTCGTTTGCTCTTTCGAGCCCCCGCTTGCTAGTCGTCGGATCCAGACAATCAACCGTCCCAGCGCGACAGCACCCACGTCCTGACAAAAGTGAGTGCGACAGAGAGGATTCCACATACTCCCTCGATTCGATTTCTTCCTCGAGCCGACCTCATTGTATCCCATCGAGCAGCCGCCAATGGCCTCATGTGCTGCAACCGACCATGGCAATGGAGCACTGCCGCCGGTCACGGCCGCCGTGCCCGGCAAGAACCCGCGAGTGCCGCTCTCCACCGCGTCAGAGCAAGACACTGTGAGCTGCCGCCGATCATAGGCCGCCGCGCTGTAGCTAGTCAGGGGCCGCCGCGCCGGAGCAGGATCCCGCCTACTGCCACTGGCCACGGGCCACCACGCCGGAGCAGGACCTCCGGAGAGAAGTAAATCAGCTGTTGTAACTTGTAATCACGGGAGAGCCAAGTCCAATCAGTTCTTGTGCATCGGGATAAAGAATAGATAAGAATTTGTGAAGAACAGAGACTGGGGAGAGAGGAAAGGGACGCAATGCACAAGATCTGTTTACCGATGTGAAACCATTAGGTATATGAGGCCTGATCTCTTCGGATTTTCTTCTTTTTAGTCCACCAACTTTAACAAATTTATTTTCTCTTCAACCTTCAGTACCACTTGTTGATCCTATGAACGGGTGTGTATCAATAAAGTATATCTGGTACTACTTGAGTAATCAATAATTGTTAGCTCTAGTGTACACTAGTTTTCTGTAATTTGCGAAACCCAGTTGCTAAAAACTGCTTGGGTCCTTGCCCAAGTCTCTGTTTTGCGGCCATCTAAACTTTTCGATCGAGCAATTGTGCCCACATTCCAAAATAAAAACTTGGCTCTCAACATACGCCGACCATGACCGTTAATTTGCCTGCCCTCCCCGTCGGCCTTGCTCCATAGAGGAATAGGCCGCCAGTCTCAAATTGATATCCTCTTCAACTTCATGAAACTCGTGTTGCGGCTCGTCCCGTGGCTAGCGACACGGGACATATTCGCATTGATCGTGGTGGAGTTTTACCTTGCGGCGGATGCTTCCACAAAGAAAGCAAATTATTTCTTAGAATCTGTGCTAAGTTGCGTTTTGTCGGTGATATAATTGGTTCCATAGATGAGCTAAGTTGTATTGCAGACATAATAATTTGTTCTCTCACATATTTTTGTAATTCATGTTTGTAGACAATAAATTGTTGCTTTACACATGTACTAGGTTGTATATACATTATTGTTAAATTGTATTCCCCTAGTTCTAAGTTACACATAGGAGCTAAGTTGTTTTTTGCACATAATAAATTGTTGGCTCGTACATTTGCTAAAACGTATTTGTACACATTAAATTGTTGCTTCATACATGTGCTGAGTTGCATACCCCATCTATGAAGTGACTACCTATAAGTTGTATACTTACAAACGTTAAGTTGCACACACACTGTTATTAGGTTGTATACGCAATGTTAATTTATATTTTTTGACTAGTGCTAAGTTGTATACCTACTATTTGCTAAGTTGTATACCAACTATGGTTAAGTTGAATCCATTGTCCAATATACCGACTCAGTAAATTGATTCTTTAGCTTCCCCTTCATCTAGGCATCACCAATCTCAAAGCAACATCTTTTGTATTTCTTGCATCTCGTGTTGTGCCTTATGTCGTGATTGTGGCACCGACCATATCCATGTTGATTGCGATGGAGTTGTACCTCGTGGCGGCGACTACCAAGAAGATAACAAGTTGTTTTTTCACACATGTGTTAAAAAACACATCATCCATATTGATTGTGATGGAGTTGTTTTTTCACATGTTGATTGTGATGTCTGAAAGCGACATCCTCTTAGGTTCCTTGCATCTCGCGTTGCACCTCGTGTCATGCTCGTGGTATCGACCACATCTATGTTGATTGTGGTGGAGTTGTACCTTGTGGTGGGCCGCCAAGAAAATAATAAGTTGTTTCTTCACATATGTGAAAGTTGTCTTTTGCCGGCGGTATTATTGGTCTCACATATGAGCTAACTTTTATTTTAAATAAATTTTCCTCTACATTTGTTAAGTCTTGTTTGTAGATAGTAAATCATAAGTTGGCTACAAAATACAAAAAGTAGTGTAAGCAACTATTTATATGAAGTTGCTTTCTCCATGATACTAAGTTGCTTTTTCACAACACCAAGTTGTTTTTCGAAAAAAAGTTGGTCAAAATATATATAAATGGGATCTAGTTTTGAAGATCTTATCGTGAGAGGCCTAACGATGAAAACGGATCGTAATTCTGACACACGGTTTAAGAGCTATGACTTTTTGAATTTTCCTCACGTGAAATTAAATGCACATACACACTTAGTACGTTGGACTTTCTATTTTTAGGACGAGAACTTCGTTAGACTAATCGGCCCTCGGAGGCTCTCTAGCCGTGTCCATACAATATATATCTCAACAAAATATTTGAATAATAAAATAACAAGCTTCTCAAAATACAAATATAGGGGAGGGGGCATTTGCCCCCCCCTCCCCCCTACACACCCACCCTATGGTTCTAATTAAAATGATAAGTCTATGGTTCTAATTAAAATAATATGTCTATAATTTTTTCCTACTAAACTTTTAGATCGTCCTCGGCCTCTAAACGCAGCTGTTAATATTTTGTACGAAATGGTCAAGAAACATGGCATTGAGGATTTTGCTTCTTGGTTGATGTCTCGTTTCGGTCATTATACCGTTTGGTCAGCCTATCAATTGGCTATGTCTGAACATGCGGCACTGGATCGTTCCTTATCTGTTGTTAGTTGTTACGGACAATTCCAAGATTTGGAAGAAACTAAGGGCTAGTAAGGCATCCGGAAAAATGAAGATAATCCTTTGGCGTTTTTCTCTAGACTATCTCTCAACAACATGTATCTTTTGCAATTAACATGAAACCGCCGAGCACGCCCAGCAGTTCTTCCCTTTTGCCAATGTGGTTTAGAAAGAAGTTAAGTCCGATGATATGATTCATCTCCGTGGCAAGGGCTTCACCTTGCTGAGCCTATGGATTCTTGATTTCATGAATCAGTGCTCGTATATTAAATCTACCATTCTGATGGTAACTATTTGGCATATCTGGGATGCTAGGAACAAATGCTACAAGGAGAAGGCATGCTGAATCCCACTTCAGCATAGATCAAATCTTACATTGAGTTGATGTTCACATCTGTACAAACTGTTGCCTGCAAACATGTGTGAACCATCTTCTTCAATGGAGTATTAGTAGTAAATGTTTACACTTCATCTTCCTCCAATTTTGCGTAAATATATAATATCAGCCGATGATTTTATAAAACAACAAATAATCATCTTCTTTTGAAGCACCATTTAGCCAGCGAATACGACACGAAACGAGCGTCACCAAACTAGCGCCATCTTCCGCTCAAACCGGTGAACAGAAACCTGTGCACGATCAGCAAACCTCGGCCGTTCAATCCCACACAGCGGCGCTAGCTTACGCGAGCAGATAGAAACACGCTGCTAGAATTCCTGGCCCAGTGGACGAACGTGCATGTCAGGCGAAAGTTCTCGGAAGGCGACGCCGCCGTTTGGTTTCATGTGCCAGATTAACCTTATCTTGGCCGGAGCAGTCAGTCAGCCGTTTTTGTCCTGGCGTAAAATTAAAGCAGCATGCGCACATAGCAGGTTCCCGCAGAACGTACGGCGGCGGCCGCCGGCTGCTCGGGTGCAGCTCTGGCCAGTCCCAGATGCAGAGTCATCGGTGGGAACGGTTCCTCTAGAATTCGAGCGGTTTTTAACAAACCGGACGCCGCACAGTGGTAGTACTAGTACTACATTGGTTTGCTCAATTACTTCCTAAAAAACAGCTATCTGTTTTGCAATTGAAAAACGGTCAGTTTTTCAACCGTTGATCTCTGTTCGAATTTCCACGTCTCTCTTTTCTTTTTCTCCATCGCTTGAGTGTCTTTTTATTTTTGATTTTTCTTTTCCGCTCGATCTGAGGAAAGCCCACAGCTCTGTGCATTCGTGTTCCTCCAGAGAAAAGGAGAGGCGTGAGGCATGGCGGCGACGTCGCTTCTAGCTCAACCGTTGCCGGAGGGGGCGGCGGTTCGCGAGGCCGTGATTCATCCGGTGGAGGGAGGCGCCCCTGCGGAGCCGCCTATAGCTGGATTGGAGAGAGCAGCAGGTCGCGCCCCTCTTCGTCGACCAGAAAAGAGATCTTTGATTCGGCAGCGGGGAACGCAAGCACGCTACCGCCGTGATGGGTATTCATCCAGCCTCCTTCCTGCTAATACCATCTATTGTAGTTTTGCTCTGATTTTTTAGATCTCAGTCTGTCCGTCGATTTGGAATGGGGATTTTTCCTAGGACGCTACTGCTATTTTGTGGGGTACGACATGTGAGGGGTTTTTTGGCTATAGCTAGTGCGTGTTTCCTTTTTCCCCTGAATTTGTGGTTGTAGCTAGTGCGTGGAGCACGACACGTGAGGGATTTTGTGGCTGTAGCTAGTGCGTGTGTTATTTTCCCTGAATTTGTGGCTTGTAGCAGTGCGTGTTCTGATTTGTAGCTAGTTTCAATGGTGCAGGTAGATAGGTTCAGTGCCATGGGTCGCTATTTGGCTCCTCTGTTATTGGGATTTTAGGTAGACGGCCAGTACAACTCATGTCTAGATAAACACACTTCTCATTGCTTTTTTCCATGTCAAATACTATATTATAGTACCATAAGTTTGGGTATCGTTTTAGCAAGTTTATACCTCAATACCAGTATCTGAAAATGCAGTAACCCATACACTGAATTTCATAACTGTTGTAGTCTTTTGCTCTGTGTAGGCTTGTGTTGATTATGCGGTGGGAGTACCTGTTTTTTTGTAGGGATTGCGGCAGATGTAGTTGGAGAGATCATTTTTTGGTGTTAGGGAATTTGTCCTCATTTGGTTCAGTTTTTCTGATGTTATTTTTGTTTGAGCTCGCTGTTAGTGTAGCTTATTGGATGTATTGAACAACTAAATGTTTTTCAATTTAAAATGCAGTAGCTGTCTTTTACAGCTATTGATTAACTTAGCTGTTGTTTACATCCATACACCACTTTTTTGCCCAAGGATGTTGAGTACATTAGGATTTTAGTTTATTTAATAGCAAATACAGTATGATTTTGCCCTCTGTTATGATTGGTAGTAAAGTGATTGTATTTTTGATGTTAGAATTCTTGACAAAGAAGAACATGCGAGAGATAGGTTGGAGGATTTTTTACATTTTCTCTGTTCGGCTTGTTTGTTTTTAGAGTTGTGGCCTCGTTTTTGTACGAACAACATGTACACTCACCGCACCTAATATCCTGCTTATGAGATAGCCTAACTCACACTAGCACATACCACGTTCACGTTGCCCCACTATTATATGCATGTCCAGCATCAGTTTTATGATTTATGGTAGTACTTTTGATATTGATGGACGATATTTTTGAGTGAGATATGTTCTATTTTCAGTGATATCTGCCTTGTCTCTGACTCTCTATTGAGGCCATGTAGCAGCACACTTTGAAACATGATTATTTCAAAATACTAGTTAGACGGAGTAGGGATGTGGCTGTTCATATTCATTCCTGTGAAAAGGTTTATATATAGGCTATTTTGAACATTTTCCATTCACTTTATCATGTTTCTTAGTTCATATCCAGGCTGTGCTAATGTTTTTGGTTACATGTGTTTTGATTGACTAGGTTAGTTGTTCTGAGTTGTATGTTCGTAGTTATGCTTTTGTTGATCATATGATGTCTCTTTCAGTTTGATAACTTTTGTATAAGGTTTTGATGGAGTGGTCACATGGTCTGATTTGCTAGATTCAGTATGAGATATCTGATCACTTGTCTTTTTTCAGTGATCATAACACGAGGAGGTTTGGTGATGGTTTATCAATAGGAAGTTCAAGACTATGTCGTTCGCCGGATTATGAACGTGATTGTGAAGTATCTTATATTGACAGTCTTGATCATGGCTTTTCATCAAGTGACAAAGTACCATATTCTATCCTCTTTTTCGCTTTTTCGCGTTATTTTTTTCTTCTCTTTTCTGTAGGTGGTATGTCATAACTTCTTTTCCCTTCCATATCAGGAGAATGCAAGACCAGGCCAAAAAGACATTTAGATGATGCTTTATTTGAGTTCTTCCGTAAAGAGGTTAGTTGCTCCAAACAATTGTTTTTTGGAAATTATTAGCTCGATTTTGCTTATCCTTTATATTTTTTGTGTGTATTTTTTTGATTATCCTATTTTTTTGATATTTTTATTAGGCTATCAAATCTCTGAAGAATAATTTCTCAAATTTCTGCTGTCACTCTGATCTATCGGCGCAGGTTGGATTTGCTTTTGCTTTTTTATATATGCTTGAATTCATAATTGTGTATTATGGCATGTTCCTAATAGTCATAGATTTTTTGGGTTGTATGTTGTTGTGTTTTTTTTCAGAATAAAAGGATCAAGGGGCATGTTAGTGGCAGGGATGATTTTACTTGTTACTCTATCAAGTACTATCGGGATGTTCTTAATTCTTTGTCAAATCGTCGAAAGGCAGTTATAAGGAATTTTGGTTTTGGCTGTCTTTTGTTCTTTGAGAAATCCGAAATTCCTTCAGCTTTTGTTCGTTGTCTTGCTAGCTGCTTAGATCCTATTTCATCCCAGATTATTGTTGATAATTGCAAGTTTATTCCAATATCCAAGGAATTTGTCCATCATGTCATCGGACTGCCAAACAGTGGCTCTGTCCCTATCCTAGATAGCGAAGGTGGGGCTAAATTCATCAGGTCTATGTTTGGGTTGAGAGAGCTTCCACACATCACTTTTTTTGGCAACAAGTTGAAATCTAAAGAAGTATTAACTGACAAAGAGATATTTGTTTGCTTCATGGTTGTCGCATTAAATTGCTTCCTTCTTCCTACCATGGATGAGTATCCAAACACAGACTACATGTCCATTCTTGATGAACCATCTTCTGCCATTTGTGTTGACTTTTGTTTGCTCGTGTGTGAACATCTTATTTCTGGAGTTTCAAAATTCAAGAGAATTTGTAAATTGAATGGAAGGAAGCCAAAATCTTTTGAGTCCTGCTACTACGCTCTTGCAGTGAGCTTCTTTCTTATCATTCTTTCATCTTACCTTCTGTATTTAGTTTTTATTTTTAATCAGCGGCAAACTAATGGTTGCATTATATTCTGGTTCAGGTGTATTATCTGGATTCCTTGGATTTTGGTGTTAGAATGCTCGATCAGAGTGTACCTAGGATTTCTGTCTGGAAAGGGAATTTGATCAAGTTCTTTTCTGAACTAGACTACAAGAAGAAGAATATTTTTGGGAAGAGGCAGTTGAAAAAAAACCTTGCACATTGCTACAGAGAGGTTCTGTTTCCATTTTTTTGCTCGTTAACCTATTATGTAAGATCATTTCAACTTCAAGGCATTACTGATTTCCATTTTATTTATAGTTTGGAGATGTTGGAGATTGCAAAAGCGAAAATGATGCTTCAGCTGAGCAGTTTGATTCATGTTTTTCTGGGGGGTTTAAGCTTAGTTTGCACAAAAGGTTTGGAAAATCACTTGATGTCAAGGTATTGTATCTTTTCCTTTTTATCTTATTATCCAAGCTCATTTGCCTTACATGACTTAATTTATTGATTTATCTATAGATTATTGATGGCGTTGCTGAATCTATTCAGTCTGCTCATTTTGCAAATCTATAATCTGTTCAGAAGTGTGAATTGATGGTCAATAATGTGCTGAATGTTTTGATGGTTTCTAAATCTTTTGATAATGCTCCAAGTGAGCCCACCAATGTGCTAGGTATTATTGCTTAGTTCCTTACTTTTGCTTATGCCATGTCATTTATCTATGTACTTTTTAGTATGTTTCATTCCCTATTTGTGTCTGTTTTTTCTACGTAGGTCAATATAAGTGCATTTTTGATCATGATGTAACCGAGGTTGGTGCAAGCATGTTTCTTGTAAAGTACATTTTTTCATTTTATTTTATACATTTTCTTCGAGGTTGGTGAAGTAGAGTTTTTATTTTTAGTCTCATTACATGCATGTGTTTATTCTTGTGCACATCAGAGTGATATTGCAAGCAAATTGGATTTCATTAGTCCGAATGCTTTCTTGAAAGTATCAGGCAGTAGCAAACTTGGGGGGAAATTTGTTAATAATCCTGGTATGCCCTCTTTTGTATATAGTTTAGCTTTTAAAATTATTTATTTATTTAATTCACCTTTATATACATAGTTCCAATTTTACTGAAATTTATGTCCGCAAGAACCCCTGATTATGTGTCATCCAAGGCTGCTGAGCTTGGTACTTTCAATACAGGTAGGTGAAAGCATATTGTTGTTGCCTTTTCTTTTCTGTATTTTTTGCATGCTAGTTTGGTTATGTCATATTTTGTGCTTCTTTATTTTTCCTAAAATAACCTTGTCCTCTTTTTTATAACTCATTGGTGTGTATTCATTAATTTTTTTTGCATTAGCTCCTGCAATTGAACCAATGGTTAACGTTAGATCCAGATTACCACAGTTATTACCTGAAGAGCAAGGTTTTCCATTGTTGAACACTTATCCAGCTGGTGTGAAAGATACGAGGTCTTCCTTATACATGAGCTCTCCTATTTCTCGGATCAATTTCTCCCCAAATCTAAGTACTAAGGTGACTAGTAAATTTTTGTTTTCCTGTAACCATCTTTATGTTATGATCATATTCATTGCTTCTTTTTTAGCATCATTTGATTTTAATTTTTTGCCATAGGATCCCAAAGCTCCTTGTACTTCCAAAGTAGGAAATTTATCAAAACATTAATTCGGTAGAATCTTAAATGTTAATGGATCTAAAGGAGCCCCTATCCCTGTTGCAGATTGCTCTCTGAAAGCTGGTATAGTTTTCTGTTTGTGCTTATTGTGTATTGTTCATTTTGTTTAGTCTCATACTTGTAATATATTTTTGCTCCTACTTTCATATAAACTTCACCTATTTTGATCCATATAGTATCTTTTTATATTTTGCCACAGATTGTTCAGACTCCAGAAGTGCAGATTACTGGGGCAAGTAGTTTCAGTTTTAGACAAGCCGAGTTAGCTAAGAAAGGGATGAATCAGATAATGTGTTGTTCTGGGAAAGAAAGGAAGCAAATCGACAACGACAAGAGTGAAGACAATTTTATTGATTTGTCCCAACATGCTTTTGAAGATAGGATTGTGAAAGATAATTTAGTTATTCGCTGACCTAAAATTCTTTGGTTCTTCCCTTGGTTCGTAATGGTCGTTTCCCGTGTCGATCTTGATATTAAGAATTATTGCGCAATCGTAGATTTGGCATACACCCAAGGAATTCAAAAGTATAGTTTCTCATATACCTCACTCTTTTTTGTATGTTCTCTACTTTTTGTTTCTTTTGTGTATGGTTCGTTGATACTTTTTTGTCATTTTTGTAGGTCGTATGCTGTGAAGTACCCCAAGGTTCATTGCAGTTACATATCCTTAGGTCAATCACTAATGGTCTCTGGTCATGTTGATAATTTCTTGATTCCAGTTTTCTGTCGAAAACTTTTCGAGGATAACCACCCATCTAAATCTGGGAGGCACCACTTCTTCTCCCTTGTTGGTGTTAGTTCCTACCTTTTTTCTATTCCTTTTCTTTTTTTTGCTTTTTGTGTACCAAATATGCATTGTATTCATTTCTTGTTTAACTTCTTTATTTCATAGGAGTGTATCCTGGAATATGAAAATGATGAACATTATTCATTTGTTTCCAAGGCCTTCTTAGGTGCTTCCTCAGCTAGCAAAGGCAAGCGTTTGGAACTATCTGACAGGGTATGAGTCTCAGACATTTTATCTTTTGTTTATGTTTTTGCTTTTTTACTTCACTTTTCTGCATTTTGTTTGTCTTATCTATTTTTTTCTATTTTTTGTAGTTGTTTTTCCCGATCTGCCGGATGCGGCATTGGTTTACCTTTTGTGTTGATTTCAAGTATAGAGCTTTCATCTTTCTCGATTCTCTTTATAACAAGGATGATGACTTCCATACTTCGATAAAGAAACGTCTTGTAAGCTTGAATGTAGCCATGTATATACATGTCTTTTAATCTATTTTTTGTTTTATATTAAAGTTAGATATGTTTGTGTCCCCTCTAGATCAACAATTTCACCAAACTTTGGAAGCTAATTTTCAATAGCGAAGACAATATTTTCAGAAACTTTGGAGTCCTTTATGCCAATGTCCCTAAGCAAAACAATCCATAAGTTAGTTAGTTATTTATCAGCAGTTTTTAATATAGTTTCTTTTCTGTATTTATTTTTTTATTTTTTACATTTTCTCCACTTTTGTGTTCACAGTGATGACTGTGGTGTTTTCACAATGAAGTTCATGGAAGTTCTTAAGCCTGATTTGGATATGCGTCGTTTCTTTAGCACTGTTGATATTGTGAATATCAGAATTCACCTTGCAAACAAGCTTTATTTCTGCCCAAGGAATCAAGCAGACAAGTCTCTGGTTCTTAATTACGGTAGTTAGGTATTTTCTTAAAATCTAAATAATTTCTTATTCTTTGTTATTGTGTTATAGCTTGCAGTTTTTAATTTTCTTTTGTTCATATATATTTTTTCAGATGCTCGGTTATGGTACTGGACATATTGATGTGTTGATGCGAAGCGTTCATCTCCATGAGTAGTGTTCTACCTGTTTGTTGCAATCTAAGCTTTTCTGTATGGTTGTTAAGTGTCGATGTGCGTATCCCGCTAGCTAATGCTTTTTGTGGTGAAGATGATTCCACATATTTTGTTTTTCCTCGTAAGCAATATCATGTAGAATGGACCTCCATTGTATTCATCAATAAGTAGGAAGCCATTTAGAAATAATATGGACCATCGTACTGTTTACATATATTTCTGGTATGATATATATATATATCATATTGTGTATATTGTATATGGACTGATGTATATTTTTTCTAAGATTTTCTTCATTATTCAGCTTTCCTTTCTTTCTTTCATTTTCTGATTTAATCTTCCTTTCAATTGTTTATTTTGTTATTTTTTATGTAGCATCTTTTAGTCTTATATTCTATCATATATTGTTTAATTTTTTCCAGCAATTAGCTATTTGTCATCATTCGTTCATTGTTTTTCTTATTCTTTAGTATCTTAGTTTATTTTTCTTTCGTATTTTCATTTTCTTAGTATTCATTATCAGCCATTTTAGTATGCAGTCTATTTTCTTTAGTCTTTATGTATTAAGTAGTTCAGTATTTTAGTCATGATTTCCTCTATTTCTCTCTTTCTTGAATTCATCTGTTCTTCGGTTTTTCATTCAAGTTTAGTCTTCTCATTCTTGTTCTTGCTTTAGATAACTGAGCTGCTTTGTTTTCTGTTTGCTTAAGTTCTATTAATTCTTCATTTGTTCATTATCTTGTTCTTCATTATTTCAGTATGCATTCTCAGTTTTTCATTCTTTCTTATCTTTTGTTTATCTTAGTGTAATCATTATCATCCTCAGTTTTGTTCTTCTTCCTTCTTATTAGTTTTCTCAGTTTTGTTTTGCATTCTCAGTTATTCATTCTTTCTTCTCTTTTGATTATATGCTTTTCACTTCTCATTCTCTTGTTCTTCATCATTTCAGTTTCTATTCTCAGTTTATCATTCATTTTTTACTTCTCAGTTTATCTTTTGTTATTCGGTGTTATCATTCTCATTATCTTGTTTTTCATTATTTCAGTTTGCACTCTCAGTTCTTCATTCTTTCTTCTCTTTTGTTTATCTTAGTTCCTCTTTTATTATTTGTTGTTATCATTCTCATTCTTAGTTTTGTTCTTCTTCCTTTTTATCAGTTATCTTAGTATTGTTCCTCGGACTATATTGTTCTCCAGTGTTGCTATTTTCTACTTTTCTTTTGTTTGTTAATCCTTAGGTACTTTTACATATGTTTATCTTTTACTTCTGTAGTTTCTCACCATGTCCTCATTTGTGCATCCTTTTCCTTGGTCATTGTTATCTCTTTTTGTCGTTTTTATTTCTCTTAGTTTCTTCATTTA
Organism: Avena longiglumis; assembly: GCA_030063025.1. Lineage (NCBI taxonomy): Eukaryota > Viridiplantae > Streptophyta > Magnoliopsida > Poales > Poaceae > Avena > Avena longiglumis. Next base: position 6,387,356 of record CP125973.1, read on the forward strand.
TTTGCGGGGAAGGTTTTTTGTGGGTAACTCCGCCTATCCAAGAAGATTTTAAATTTGGATAGCCGGTTCCAAGCCCGGGTAAAGGAGGAGGATCCAGTTACTTTTATTTTCGTCGTTGTTTTAGTATTGAAACTATGGTGATTTAGCATGTAGTTTTATGATCTTGAGTATCATCTTTTCAATTTCACCCAACCTCATGTTATAAGCTGCTATGAGTTTTATCCACCGGTTTTCATTTTCCGCGCTATGTTTTCTGCTTCAAGTTTTTCGCATCTACATGACATAGAACAAGCATGAAATGTTTGGTGTAGTATTTTAAAACAATTCTCTGAATCATCAATATTTGTTTTTCAACAAACCTCTTTTTTCAAGTGATGTAAATATATAGCATCCATGGTTTTAAAATAAATGTTCTCGCTGATATATAATATAGATCATCAGGTTCGAATATTTTCCACTATATGTGGGCATCTTTGTAGCACAATATAACATGCCTGGATAAAAGTCTCCCAATACATGCACCTTTTATAGCATTTTCTCATTATTACACTTAATTTGAGGCTAGAACAAATATTTTTTTGTTTTTGACAACTACATTGGTATCGCAGACGCTCCTTCGCTGCAGTGATTTGGGATACTTTCTTTTTGAAAAACCTGATTTGTTTCCACTGCCTCCTTGGCTTTCTTCCCTTTCTTTGCTGATTTTTTTGTTGGAGACTCTGTTCCTGCAATCAAAAGAGACATAATTTGTAGTTAAATATGCCTTGCTATGATATTTTTTCGTAATGGAGTTTTTTGGTTAAGAATGGTGGTCGCTACCTGCTCCTGTAGGTTTCGATTTTCTAGTTCTTTTGGGTTTCTGCAAGTTGTAGACTAGGTGCTTGTTTGTGCAGTTTTTCTTCGTGTGTGTAGTGCTACCACAATGGCTGCATTTATAAAACTTATTTGACTTTATCTTCTCCTTTATTGTCAACATCCTTGGGCGCCCTTTTGTGTGAGCATGATCGGGGTTTAGGATTTCAATAGTTGAACTGGTGCCCTCTTGCAGTGATGCATTAAACAAGTTTGATACTGTCCTTGTTGACCTTTGCTGAGCAATTGGTTGGGTCTCAAGGATCTTCTTGATCTGTCCATAGCATCCATGTGGTCCTGTATTCTTTGCGCTTGTTCTAGCAAATATTGACATTTCTCCTGCTCTTTGATCCTTTCAAGTTGTTTGAGTCGGTCTCCTCGATAGCAAGTTGTATCCGAGGCCATTGTCAATTCATGGGCGGTGTAGGTCGCTTTCTTGTCTCTTTTCTCCATCTTTCAATTATGTACTTATCTGGTATTTTATCCACCTCTAGGTGTAGCATTACTTTTAGAATGTGTGAGCATAGAATGCCATCCTTTTCAAACCTGCAGCATATACAAGAATACTCCTTTGTTTCCAAGTTAACTTGCACTATGTAGTTTCTTTGTCTGTGTTCTTTAATTGTATAGTTGGGCGCCTGAAATAGCACATAGATCTTCCTTCTTGTTTCCTCTCTAATGTTTAGTCTTGTAACATCATTAAGTATGTGCTGGAATTTTCTGAATATTGCCAAGTTGTAGAGCTCATGTGCTTGCCTTTCTATATAGTACTTAGTGCAGAATTTTGTTGGTGGCACTATCTTGTTTGATGAATTATGGTTCAGTTCATCCTCTCTTGCATGGATAGTGTCCAAAATTCTCTGATATTCTCTAAGTAAGCTTGTCATGCTGAACTGTGCACCTACACCTTTCTTAAATAGAGCATTAGTCCCCTCACTTCTTGCTGTAGTATGTATGAATGGAAAGAAGCTGGTTTTGAAGTATACTGGAACATACTTTTTTCTCGATGTCCACATATCATTAATATCATTAAAGAATTTTACACCTTCCACCTTGTATTCTGCAATCATAGCCATCCAGAGAGTTTCAAACTCCATTATTGTCAATGAGTTGTCTATTATATCTTGCATTTCTTCATACAACCCCTCATTTGCTTGAAATGTTGGCCCATTTTTGTCATCACACTTCTTTTTTACATGGAACAAGCATGTTCTGTGTATTGCATCTAGGAAAACAACATCAATTGCAGCTTGCATGCCTTTACATTGATCAGTAATTATTGATTGAGGATGTTTGCCACCCATGCATGTCTTGAACTCCCCGAACAACCATTTAAATGTTTTCGCTGTCTCATTCACGATGAAGGCACATGCGAATAGATATGTTTTTCCATGAGGGGAGATTCCAACAAAAGGAGCAAACGGTAGATTGTATTTGTTTGTGAGAAATGTTGTGTCAAAACTAACACAGTCACCATACAAATCATAGTACTGCCTTGATCTTGCATCTAACCAGAACACACTTCGAACCTTGTTTTCAGCATCTAGTTCCATTGAGTAGTAAAAACCTGGGTTTTCAGCTTGTTTCTTATTAAACCAGGCTAGTACTTTCATTAAATCACTGTTCTTCAATTCTCTGTTCACGCTTGTACCATAGTTGCAGACTTTCCTTTTGTTGTATGGTAGCTTGTCCATTCCCCCCCTCATGTGTGCTAGAACAGATACTATATTTCTTGTGGGAATGTTGCATTGCTTCATTGTTCTTATGATTGCTTTCTCCTCTTTTGTCATGCAGACATGTGACCTGAAAAACCTGCTTCCTGGATCAAGAGGATGGTTGTGTTGAAGCATTAGGTTAGTTATCCGCCATATCCCATTTTTCTCACTAATGACCATCTCAACCTTGCAATCTGACTTAACAATCACTGTGCACTGTCTCTGTCCTACGAGCTGCTCTTTTTCAGCTTCTGTGTTGTGACCATGCTTGTTACACTTCATTGTCACCCTTGTTACCTCATTATTCCTTTTTTTGCTCGATGTTCTATAAGTGGAAACAACGGCAATAGAGAAACCAGCTGCAAAAGAATACATGTTTAAGAATTGATGAGCTTCTTCTCTTGATTTAAATTCCATACCCTTCTCGGGCATAACCTCATTTCTTACTCCTGACTTTGTCTGCTCATTATCTGCTGTATCATTTTCTAGAAAATTTTCAACATCTTCCTCATGTATCTCTTCTATTTCATTGTCGCCATTTTCATGATAGTTGTTACTTTGGTTTTGATTTCCACTGTTGTTATCATTTTGATCATCTAAATTCCATGTATGGTCAAAATCATGACGATTTGATTCATCTCTTGGGCTATCATCATCACCAATCTACAAGAAAGTAGATGTACAATTTTAATCTTTTTTCATTTAAACTTTCTTGTTCTCGAATTGAAATGATGTAACAAGTGCTTGAAGATCTAAGCTCGTCGAGTACCATTTCTTGAAACAGGTCCGCATCCCATGGGTTACATTCATCCTTGTCATTTTGAGTGCCTTCTTGCTGTTTCAATTACCGACAGATGAGTTTTTCATTTTATCAGTTTTTTGTAAATGTGCAAGTGCTTGATTGAAATGTACCTCAAATCTGAATCCTTTATCAGGGCATGATGAACTTGCATATGTCCCTTCACCACTCCTAAATGTGTTGACCTGTAAGTTATGTAGTAAAGGTGTTAGTTCTATACATTTTTTTATTTTTGCTTATACATTCATTATCATTTCATGAGATTAATTTTTGGCATAAATTATACATCACATGGATTTGTTTCTCCTTGATATGTCTTAGTAGTTCTGCATCATGTTATTCCACCATTTCCAGAGGACAAACTATGGGGATCTAACTATTTTTTTTAATTCATATTGAAGATGGTAAGTTTAAAGACAAGTAGCATATCTACCATATAAGGTTATGCATTTAAGCAATTTTTTACCTGATGATTTGCAGTGTAAGTTGAGTAGTCGATGCCAATATCACCTCGCAGCAGAGCCATGTATGAAAAGTCTTTCTATAAAGAGTTTTTATAAATAAGATAGCCATCCTTTTTTTTCAAAATATCTAAATGACTATAGATATGTAGACTATAGAAAAGTCTGTCTATATTCTTCTCTTTCAATCCAGTTAGTATTTTTACCTGGAAAAATAGTTGTTCATCCATTTCTCCATCTCTTGCTTGCTTTGTGCACCCTATATTATATCCCTGAAAAAAGAAATTCATTTTCCATCCGTATATGTGATGTATGTTCTCATGGGCCAATTCTAAACTACTTTTGCATGTGTTTTTGGTCAAACTTGTTATTTACCTTTTTGATTCTTGTACTTGAAGATTATAAAGCAGTTTATTGAACTATCAACATATTTTTAGGGTAGCTTAATTTTTTTTGTTTCATCTGTTGATATGATATCTCACCTAATAACTGTGCTACATGATGTCAGGTTTTATTTTGCATTTTGTGTCAGCTTACCCTATACTGCATCCCAGGTATGTTCCCGCCTCTTATAGTTCATCCCCTCTAGCTAGAAAACTAAGTTTAAATTCTAGATCTGATACTAGTTAGTAGAAATTTCTTTAGAAAAACAAGTTGAGTTCATAATAGCTTACCTGGGACAGCTGAGCATCCTGTAGAAGTAAGTTGTCTTCTTGAAGTCGTACCAATTTGTCTTGTGATTCCATTTTTCTTGTTTTTTCTGGGAACGGGTTGATCTCTCCTTTTTGCATTGCCCTGTTTTGTGTTTCTGCAGGGGGATTTGTGTTTCTGTAGGGAAACTGGTTGATCTAAAGCCTCTAGGTCAACTCAGCGGTAGGGGAATGGAGCAATGAGTCATGTTCTTCTCGTTGCCCAGATCGGCTGAGCGGCAGAGGACGTGGTGCGTGATGTTCTTTCTTGGGGAAGAAGAAGGAAGAGCTCCAACTTAACCGGGCTTTCCTGTTCTAGGCTTTTTATCATCAGATAGTTTTCTGGCCTTTTTGTCCTGTTATTATTCACTACTGTGTTTTGGACGATTTTAACTCACTAGAATGTTGTGTTGGTCTAAGGTGGACTCAATATTTGTGTAGTCGACTTTTGGACCAACTCAGTATATTCTTGGGCTGAGTTTAAAAATGTGTCTATTTTAGGAAAATATGAAACAGACACATTTCTCCTCGTTGCTTCTTGAGTAACGAGTTTTTACAGCTGTCGAGTTTGTATTGGTTTAAAATGTGTCTGTTTTTCAATTGAAAAACAGCTAGCTGTTTGCGAGCCACCGAATACCGGTTGGTAGTGGCGGCACAACTATATTTTCTGGCAGACTTCTCTGGCGCGCTCGATCGGCGCCACAAACAAAACCCACGCACTCCTAGATTTGTTCGGAACTTTCCGGTGAACTGTCGAGTTTTGACGGTGTCCCGTCTCGTCGCGCCGCCCGACGGACCGGAGGCGATAAGCACGAGGCTGGCGGCGTGATCCATCAACCAACCCTGGTGTGAACGTCGGAGACGCTGAAGTCCAGGTGCACGTACGGTACGCGCACCACCGCCGCCGTGAACTCTCGGGATCCGCCCGCCTGCCTACACGTGCGCATGCATGGACCGGAGGCGCCGTACGTTCAAAGGCTAGAAAGTCCGTTCAACGACTGGACCTGTTTTCGATCACGTTTTTTTTAAGCATCTCGTTCTTTGGAACCGCGCGCGGCATACCCACGTTTCCTCCCTACGCGAGCTTATCTCCACATGAGCTGGAGCGCAGCCGAGGCGAAAGCGTGCTGCCGACGCAGCTGGAAAATTACCACATCAAAGACGATTCTCTGGTGACAATTTTCTTCAGAATAGAGAAATCAACCAACTGCCACATGACTATTATTCAGTTGCATTTTGAAGATCAAATACAGTACCATCGCACCAGCGGGCAGTGGACACGACCGGACACTTCTGCCGATAACACAATGGCCGTTTATTGGTAACCATAAAATTAAGCAATGAAGAGACTAGCAGGAGCAGGAGAGGAATACCCCTGCACCGAATCAATCATGTTCCATGTATGTACACATATACACACACATGCTTCGCACACAACTGCCCGATGATGCTCCGCACGATCACGTTGCTATCATCGCCGCGTCATCTCCAGGCCCGGGGACCCACGGTATCACCGCCGCCTGCTTCATTCAAGTCGTCATCAAGCACCTGATTTTTCGTCTTCATCTTCCAACTAATATCTGCTTAAAATAATGTCCTGTTCATCAGGTCAGGAACGGCGGCTCGCCCGCGTCATCTCCCCAATGCCACCACAAACGCCAAGGATAGGAGTAGAGTACTGGCTTCGATGGATGGACCGATCGCTTGTTTTCGCTTAGAACGGCTTGCCCCAGTACATGAGGATGTCCTGGAGGAGCGGGTCGCCGCCGAGGCCGAGGCCGCCGGCCGCCGGGTTGACGGGGTCAGAAACGCTGGCGAATGAGCGCTCCCACTCGCTGATCTTGGGCTGGCTCTGCACCTCCCCGCCGCCGCCGCCGCGCTCGCCCGACAGCACCTGCTCCGAGCAGCTCGAGTCCGCGTGCAGCCGCGGCATCGAGTCGGATGGCCGGTCGTAGTACGCCGCGTAGTCCGGGAACGCCGGCACGCCACCGCCGTTGGTGGGTGGCATCCCCAGGACGGGCTTCTGCTCCGGCGGGGAGCTCACCATGACCCCAGGACCCGCGTAGTTGCCGGTCACGACCGGCTTCCGCTCCGCGGGCTCCAGCTTCTCCAGCCCGCCCTTCTTGTTGTAGATTCGGCACAGAACCCAATCGTCCAACTGCACCAGGCAAAACCACAAACATGTCAGAGAAACGATCACACATCACGAGCTGTACTGGAATCGAATCAATCCAATCTTAATATCCTATTCACTATTTTAGTACTCTATATCCAGGGAGTACAATTATCGAAGCATTATTGAATTGGCCACTTGCTCCGATGCTTTCCACCGGTGCAATATTTTTGCGGCGTTCCCGGTGGGCGCCGTCGTTGTAGCATGGGCGCGTAGGGCGAGACGAATAATTTGGGGTCCAGACCTGACAGGGATGAGGCGATGGCATCGAATGCATCCTTGCACCGAGCAAGTTGCACCAGGTGCGGCCCCCCTGTGAAAATTCTACGGCCCAAATCCATGGGCCACGCCTATCCGCCCATTCATGACGAAAGCAACAATCTACTAGTACTGTGCCGTCCCCTTTTTTTTGACAGCTAGTGTTGTGCCATCTTAATTGTATTATTATCATGGAAGATATCTTGCTAAAATATCTTCAGTTTCCGTCCATCCAATCTACCGTACTAATTAGAATGGATTAGCAGATCTTTTTTCTGCAGAAGGGATGCTTACCCTGAGGCTGTTCTTCTTGCGGGCGGATCGGTCGACGTCGGCGAGGCGGTACTCGTGCATGATCCAGTTGGTCTTCTCGCCCTTGGGCGCCTTGCCGGCGTAGAAGACGAGCGCCTTCTTGATGGCCAGCGGCTTGGGCGTGCCAATGGGCTTGTCGGCCCCCGTGGCCTTCCAGTAGCCGGATCCGGCGGCCCTGTTGGGCCTGGACCCGTTCGGGTACTTGCGGTCGCGCGGGGAGAAGAAATACCATTCCTTCTCGCCGTACAGCGCCATCTCTGTAAACAATTCACAAGATCGACCGACATGCTTAACTACAGAATACAGAATCATCGAGACATGCGGGCACGCACGATCGGCGAGAGAGAGGAGAAGTTGGAGAGCAACGAATGACGTACTTGGGAGCTGCCACGGATCGAACTTGTAGAGGTCGATCTCGGCGATGATGGGGACGGCGATGGGCGCGCCGTCGCAGCGGCGGCAGAGGTAGTGCGTGACCAGCTCCTCGTCCGTCGGGTGGAACCGGAACCCCGGGGGCAGCTGCAGCTCCTGTCCGCCGCCGCTCATCATCGATCCGATCGGGCGCAGATTCTCGATCCGACACCACCACTGAAGCAAGCTCCGCTCGCGCAGATTCTCTCACTCGATCAGCTCGCCGCTGCTGCTGACTGCTGACGAAGAAAGATTTCTCTTCTCTTGGATGATGATTTGCTACTAGCTAGTGCTTGTAGAGGGAGAGGAGGCTTGAAACTTGTTCCGGGCGAGGAGCGGGGGATTTATAGGGGCGCCGAGGACGACACGTGTGGTCCGCGAGGGCGCCTCCGGGGTAGCGCGCACGCGGTGCGGGGGCGGCTGACCGGCTGACCCGGACACGTGGCGGTAAGAGCGGCGGCGCTGCTTGTGTCATGGCTTACGTCAGGGTTCTTGGACGTACGCGCGCGCCGCACGCCAGGGGCGGCTCGCGGCAGGCTGACGTGGACGGACGGGCGTTCCGTTTCGGGAAGGGGACGGGCGGGCCATAGCCGGTGGCGGCGCGACACGTCGGGGTGGGGGCGCGGACCAGAGCGGTAGTACTAGCTCGGTGCGTGTGGGACGTGGTGGATAAGGATGAGCCGTGTCGACGCGATCGCTAGACGATCCGTGAAGTTATGGATGTGCGTGTTAGGTGTGTGTATAGTTGGGGGTTAGTAGTAGATTTCGGAAGAAGACGACTAGTAGCTCTAGTACTAGCATGTTGGGGTTATTTTCAACGCCTCGTAGGGGGTTTACGGTTTGTTCAAACTCTGTGAAAAAGTTGTTGGCCGATTGAAAAGTTATGGCTTAGAGTACTACTTTGGTTTACGTGATTTCGTGAAACACGTTTTTTGTCACGAAATTAAGAAGGAATCGAACAATAGGGGTGCGAAATCTCTTAGCCCCATCACATGAGCTCATGTTACTTTGGATGTCACCCAGAAAAACTATAGGAATTATAGATATAGAGAGATAAAAATATGAGATGAGACCTCACATAATTTTTTTTTCAAAACTTTCTACTCCCTTCGTTCCAAAATAGATGTCTTAAATTTATCAAAATTCAAATTTTAACAAATCCGAGCTTCTATTTTGGAACGGAGGGAGTACATAAAATAGCCGATTAAGTAGGAATTTCAAAAAATAAAAGAACTATTTTATTGGATTTTTTCTATACAAATCCTATCCTCTAGAACTGGTACAAGGCGGAGACCGTATAGGCGATTCTGCGACGGCAGGTTCATGCCTCTCGTCGTGGCGCTGTCGGGCGATCTTCCCTGCTCCCGTAGCCTTCGGGCCATAGAGGCAGGATGGATCTCGGGCCCCGTCGGCGGGAGGGCTCCGTTTTCCTGCTTTTAGGTTCAAGGTTTGGCGGGACGGCGCTCGGTGGTGGCGGTACCGTCTTCTCCAATAAAGTCTCTCCTGCTTCAGCCCATCTCGATAGCGATGTTGAGAAGCTTGCGGGAGTGGTGCGTCCCTCTAGGACTTCTTCTGGAAGTGGAGATCTTCGGATCGTTAAGAAGCTTCATCGATGGTTCATCTTTTTCTTCTCTCCATGACGGATGCGGCCTTCTGGTCCCGTTTGGCGACTTTTTGTCCACAACCAACAACGTTAGGCTGGTTATGGGAGGAGCGGCAGCAGCGACGTGCCGTCGACATGATCTAGAGGTTAAAGATGAAAGGTATCTTAAAAATTTCGATATAATTTTTGTTTTTGTTGGAATGTTTATACTGTTCGTTGTTTCATTTAATGCCAAAAGTTCATATTTCCGCAGGCCATGGAAGCCCTTCCACCCATCGTCCATGGACGCACACCGCCCATCCCGCCGCACCCAAGAGAAAAGCCATCACAAAGGTGGCCGCGATACTGCGAGAGCACCCTGCCCGTGCAGGGGCGTTGCATGCGCGTATAGCGCACGTGGTGTAAGAAATTGCGTGCTGATTGATACTGTCAGGCTCCTCTTTCGCAAAGAAAGAAGAGAAAAGAAAGCTGTGGGTTCCGTCGTTAAACCCAAAGCTCCCGAGTTGGTCACGCCCTGTTGCTTTCGCAGGCAGGCACGCCGATCGATCAATCAACCGCCTCTTGGACAGCGCGCGCGCGTCGGCCAGAGGAGTAGCAGAAAACACACATGAAAATTGAAAAGACCCCGTGTCCGGCGCGTGTCCCTGCCTGCACGGGCTTTTTCTGCCCGTCCCAGCGCCCTGCCACGCGCGGAATATGCCTCTGGCAGGCAGCAGCACTGCTCCAGATCTTGCCTTGCCATCCCCGTGAGCTGTGCCAGGATGCCAGCGGCATATGCTCCTGTTCGCGCTCGGATGCACTGCACAGTCGCGCGCGCGTGAGGTGGACGGCTTGTCGATCGGGGGGTTTTCTTCTCCAGTTTTCTGGGTGGACGTGTGATTTGATCGGTAGATGTGCACGCGGATCTGGGAAGAAGTCTAATCATGCATCGCACGTAGCTAAAGCGTGTCGAGCTAATTAAGCTAAAGCTGTTTATATCTAAGCGCGCGCCTACGTGCGTGGCTAAGATGCCTGGATGGATACTACCCGCCTCGGCTGCTTGACACCTGTGGCGTGGATCAGTCAAAAGGAGGTTTTTTTTTTTATATATTCTCAACTGTGTTCTTCGCGTCGGCGATCGATCACGGTTGTGTCGCCTCGATCGTCCATCTGCTGCTGAGCCGCGATTTGGACGTCGCGCGTGCAAGTAAAGATCGAGCCTACTGTAAAATGCCGATGCTCCATGCCGACTAGTCCTGCTTTACCTGATCGACGATGGTGATGTACCAGAGTAAGGGCGTATTTACTTGATCACGGAGCCTTTCTTGGCTCTAGCGGGATGAAAATTGCACGTTAGTGGCCTGAGCTGCACCGATTTATTCATGGCATGGACGAATTGACCGTTTTTCCTTGGTCGCGTTCCAACCGGAACAATCGTGCAGCGCTCTGCATGCGTGGCAAAACACGGAAGATGGAACGTTTCCGTATAACAACTCATTTCACTCCTCTCACAGTCCCAAATCGTATTTCTAATCAATGTTGCCCTCTATGGCCGGCGCTCCTTCACCTCCTCGTGCTCCCCTCTCATCGGGGAACCAGGCCGTGCATTCTAGGTGGGTCGATGCCTAACTCGCGAAGCTAGCTGCCAGCGGTGACGACGAGGCGGATTTTGCGTGAGCACTCAAGTCTTCTTTTCCCGTATGTGCGCGGCCACACACAACAAGGAGGTGGCGCCGGCATCCACCGCCTGGACCTCTAGTGTAGACATTGGAAAGGCGCACGCGTTTGTTGGGCCAACCTTTGCCGATTTGGCAGAGCTTTTCTGACCACCGCGTTGGCCGCTACCCTAGCATCGAGAGCTTCGTCTTTGGCTCTAGAGACTTCATCTTCAGCTCCGGGACCATCTTCTTCGACTCTGGCGACCGTGTTCTCCACTATAAGTACTTGGAACTTGTAGATTCGGTTAGCTGTTAGGGTTTTCTTGGGAGGTTCGTGAAGTTTGATTGTGCCCCTTCGACGAGCGGTCAGAGTTCAATCTTGTTTCATGTAAAGATTCGATGTTGATTCGACGTGACCTGCACGAGGATAGGGCATTGCCCAATTTGTGTATTGCCTAATTTCGGAATTGCCCAATTTGGGATCATTTATACTTGCGCACCTTAGTTTTAGTACTAGTGCAATATTCTTGTTTGTCGTGATCTTAGTTAGATTTTGTTTGTCCAAGGTGGTTTTAGTACTACTACACTGTTAATGCATTGTGCTAGTTGTAGTACAACACATTAAGGATTTGGCATTCTCATGGCCGGCTCTATGATTTGGAGGGCTCTAGGACGAAGTTAGCGACACGAGCCTTTATAAGGCTATATATGTACACACATATTAATATATAGACGTATATATGGATATTTTTACTTGCAAAGTTTTAAGAGTTAACACCCGACCACACATTGTTAGTTCAAGATATATAAAAATGATTGTTAAGCATTTAAACCATGTCTTATAATGACATAGAAAATAAGAGTAGTAAAACAAACACTACTTGTTGCTGTAAAATCATCTTGTCTAGGATTAGATTCTTACAGTTGATTATTGTTGTTGACATCAACTCTACTTGTTTACTAGAAAATACTTATGTAAATCACCTCTTTGTGATTCAATAAACCGACCCTCGCTTTTTATTCCTTTTTCTCAACACGAGACTTGTGTTCTTCGGACAACATTTGAACACCTATAATTGTGGAGGAGTTAACTGAACTGGAAACTAGAACTCTAAGTCCCTAATCTCACATTGCAATTGGATCCGATTGACATGGATATGCCCTACGGGTACCCGATGTTAGCATACTTGGTCCAGCCCGACGGAAGGCCCACTCGACGATCTGCCAAGGTCCAGGACGCCCAAGACGTTTCGGCTGCACGAAGCGCATATGGACGCGGACTCCAAAGCGCACAAGACAAGAATACCTCAAGACTAGAGTTTGAATACAACTTGTAACCTACTCGTATCGGTACCTGAGACCTAGCCTCCCCATATATAAAGGCTAGGAGGGTCCAACGAGGAGGGCACGATATACACACGCCATACCCTCCAATAGACTAGACCACAATAGATCTACAGATCTAAACTCGACTCATACTTTCGCACACGCATCCACGCCAGATCGAATCTGCGCACCCTGTAACCTACGGTTCCGCCGTAATCAAAGAGCAGACAAGCAGGAGTAGGGTTTTCCCTCCGGGGGGCTGAACCTGGGTAAATCTCGTGTCCTGGTTTGCTTAATCACGTGCCACGATCTCCAGCATCCCCATCTTCTCCAAAACCCAAGTCCATAACAATGGGTATTGACGAGATTAAACTGTTGGAGATATGCCCAAGCGGCAATAATAAAGTGGTTATTATCATATCTTCACACTTATGATAAATGTTTACATACCATGCTATAATTGTATTAAACGGAAACATTAATACTTGTGTGATTTGTAAACTAAAATAAGAGTCCCTAGTAAAGCCTCTTGTTAAACTAGCTTGTTGGTTAATATTTGATCATGGTTTCCTGATCATGAACATAGAGATGTTATTAACAACAGGATCATATCATTAGGAGAATGATGTGATGGACATACTCCTATAGATAAGCGTAGCATAAAGATCAAGTCATTTCAATAGTTCAATTGCTATATGCTTTCTGATACATAGTAACCTAATTCCTTCGACCATGAGATCATGCTAATCACCATCACGGAAGGATGCTTTGATGACATCAAACACCACACCGTGGCGGGTGGCTATAAAGGTGGCATTGAGTGTTCGGAAAGTATGTGTTGAGGCACATGGATCAAGAGTGGGATTTGTCCATCCATATGACGGATAGATATACTCTGGGCCCTCTCGGTGGAATGTCATCCAATTAGCTTGCAAGCATGTGGCTGGCTCACAAGGGATCACATATCGCGGGAACGAGAAAAGTGTAATTATCGGTAACGAGGGTGAACTAGGTATGCGGAGATACCGACGATCATAACCTCGGATAAGTAAACTATCGTGAGACAAAGGGAAATTGGTATCGTATGTAAGTGGTTCATTCGATCGCAAAGTAATCGTAGAAATATGTGGGAGCCATATGAATTTCCAGATTCCTCTATTGGTTATTGTTAGAAGTGTCTCGATCATGTCCGCATAATTCACGAACCGTGAGAGACACATAAGGATTCGACGTTGTTTGAGTAGTTATGGTATTATGAGAAAGAGACGAATGTTGTTGAGTCTCGGATGGGATCTGGGATATCACGAGGTGATCCGGAATGGTCGGAGAATAAGATTCATATAAGGAAAGTCCCGTTTGAGTTCGGAATGATTAGGTGTTTTCATCGGGAATGTTCTAGAAGGTTCCGGATTGTCCGGCACTCCGGGGGGGAGGGTACATGAATGTGTCATTACATATTGAATGATTGCATCATGTACTAAGTGTTCTTGCTGTTCTAAAACTGAAAAGTCAAGCCGGTTTGAAAGTCAAGCAGCTAAAGCGAGAACTGTGAAAACAGAAGCGTGGGAAGCAGAAACTGTGGAAACATGCAAGAGGTGGTTGGAACCGACTTGGGGAGGAGTCCCTCCAAGACGGCCAACCAAGGCGACTTGGGAGGACTCCTCCCTTGGCCGCCCTCCCACCTATAAAAGGAGGCGGGGCCTCCTCCTCTAGACACACAAGTTCCTATCTTCTAATCTCCGGTTTAGAGCCGTTTTGGTTTAGAGCTTCTAATTGCTCTAGCCTGCGGTTTAGAGCCTTCTAATTGGTGTGTCTAATCCCTAGACCACTAATAGCTCTCTCTCATACTCCACCATACTCGCTCCGGCTAAAGCGAAGCCTGCAGGATCTCCTTCTACTTAGGTACCACGCCGTTGTCTTGCGGAATTGCGAGGAGAGTGCTACAACCTCCATTTTCTTTGGAACAAGGAGAGGAAGGTCTTCGTCGAAATACGAACGTGTGACCAAGCATGAAGCGCTCTTGGAGCATGGCCTTGGGAAGGATCGTCTACATGATCTTGAGATCGGAAGAGCGACTACATCACCCACGAGAATCCGCTCTCGTTAAACACTTTGGAATCTTCGAGGTAAGTTATTCCATCGACTCGTTGCTACAATCTAGTAGATAGATCTTGGCTTGTTTGTTTGTATGCGATAGAAATTTTTGTTTTCCATGCTCGAACCCCTACGGTGGTATCGAGCCGTGTCTATATGTAGATCTGTTGCGAGTAGAACACAATGGTCATTGTGGGCGTTGATGCTTTTATTGTCGATTGCTTCTTGTGTACTTTGCATCTTGCGGTATGTTGGGATGAAGCGGCCCGGGCTAACCTTACATGACATCGTTCATGAGACTTGCTCCACGCTTGACATGCAACTTGTATTGCATAAGTGGCTTTGCGGGTGCCTGTTTCTCCTAGCATAGTTAAGATCCAATTTACAACAGGTGATTGACAATACTAGTATCAATGTTGTGGTTCTTGTTTGTAAGTTATAACGACACTTATTGAAAGCCCCAAACCACGTAAAACATGCAAAGAAAATTAGAAGCGTCTAACTTTGTTTTGCAGGGGTGTGCTGTGATGTGATATGGCCATGATTGTGATTATATATGATGTATGCAATGTTCCTTATTGTAAGTAGGCAACCGGCAGGAGCCATATGGTTGTATTTAATTTCTGTTAAGACCCGCGTGTCTATCCAAAGTAGTTGTAATAGTTGAAGCCGGTGGACGATAACCATGGAGAAGCATCATTGACCTTGATGCAATGTCGGTGATGATGGAGATCATGTCCATGCTTGAAGATGGAGATCGGAAGCACAAAGAAGAAAGGCCATGTCATATCACATATTATAAATTGCATGTGATGTTAATCCTTTATGCATCTTGTATTGCTTAGTAGACGACGGTAGCATTATAAGATGATCCCTCATGCACATGAATTTCAAGTCATAAAGTGTTCACCCTTAGTTAGCACCGTTGCTAAAGCTTGTTGATTCGAAGCACCACGTGATGATCGGGTGTGTTAGATTCTACAAGTGTATACAACGTGAGCAAGCCAGATTTGCTCATGCGGAAACTAAGGTTTGATCTTGACGAGCCTAGCATGTACAGACATGGCCTCAGGAACACGGATTACCGAAAGGTAGAGCATGAGTCATATAGTAGATATGATGAACATGTTGATTGTTCGCCATTGAAGCTATATCAACTCTCGTGATGATCGGTTTTGATGTGGTGGATTTGGTTCGTGTGATCACTAAAACAATGTGAGGGATATTGTTTTGAGTGGGAGTTCACCAAGATTAATTTAATTATTAATTAGAACTCAATTTATCATAAACTAAATCAAAGTGAATTTGCATGTTGTAGTCATTGGCATATGTTTACCACCTTGTGCTTAGTTATAATTGAGATGATAGAACTATAGAATTCTGGTTAGATACTTTACGAACTGGTATCGTATTGTTTTAAGTGTTAATCTAAAGTTTAAAAGTACTATTGCAAACTTTCAGTAAGTTCCGGTTACTCCATGAAGTTTAATAATTAGTATTAAATCAAGAGTAACAATTCCAAGTGTTAGTATATAAGTATCATGTTTGTCTCCATGATTCTTGATATTCAAAGGATTCTCTTAATATCAAGGTTATCTAGGATCTGAAAGAGTTGTTTCAGAAACCATGATGTGTGGAAGATATTGTGATATCTGAAACGAAGTATTGGTTACAACATGATAGAGTATAATATGGCAAAAGTCATGTTCTTATATTTGATGATAATTTGCAAAAGGTTGGAGACACTAGTTGTCCTAATCCTCCAAAAGGTTTTGGAGAGCAACATTATACTTGCGATTCACCGTTACAAGCTAAAAGTAGCTTGATCATGGATAAATCCATGATGAGGGTGAATATTTGATGTAGGTAAGATGTTTACTACACCAAGAGATTACTAAAGAAAGGAATTTGAAAGAACACCAAACATTTGATGATAGGTGATCTACTTCAAAGTGCAAGTCCAAAGACATTGGTATTTAATTATACACGCTTTGGATTATGTGTCATATGTATGACTCCACTATTGATATTGATAGATTCTTTCAGTAAAAGGAAATATTGAAAGAGAATTTCATAAATATATGGCAGAAAAGAAAAGACTAGAATTGTTCAGTTTAAGTATATAGATGATATACATGTTATGGCTATATTCT
Organism: Avena longiglumis; assembly: GCA_030063025.1. NCBI lineage: Eukaryota > Viridiplantae > Streptophyta > Magnoliopsida > Poales > Poaceae > Avena > Avena longiglumis. The sequence goes on from CP125973.1 coordinate 6,403,839, forward strand.
TTGCTTATTAAACAATGTGGTTATTAAGTATTTGATACGGAATTTGTTGGTGTGAATCGTCATCGAAACAACACAATTCATGAACTACAATGGCCTAAGTAACTAGCAAAATAATATGTGATCTTGTTCATCGAGAACAAATAAAGGGTTATTGTGTTGCTCGTTAAACATCAAAGCTTGCCTTCAAGATTTGTTTTATCGGTATTATGAGAACAAAAGGGTTGTTCAAATAAATTACCGTAATCCATAAAAGATGGATGATTCACAAATCTCGTTGGAGAAATCACATCCATAAAACTAGTGCTAAAAATGTCGAAAGACAAATTGATTGAAAGATCACTTAGGAAGTGACATCGTTTAAATTATAATGGAAAGAAAACATGAAGAAACTCCATGTGGATGGAATTTTGGAGTCTTCGATTTTTGATCAAATGACGCTTGTGAAACTTTCCTAGAGATAATTAAAACTTCGTTCATAGGCCAAAGGAGCGAATGACTAGCTTATTGGAACTTGTACATATTGTTGTCGAAACCCATTATGTGTAGTCAAAAGCGATGGATTTCAACTTCATATGCTTTCTCCGAAAATTTGAGTGAATATATGAATATTTACTTAATAAGGATAAAGTATGAAACGCTTGAAAAGTTCAAAGACTTTCAAGATGAAGTGCAAAATCATTGTAACAAGAATTTGAATAGTTTATGATAAGATCATAAAGGAAAATATTTAAGTTACAAGTTTAGCATAATACCTAAGATTTAAGGAATCGTTCCGTGGATTTGCATTTCCGAAACACCATAAGAGTATGGAACGTTCGAGATATGTAATTAAACCTTGTTTGACATGGTAAGATCAAAGGTATAATTCATAAAACTGCCATTATATTTTAAATATTAAAAGCTTTAGAGATTACCGTTTTTCCACTGAAAAGAGCTCCATCATAATCCGTTGAAATGACACCATATAAAGTTATGGTTTGGGATAAAACCCAAGTTGTCCTTTCTTAAACAATGGTTTGCTATGCATAAGAAAGATGTTTGCAACCAAAGTCGGATGAACCTGTCTTTGTATAACTGTTGAGTATTCCTCCATAACACCAGAGACAAAAGTGTTTGTCGCTTAGAACGTCAAGTTTCTTTGGGAAGGAATTTTTCGTGAAAAGAAAAGTGGGAGGACAATAGAACTTTGATAAGGTTAAAGGAACCTTAGCTATATGTGCAAAGTTCGCCTTAGAAAAGTGTTAGGAGGCAGCAACAATGCTTATGGCTCACGTGCCTCAAAGGTTGTGGTCACGGAGATCTAAGTTCCTATTGAAACAAGTAGATCGGGTAAACAATCAAATACCAAGATTTGAGGGTTGTATCATTATTTGAGAATAATGAACCGACTACATGCAAATAAGCGATGATGGGCCCTGACTCCGTCAAATGGCTTGAAGCCATAAAAACCGTGATAGTTCCATACACGAGAAATCAAGTTTTGAAGTTGAAGGACCCTCGAGAAAGGTGTAAGACCTTACAGTTGTGTCTGCATCTATAAAGAAATAGACATGGATGTTTTACATCTATGAAATAGTCGACATGTTGGGAAAGAGTTCACAAAATGTTCAAAGGTTGACTATGACAAGATTTGATCTTTCATAGTGATATTTAGTCTAGACGGATTAATGTAGCAACCACTACATATAATTTGTTATATGGTAGTTGAATAAACAAAACAAGTTCTTCTAATAGAATCGTTACCTAGGACATGTGCATAACACGGTCCATAGGGTTTTGTTAATTCAAAGGATGCTAAAAGCATATGCAAACTTCAATGGTTAAAGTGAGCATCGCGGAGTTGGAATCTTCACGGTGATGAAGCTGTTAAAGGAGTTTAAAAGTTCATCGAGCGATGGAGATGCTTGCATTTGCAAGAAATTAAGTGGGGCGCTAAGACATGTTTCTAATACATTATGTGGAAGACATATTGTTGATTGGAAATAATATATCTTTTATTAACACATATTAAGAATTTCATCCCGATGAAAGACTTAGGCAAAACCAAATATTTGGCATCAATAGGCGCTAATATGGTTGTGCGAGAAGTACATAAACGAGATATTGAATGAGTTCAATATAGAAACTACAAGAAAGGTTCTTGTCACGAGAAAGGATTGAAAGAGTTCAAATGTTGATGATATATTCAAGTGTATTGACATTTGGTAAAGTGAAACAAATAATCAAGTATAGATTGATACTTGATGTATGAAATCACAAAGAGTATTTATATCAATCATCTTGTGATATGTACAAATCGGATATGTCCTATGCTCTAAATGTTGTGAGCATATACGAATGATTAAATAAGATGATCATTGGACAATAGTAAGGATATTCTTATGATCTTTTGGAAGAACTAAGAGTATATTATTTGTAGAAGTGACAAATAAATGGTTAGTTCATTGTAAAAGTACTACATTGATACTAGCTTTGTCACAAAGTACAAATTGAGTTTATCTCAATCTAAACTAAGGGTGGCACAATATAATGGAAAGTGAGTTCCATAATGGATTTGGATGAGTTCCAAAGTTAAGACATTGTGAGATACTACAACAAAAGGCTAAGTATATGAGCGCTATTATAGCAGCAAAGAGGGCATTTGTGTCAAGTAGTTTGTTATCAAACTAGGTGTAGTTCATAGAGGATAATACTATGAAGATATATTGTGCGACAATATTATCAACATGTTTTAACCCCAAAGAACTAAAGGTCACACCGAAAGACCAAATTTATACAAAGCCATCTCATTAGAGAATGAGTGATGCGTAAAGACGCAAAGACATGCAATTACACACGGACCTGGAAGTGTCAGATCCAGGATCGATTGACCACTAGCAATCGTGTACATACAACACCGGAAAGCTATAGGTGTTATATACACAAAGGTTTGAAACTAGATTATTGACTCTAGTGCAAGTGGGAGACTGTTGGAGATATGCCCAAGAGGCAATAATAAAGTGGTTATTATCGTATCTTCACACTTATGATAAATGTTTACATACCATGCTATAATTGTATTAAACGGAAACATTAATACTTGTGTGATTTGTAAACTAAAATAAGAGTCCCTAGTAAAGCCTCTTGTTAAACTAGCTTGTTGGTTAATATTTGATCATGGTTTCCTGATCATGAACATAGAGATGTTATTAACAACAGGTTCATATCATTAGGAGAATGATGTGATGGACATACTCCTATAGATAAGCGTAGCATAAAGATCAAGTCATTTCAATAGTTCAATTGCTATATGCTTTCTGATACATAGTAACCTAATTCCTTCGACCATGAGATCATGCATATCACCTTTACCGGATGGATGCTTTGATGACATCGAACACCACACCGTAACTGGGTGGCTATAAAGGTGGCATTGAGTGTTCGGAAAGTATTGGTTGAGACACATGGATCAAGTGGGATTTGTCCATCCATATGGCGAATAGATATTCTCTGGGCCCTCTCGGTGAAATGTCATCCAATTAGCTTGCAAGCATGTGACTGGCTCACAAGGGATCACATATCAGGAGCGAGAAAGAGTACTTATCGATACGAGGTTGAACTAGGTATGCGAGAGATCAAGCGATCATAACCTCGGATAAGTAACATATCGTGAGACAAAGGGAAATTGGTATCGTATGTAAGTGGTTCATTCGATCGGAAAGTAATCGTAGAAATATGTGGAGCCATATGAATTTCATTCCTCTATTGGTTATTGTTAGGAAGTGTCTCGATCATGTCCGCATAATTCACGAACCGTAGGGAGACACACTTAAGGATTCGACGTTGTTTGAGTAGTTATGGTATTATGAGAAAGAGACGAATGTTGTTGGTCTCGGATGGGATCCGGATATCACGAGGTGATCCGAATGGTCCGGAGAATAAGATTCATATAAGGAAAGTCCGTTTGAGTTGGAATGATTAGGTGTTTTCATCGGGAATGTTCTAGAAGGTTCGGATTGTCCGGCACTCCGGGGAGGGTACATGAATGTGTCATTACATATTGAATGATTTCATCATGTACTAAGTGTTCTTGCTGTTCCAAAACTGAAAAGTCAAACTGCGGTTTGAAAGTCAAGCGGCTAAAGCAGAAACTGGAAAGCAGGAAGCGTGGGAAACAGGAAACTGGGAAACATGCAAGAGGTGGTTGAAACCGACTTGGGGAGAGTCCCTCCAAGCTGGCCAACAACCAAGGCCGACTTGGGAGGGACTCCCCCTTGGCCGCCCCTCCCACCTATAAAAGGAGGCGGGGCCTCCTCCTCTAGACACACAAGTTCCTATCTTCTAATCTCCGGTTTAGAGCCGTTTTGGTTTAGAGCTTCTAATTGCTCTAGCTCATGTTTAGAGCCTTCTAATTGGTGTGTCTAATCCCTAGACCACTAATAGCTCTCTCATACTCCACCATACTCTCTCGGCAAGGCGAAGCCTGCGGGATCTCCCTTCTACTTAGGTACCACGCCGTTGTCTTTGGGAATTGCGAGGAGAGTGCTACAACCTCCGCTTCTTTGGAACAAGGGAGAGGAAGGTCTTCGTCGAGTAACGTGACGATCACGGAGCGCGAACGCAGCCTTGGGAAGGATCGTCTACACGATCTTGAGATCGGAAAGAGTACGACTACATCACCCACGAGAATCCGCTCTCGTTAAACACTTTGGAATCTTCGAGGGTAAGTTATTCCATCGACTCGTTGCTACATTCTAGTAGATAGATCTTGGCTTGTTTGTTTGTATGCGATAGAAATTTTTTGTTTTCCATGCTACGAACCCCTACATAAACCTCGTCACCGATGGCGATTGAATGTACTAGGGGCCAAGGGAAAGCAGCGAACAGTGCCATGAGGGGCAGGACGGGGCGCAGATGGATTGGTGAATTCAAATGATCAATTATGGATTCCCAATCCATTGGCGATCTCCAATCTATAGCAGGATAAACGGGGCAATTGAATAGGCGATTGTAGGGCGTAGAGGATAGGAACAAGCAAATATGAACTAGACTACAAGGGAGATCGATCCTAGATTTCTATGGCTCAATCGTTGGGTTGGTTGTTTGGTCTGTTTTTTTATCCATGCTAGGCCTTTTGACTTGAGTTTTTTTAATCCAAAACCGAACAAAGGTCTGACAGGGTATAAAGGAGCATGCAAATCATGGGCTCCCAAGGCATATGGGCCCTAGGGTGCTTTCCATGTTGGCCATGGGTCATAGCCGGCCGTGGGAATTCTGCAAGTTCAATTTATTACAAGTACATCATCAGATGCATCGTTTTATATTCTCATATTCTAGTTTGACATGCTCTAGTTTGATTTGTACTTGTGTGCTAGATAGTTTTAGTACTAGTTTAATATTAGTGCATTGTTCTTGTTTTAGTACTAGTGTATTTTCATGATCGACTGCTAACGGTTGTGTGTATGTCACATCCCAAGATTTTCCAAATCTTGTAATGTGAAAATAAATTAATAAAATAAAACTTTGTTTGATTTTCAGAGCCAGAAGAAACTTTTTGAATTCAATTGGAACTTCAAACCCATTTGAATTAAAATAAACCTAAGGAGATTTAAAAAGATAAACATTTAATAAAAGGAAAATAAAAACATTTGAAAATACTATTTTGAAACAATTAAATGAAAAGGTTTGTTTTCAAATGAAATAGAAGTTTTCTAAATAAAGATTATTTATTAAAGGATAATAAAAATATTTAAAATACTATTTTGGATCACTTAATAAAAGATTTGTTATTCAAAAGAAAAGATGGATTTATAAATAAAGATTATCTAATAAAGCCAAATTAAACCCTGACCAAACATTGGGAATTAAAACATTTAGTTTGAATAAAAACAACAAAGGCTTATTTAAAATAAAATAATAAGGAATTAATATCAAAATTTATTATGAAAGGTTTTACTATTTTAATTAAAACATCAAGACTTATTGAATTGTTTAAAATAGGTTGTCCAGGTATTTTATATTCTCTAATAAAACCTACTAAAGTGTTTTGGCTTTGTTTTAGATTTAAAAATAAATATCTCAATAAAACAAATCCTATTGGATTTATTAATGAAAGTCTATTATATTTAATTAATAATGGACACTAAAATAAAAGGTTATTTTGTTTTAAAACAAATTACCAAATATTATATACTTCCCAAATTAAGCCTACCAATTTTTATTTTGAAAATATTTAGGTTCAAATAAGGATTTTAATAATAAAATCAAACTCTATTTGATTTAATAACTAAGGTCCATTTTATTTAATTATTAATGGACCCTATAATAAAATGTTATTTTATTATAAACAAGTATTTTAAGTATTCTTTATTTCCAAATAATACCTACTGATTTGATTTGGAGAAATATTTGGACTTTAAATGGAGATTTATTAAATAAATCATACCATATTTGATTAAATAACTATGGTCTATTTTATATTAAATAGATCCTAAAAGGAATAAAAAATATTATTTATTTTGGAATGTTGGTTTATGTTGATAAACAGAACCAATTTTAATATGGTGTTTGTATGAATTTAATTGGATTGATTGAATTGTTGTTTGAAATCCAAATCAGTAAATAGAAAATAGAAAAAAACAAAGCAGACAGAAAAAATAAAAGAAAACCAACCCAACCCAGCAAACCACGAAGCCCACCAGCGGCCCAGCTCCCCTCTCCCCTCCCCGAACCGTTTTCCTCACCGCGGAAACAACCCGCAAAGCCCCTGACAAGTGGACCTCCCCCTTTCTCTCCTTTTCTCGCTGACAGAGGACCCCACTCCCCTGTTCTTCTTCTCCACCCGCAGCGACCCGTTCCTCGCCGTTTACTGCCGATTGATTGCCTCGTCAATTCTCTTCAATGCCGTGCGATTAACGCCCCCTGACCACACACTTAATCGTGATCCTCCTCCGCTTTCCTCTCGCTTCCTCGAGCATGCCTCCAGTCCATCCTAATTTCTCCTCGACTGCCTTGTCTCCGACGACGCTCCGGCAAGCATTCCGGCCGTGTCTTGCTCCTCCTTGCCTCCCCAAGCACGCAGGCATACTCCCCACTCCCAGACCTTCCTCCCCATACCACCCATTTGACCGCGGGCGCCCCAGAGCCTCGGCTACGACAAACTTCGGCGTGCATTTCGCCTTGCCGACGAGCTCCTCCGTAATTCCAGACCACCCGACCTCTCGTTCACGCACACGCCTTCGTGTCCTTGCGCCCTAACCGTGTGCCTCGTTTGTCTCGGTGACTCCTAGCTTCGACTTCGACCGAGCCGTCGCCAGTACCAACTCCGGCGAGCAATCCCGCCCAACCCAGTGCGACCCTTCACCCACCCGTACCACGTTGAGCATCAGCGAGCGCCAGCGAACCCGGTGAGATTCCTCCCTCTCTTCCTCGCTTCCTGCCTCGCCAACGCCGCCGCCATCTGCCCATCGCCGCCGCGCGCTGCCGCTAAGCGCCGCCAGTCTTAGGTCATTAGATACGGACCGTTGGATCTTGATCCTGAGGCTTGGATAGAATCACTTATACGCAAAGGGTATGCAATCTGCCCGTGCGATGTAACTTAATCCAACGGCTGCCACGGTGCGATCCGAGCGGTACCGTAATTAGAATATGACGTGTCCGGTTTGATTTAAATCAGATATATGAATCAGATTTAATTACAAACTTCAAACCCTTATATCTTTTGAACCACACGTCCAAATTTGACAAATTTTATATCAATGAATTCAAGAGAACAAGCCCTAGCCAACCCTACTCTTAGTTTAGCAAATAGTATTTGATAGATTGTTTGATTTTGCAGATTCTTTTGTGTGCTTGCTAACATTAGAAAAATCATTTAAAAATGATTTTTGAGATCAAACCTTTGCCAATTGGTTTGTTGTGACCCTACTGACCCTAGGAACCAACCCATGGTTTGGAAAATGAATTTGGAAAAGTTTGGAATGGATTAAATAGTTTAGTCCATTTCTAGCCAAATAAAATTATTGATTTTATTATAAAAATGTTTTTGGGAAGAAAACTTTGAGTAGATGGTTTGGACCAAACCTACTGACCAAAACACCAAGTTTTGCAATAGCAACTCATTTGGTGAACCCTATGGGCTAATGCCTTAGTAAAAATATTTCCACACCACATAAAATAACACTTTGTTTTGAAAATGGTTTTAAAGTGAAACCTTTTACGAATGACTTGGCCACTTTAGGAAATGACCATTAGATGTACCCAAATGACTATGACCCACTAGGAACCACCTTTTCAAACAAAACAAAGCTTGGCCATGCTTGCATGCATTTCTTTGACTTTGTTATTTATGTGTGTTGTTTTGCTTGATTGGTAGATTGAGTTTGTGCCTTGCTTGATGGATTGTAGTGACTTGAAGAGTGTGATTGTTGCAAAGATCAAGAAGTGAACCTATACTCTACCAAAAAGGGAAGTGATGCTACATACTTTCTATCCCAATACTTTTATTATGCATTAGTGATTTTGCTAAGTAAACTTGCATGGATTTTGCTAAGTATAGATCTTGCTATAGGAAAACCTTGTAGATGAATCCTTAGTAGGATTTTCCTAAGTTAAGATTCCTACTACTACCAAGCTTAGTCTAGCTAATAGAAAATATGGGTGGAATATATATTCACACTATGGAAAAATATTCTAAGTCTGAGGACTTAAGTTTTGTTTAATAAAACAACTAAATTAATGAATCACCTGGGTGGAATGGGCTTGCTTGGTGGAGAATGGTTGAGTGGTTCACAATGCCATGGACTTGGATTGTGTATCTCACTTGTGGATGGCCACCCAGGAACAAAGAGATTTGAGATGTCAAATGTTGAGAAGCTTCAAGTGCAACCACTTGGCAATATGGGCTCTGCCATGATCATATAGGTTGCAAGAACTTAGCCAAATGGACAGTGGGTGGTAGTGTTTGATAGGTTGGAGCGCGTCCATCTTGGTCTAAGGGAAGGCTTCTGAAAGATTTTGTCTTGGGAAACCAAGTCTTGTGGGTAAAGTGCACCACCTCTGCAGAGTGTAAAATCTAAGTACTTAGCCATGTCCCTGGTAAAGGACAATTTGAGCATCAAGACATGGAAGCAATCAAGAATCTCATCATTCCAATTTCTAAATTAAAATCTTGTGGTTTGAACAAGGGTTGTTTGAATTCTTCAATCATTGATGGAGAGATGGCTTGGTACAAGGATCTTGAAATCTTTGATTGAGAAAAGAAAAAGATTTTGTCAAGCAAAAACTTAGTATTTTCAAAATGATAAGAAAAATCTATTTTGAGCAATGCAAGCCTCAACTCCACTTAGCCAAATGCATATAGATGATAGATTCCACTATACTACCATAGTATCACTTGCCAATACAATTCAAATGTATTGACCCTTTGTGGCTGTAACTTGTATGTTGCAGGTTGATTGTTTAGTGAAGATTAATTGTTTAGGATTACAAAGTCTACAACCAACATCTGCCTGTGGCACTTTGAAGATGAAGTACCCCATGCTTATAGTTATTCCGCTGCAATGTAATGTAATAGCCTAATGAGCTATGTTTGATGTAATAAAATTATGTTATTCCTGGTTATAAAGTTATTTTATGACCTTTGTTTCTTGATATTACATCTTAGCTGTGGATGCTAGCTATTGATCCAGGGACTAGCATTGTAAACACAGGAGGGATCAATCTTATTAAAGATTGGGACCCCTACAGTGTACTTTTCAACAAGGTGGTTAAGTTGGACTACACGGCGCCGAGCGCGGAGACGAGCACAACGGTGAATGCGAGCGTGCCGCGAAGAAGAGGAACACGGCGCCGAAGGTGAAGCGGGGGATGCTAGCCGTACTCGCGCAGCGTCTCGTCGATGTTGCGCCCGTGCCACCATGCACGCTGCCCTACGTGGTTGAACCGGCATGAGTAGGGGAAAAAATTCAATTTCCATTTTGAATTCAAATATATATGTTGAAGAATTATCTTAGAGCTATTTTGTTGCGTGTAAGTGTATATGAGCCAAAGACTCGCATGTCTGTGTTCTTCCAAATTCAAATCCCAAAATTTTAAATTTTGCACAGATCATGTTGAATTCCTAGCAATAGGATGACGACCTAGTCTCTAATTCATCAACAAGAATAAATCTCAGTCACTTTCTTCTTTGAAATTTATAAGTTCAAAATTCCCCTCACTTTTAGATGCATGACATGTAAATGCAAAATTTCCAACTCTATCCTTAGTGTCCTTATTCTTCGGGATGTTAGGGCATCTCCACCGGGTTGACCCATCTCGTCCCTGTGTGTCTGAACTCGTCCGAGCGGACTGGCGGACACGTGCGCGGCGACCCATCCGGACAAACACGTGTGGAACGACCCATCCATACACCAAATCTGGGCCTCGGTTGGGTCGACCCGAAAAACGCACTTGTCCTATCGCGTCCTCCCTTTACATTTGGCGGTCCCTCCCGCCAGTGGCACGGAAACGACACCACTTCTCCCTCCAAGAAAACCTCTCCCAAAATTTCATTGGCGGGAGCGGGAGGGAAGGCGATGGATCCTACCGCGATGGCCGATGTTGCGCTCTCCGGCGTTCCCACTGCCAAGAAGTGTGGCAAACCAAAGAAGCTTGCCAAGGACCTAACGCCGGCGGAGTGGAAAGTTGAGTCAAGGAAGTGCGCTGGCCGGCGGGTAGCGGCGAGAGCTCGAGTCGTTGCTGCCAAGCTCGAGAAGGAGCGTCGGGATGAGAACGAGCGCTTCCAGGTTGGCCAACCAGAACATGGTCGACGCTAACGAGATGGTAGTGAGTGCTGCCAAGCACGCCATAAACATGATCAAGCAGGAGGCGATGACCACCTCTTTCAGCGTCGTCGTCTATTTCGATGGCGTCGTCGCTCTTCCCGATGCGTTCAAATCGATTCCACGCCATTCGGCCACCATTTCGGCCGGGGCGCCAGGGCCGCTACGACCTCACTTGGAGGACACGGTGAACGCCTCGCTCTCCCGGTTCGTCCTTCCCGACGCGGCATTGTCGGAGGCGAGAGAGCCCACCATCGACCTAAACCGCACTCCAACCACATGACGCAACCCCGAGGTATTCATGAAGCGGTTGATCTCGCCATGAACATGCGATGCCGTTGAAAGATCACGTGGGCCCCCATGTGTGGTTTTGGTAATTAATGACAATCTCTATGGACTAATGTTTGCATTGAGTTACACTTGTAGGAATTGTCCATTGGCATCTCTTGGAGTAGGTGTTGGCTTCAAGGGTGAAGAAGAAGAATAAGAAGCAATGTCTAAGGGTGTTGAGTCTATTGGAATTAAGTAGAAAAAGAAGAACAAGAAAAAGAATAAAAAATAAAAGAAGATCAAGAGTGTGTTGAAGAAGAAGATAGAGTTCCTCATGTGTATCTTCAAGACATAATCCTAATGGAGTTAGAAGAAATGAAGTTCAAGCTCAAGATGCTCCATCTTTAGGATATATCATGCTTGAAGCTTGCCATCCTCGGTGATCATGGATTGATAAAGACAAGTTCAAAGAAGTGGTTTCCCTATGGTGCATAGGGGAGAAATCTGCAAGTCTTCATCAAACAAGCACAAGAAAGAGCAACCAAGAAAGAAGTTCCATCTCGAGAAGAACAAGATCATCTACATCAAGCTCAAGTGGAATGCTCAAGGCAAAGGTATGATATTGATACGTTTTACCTTTTGTCGGTCTCATATTGTTAGTTGGGAGACCGATTTATAGGATAGATAACCGTACTATCAAGAGGGGCTCTCAAGTGAGTAACTTGATCATATTATTTGGAGAGAGCTCAAACCTTTGCATACTTGGAATCATCCTTCTTGGTTCTTATTTGGTTCTTATCCATGAGAGTATTTAGAGCTTATATTAATATCCATGACAAGCCCTAGTTCATTGAAAACAGATTTCATATGCATTTTCTATTGCGTTTTCGATGTTGGAGGTTTTATCAGTTTATCTTTTATAGATAGGTTAAAATGTTAATCATTTGTTCTATCCTACCTTGCTGGACTAGGATGTTTCCCTGCATAATCTTGTAGAGCTTATTGTCCTCTTCAAAACGAGCCCAATATCATCAAAGTCAGAGTCCGGATGCAAAAGTTATGGTCGTTTTGGTGTTCATGTTTCTGTCAGTTTTCAGGGGGGCGGAGACTCCGGTCTCGGGGGAGCGGAATCTCCGGTCCGGGTGGAATTTCCGACCCAAAAATTCTCCGAACGGACACGAGGAACTTGCTGCTCTGTCTTGGGTAGCGCTTCGTTGGGAGACCCCAAGAGCATGGTGTGATGAGCACAGCAGCAAGTCTTTCCTCGGTAAGAAATCTAGGTTATCGAACCAGTAGGAGGAAGGAAACTACTCAAAGGTGTTGCTAGTAACTTGGAGACATGCACAACACAAACTCAAGACTTTGCCCCAACGAACAGCGAGGTTGTCAATCTCACCGGTTGCTGTAACAAAGGATTAACTGTATGGTGTGGAAGGTAATAATGGTTTGCAGAACGTAAACAGTAACAGTGGAAGATGTATCAATGGTAAAGATTGGAGCGGGTCCCATAGTTCACTAGAGGCGTTCTCCTTAAGATAAACAAACATGGCATGCCGGGTAAACAAATTACAGCAGGGCAATTGACAGGACTGAGCAAGACATAACAATGCAATACTAGACAATCATGATCCTATAAGATTTGATTGGGCAATACAACAAGATACATAGACCGTCATCCAACTGCATCTATGACTAGAAATACACCTTCAGGTTATCATCCGAACCCCCTCCAGTATTAAGTTGCAAGCAACGGATAACTGCTTTAAAAAAGTGTGTAAGGTAAACTATACACTTGTTCCATGAAGAAGAGACCGTTGTGTTTATCCCTAGTGGCAACAACACATCTACAACCTTAGAGATTTCTGTTACTTCCCTTATATTAAATAGAGGCATGAACCCACTATCGAGCATAAATACCCCCTCTTGGAGTCAGTAGCATCTACTTGGCCAAGATAGCTACTAGAAACAGAGAGCATGCAAGATCACAAACAACACAAACATGATAGAATTAATAAGACAAATCCATTAATGAATATGACATAGTAATCTCAATATCCATCGGATCCCCGCAAACACAACATGCATGATTACAAATAGATGATCTTGATCATGAACGGAGCTCGCAAGATCTAAACATGGTAGCAAAAAGGAGGATATACAACCATCTAGCTACTACATGGACCCGTAGTCCAAGGTGTAACTACTCACACTTCATAACGGAGGCTGGCATGATGAAGAAGAAGGCCTCTGGGATGATCTCCCCTCCGACAAGGTGCAGGAAAGAGCTTGAGATCCCCCTCGATCCAGGGCTAGCCCGGGCCGCCAGGGTGTGTGGCCCCCTAGTGCCTCCCCTCCGTCTCGTACTCTGGCTCCGTGTTCCCCACGGTAAAATATTGACTTTGGCTTTTGTACCTTCCAATTCCGAGAATATTTATTTTCTGCCTTTCTGGAACCAAAAACAGGCAACTGGCAACGTGGCATCTTGTTAATAGGTTAGTACCAGAGAACATATAAAAACACCTCAAAGTGTAGACAAAGCAAAGCAAAGTAGATACTAAACAAGCATGGAACATCAAAAATTATAGATACGTTTCCGACGTATCAAGCAACCCCCAGCTTAACTCCTGCTCGTCCTTGAGTAGGTAAGTGATAAAAAGAATAATTGTGGATGTGACATGCACCATAAAAATTAAGATCAAACCATTTGCAAGCATTGAAAAATGGGATCAAAGAACTCTAAACATGAGCATGAAATATGGAGCTCTAACAGTAAGACAAAGTAACTATGCATGCAACATGAAAGGTTACAAACAAAGATCATGAATAACATGCATTGAAAAATGTTTGTTTTTTTGTTTCACATACAGAAAACATGGAATAGTGGCATTCATCTTGTCCCTCATGGAGTAGCAAATAGATGCTTAGGACACCTTCAAAGTTCATAAGAGTGACTAGATACAAATAGCACAAGAAAAAGTAATATCAACAATATACATCAATCAATAAGTTTTGGGACAATGCACATAGAACGAAGAATGGCAACTATGCTCTCTTAATTGGTGCCTAAAGATAGAATATGGAGACTCAATATAATGGTGGAAGAAAGGCCCTTTATATAGGGAAGCAGGGATTTCAAGTCTCAAAAAGAGCTTCCAAAAATTATGGTACTTGTTAGCTTTCAGCTCTCATTGCCCCTATCATAAGCATCTTGAAGTGATTAAGGTTAAAGTGAAAAAACTATGGAGTATATGCATGACAAAGTATAAGTTGGCAATCTCATGTCCCTTGAATACGAGGTTCGCTCCTCATGCTACTCAAGTTTAGTTACTTGCAAGTTCTTGTCATAGTAAGTACATGTGTATCATAGAGAAACACCAACGGGGTACCCCTTGCACATGATACACGAGCTATCCCATAATCAAAATGACAAGGAAAGCAGACAATGAGCATCTCAACAATCTTCTTATTTACCATGGGAATATGGTGCTTTTTTCTCTTTTTCCTCTTTTCTCATGTTTTTTTTGTCAATCTCTTTTTTTCCATCTCTTTTTTTTTCATAAGAAGAATGCTTCGTAGATGTCATTATGGTGATGCTGCAAGTTTACACCATGATTAGGCATGTCTTAGGCTAGCATTCCAGGCGTTTCTCTAACACACATACATAGCTTCATGGACTTACAAGCTCCCCTTTCATTTCACACCGACGACATCCATAGACAAAATAGCATGATATCAACTGTGTACTAGTACAAGTGCAATGTTGAAAGCATTCCTCGTGACAGCATGGTTCTGCTAATTCCAACGTTTAAGTGCAAGCATATACAACATAGATGATACAATGGTTCAAGTTTATTAGGGTAAGAAAAATAAAGTGTGCCATCAAGTTTGTGAGATCTTTAATCACTAAGTTTTCACATAATAAAATACATTTTAGTTGGAAGATAGATGAAAACAAGAATATACTTGGAATGGTATAACACACCATACATAGGAATTTATAGTGGACACTTTGGAATAACATGGTTTCTTGGGAGTTAGATGCATGAGTAGAGCTTACTCATACAAGTGGAGGCTAGCAAGACTGGGAGCGACCAACTAAAAGAGCAATAATGTCCATAATCACGCAGAGCGACAAAACATTACTAATCAAAGCATAAAGTGGTACTAAAAGTCAAGGACTAAATGATCATAGAGGCTATGGTGACTTGTTATAGTCATAACATGGTGTGAGCATGTGCCAAGTCCACCCAAACAAAGCATCAAGGGAGAATATCACAATACTATGCTTTTGTATGCTAAAACAATGCATGATTATTTCAAGGAACACTAAGAAATCCCAATTGTTTGGAACAAGTCATGCTACAGTAATAATCACTAAGCATAAGGTCAAAACAACACCTAGCATGACATGCTAAAGTCTAAGTCATAGTCAAAGCAAGCTCCTCTTGTACTACTCAAGCAAGAACTTTCTACTCCTCCAACACCAATCAACTTATTTGAAACAACACAACGAGAACGGGGGTCCAAACTACTTTATTAAAGCAAACTAAGCAAACCAAACGAAAACTAAGACGCTCCAAGAACAACACAACAGTGCATGAAACAATAAAAATGAAGTGTCTACAAAGACCTGAGATTTTTATTGATGAAGAAGGGGATGCCCAAGCCATCCCCAAGCTTTGACGCTTGTACCTCTTGAATATTTCTTGGGGTGACACGGGGTGGCATCCCCAAGTTTGAGCTTTTGTCCATTCTTCATCTCATTACATCATTCTTTCTCTACACCTAAAAATTTTCCTTCATACAAAACTTCACACAATCTTCATTAGCAACATTAGTGTATTCAAAAGATAATAGACATTTGGGTTTAGATATATAACAACAAAACTTTCACTAAAAACAAAAGCTACTGTAGAAATTCCATCAAAAAGCTCAATTTCCTAAAAAGAACCCAAAAAGGAATCAATAAGAAGCAAATGCAAATAATGGCAGAAATCTATCAAAACAGACCAGCAGGTAGAAACCGATTTTTTAGAAGACCTTCTGTTGCTCAAATCAAAAAGTGTCTAACTAACGAAAGTTATCTAACATACTCGGGGAATTATTCAGAAAATATCAGCTTAATCTGACTTACAGAGATTCCTCACGATTTTTTTACGGTGGAGCATAAAAATATGTTTTGGAACAGCAACTCCTAAATCTTACTTCCCTCTCATTAGATGTCATTATTGGCACAAAAATCAAATAAAAAGGATAAGGAGAGGTCATTACTGAAGTAATACATTCCAAGACTCAAGAAAACTTTTGGGTTATCTCCCAATAAGTACTTTTCTTTAACACCTTTAAGTTAGGCATAAGAAGCAAGAATTAAGTATTTTCAAATGAAAAAGCATTAACATCAAACCTTGCTTTCAAAGGACGAGCAAAAAGCAACTTCTCTCTCCTCATAGGGAAGTGTTCAATACCTTTCTTGAATGGAAATTTATATTTAATGGTGCCTTCTTTCATATCAATGATGGCACCAACAGTCCTAAGAAAAGGTTTTCCCAAAGTAATAGGACAAGAAGCATTATATTCAACATCCAAAACATAGAAATCAACAGGAACATAAGCATTGTTAACCATAATAAGAACTTCATTAACACTCTCCATGAGTTTCTTTTTAGCATTTCATTAAGTGGAACATCCAAATAACAATCTTCCAAAGGTGGCAAATCAAGCATTTCATAAATCTTTATAGGCATAATAGATACACTAGAACCAAGGTCACATGAAGCTTTGAGATCAAAGTCATTCACTTGAATATTAATAATGGGTTCCCAACTATCTTCTACTTTCCTAGGAATAGAGGCTTTGTGTTTCAACTTCTCTTCCTTAATTTTAATAAGAGCATATGTAATGTGTTTGGTGAAAGCCACATTCATATCACTAGCATCATGACTTCTAGCAAGCTTTTGTAGGAACATAATCACTTCAGAAATATTGCAACCATCAAGATCAAAATCAAACTTAGCAGCACTAGTAGTAGAATCATTGGGTTTAGGCATTGTGGTAGGAGGAATAGGGACTTCTTGTGGTTTAGTGGCATCCATATTGGTGGTGGTGATAGTGCACACACTATTGTTTCTAGCAATTTAAGCTTCTCTTTCCCACTTAGCATGTAGTTGGGATAAAATTCTATCATTTTCATCAATAGTAACTTGTATGGCATAAGTAGCAGCAAAGGTACTTTCCAAAGTTTCAAGTTAGCAGCCATTTTATTAATCAAAGAGGACCGTGCTTCAGACAAAGAGGAAATATTTTTCTCAACATTCAAAAGCTTTTCCTCCACAATCTTGTTGAAAGTGGTTTGTTTACTAATAAAGTCTTTGAGCATGACTTAAAGTTCAGAAGGGCCACTTCTAGTATTGCTGTAGGAGTTTCCATAGGTATTGCCATTATTAGGAGGATAAGGCCTATAATTGTTGTTACTACCAAAATTATTCCTATAGGCATTGTTGTTGAAATTGTTGTTTCTAATGAAGTTCACATCAACTTGCTCTTCTTGAGCAACCAAAGAGGCTAAGGGAACATTATTAGTATCTAAAGGAGCTTTCCCATTAACAAGCATAGCCATGATCACATCTATCTTATCACTCAAAGAGGAGGTTTCTTCAACAGAATTTACCTTCTTACCATGTGGATCTCTCTCAGTGTGTCATTCAGAATAATTAACCATCATATTATCAAGGAGTTTTGTTGCAACACCGAAGGTGATGGTCATAAAGGTACCTCCAGCAGTTGAATCCAACAGGTTTCTTGAAGAGAAGTTTAAACCTGCACAAAAAGTCTGGATAATCATCCAAGCAGTAAGTCCATGAGTGGTACAATTCTTAACCAAAGATTGCATTCTTTCCCAAGCTTGAGCAACATGTTCATTATCAAGTTGTTTAAATTTCATAATATCACTTCTCATAGATATAATCTTAGCAGGAGGATAGTGTTTTCTAATAAAAGCATCTTTTTACTTAATCCAAGAATCAATACTATTTCTAGGCAAGGATAACAACCATTCTTTAGCTTTTCCTCTCAAGGAGAAAGGAAACAACTTGAGCTTAATAATATCTCCATCTACATCCTTATATTTTTGCATCTCACAACGTTCAACAAAGTTATTGAGGTGGGCAACATCAGCATCAGAACTAGCACCATAAAATTGCTCTCTCATCACAAGATTCAACAAAGCAGGCTTAATTTCATAAAAGGTAGCATCCGGAGCATGTGGAGCAATAGGAGTACTTAAGAAATCATTGTTGTTTGTGCTAGTGAAGTCACACAACTTGATGTTCTCAGCATAGTTCATTTTGGCAAAAGTAGAGCAAGCCAACAGCAGCAGCAACTAGAGTAGGAACTAATTTTTTATGTGTTTTTGATAAGAGAAAGAAAACCAAACTAAACTAAAAAATTTGGAGTTTTTGATAAAAAAGATTTAAACAAAACCAAGCAAAAGAAACTAAGCAAAACAAAAACAAAGTAAAGAGAAAGGTTATAAAGGACTCCCCTTGTGAAGACGTCCTCACACTCCGCGGCAACGGCGCCAGAAAACTTGTTGATGGCGCATGATAGCGCTTCGTTGGGAGACCCCAAGAGCAAGGAGTGGTGAGCACAGTAGAAAGTCTTCCCTCAGTAAGAAACCGAGGTTATCGAACCAGTAGGAGGAAGGAAATGACTCAAAGGTGTTGCTTGCAACTTGGAGACCTGCACAACACAAACTCAAGACTTTGCCCCAACGAACAGTGAGATTGTCAATCTCACCGGTTGCTGTAATAAAGGATTAATTGTATGGTGTGGAAGGTAATAGTGATTTGTAGAACGTAAATAGTAATAGTGGAAGATGTATCAATGGTAAAGATTGGACCGGGGTCCATAGTTTACTAGAGGTGTTCTCCTTAATATAAACAAACATGACACGCTGGATAAACAAATTACAACAGGGCAATTGACAGGACTGAGCAAGGCATAACAATGCAATACTAGACATTCATGATCCTATGAGATTCGATTGTGCAATATAACAAGATACATAGACCACCATCCAACTGCATCTATCACTAGAAATCCACCTTCGGCTT
Organism: Avena longiglumis; assembly: GCA_030063025.1. NCBI lineage: Eukaryota > Viridiplantae > Streptophyta > Magnoliopsida > Poales > Poaceae > Avena > Avena longiglumis. The sequence continues at coordinate 6,423,019 of CP125973.1, forward strand.
TGTTCGATTTCATGGGTTTTAATCCACCAGCGGATTCAACCCCTGTAGGGATTGGGTGAACCCCGCACATCACCCTAGTCCACGCTAACCCCTCTCCCCACATTCCCTGTTTAACCCTGCTGCTGTTGTCCGTTCGGTTAATCCCTGCATAGGCAGTGACATGCATAGACAACGACTAGCCCAGGCGGTACAAGCAGCAAGCAGATGTAGAGCACGTATCAGATATTAAAAAAGCAACAACTTTGAATCAGCTTTCAGGGCATCAATCAAAACTACTTTCTCCGTCTAAAAATAAGTGACTTGGATTTGTCTCGATTTGTATGTATCTAGACGCGTTTTAGTGCATAGATACATTCGAACATAAACAAATGCAACTCACTTATTTATTGACGGAGGAAGTAGACTAAATGAGAATGATCTCTCAAATAAATAAAGCATGAAGTGCTTTGAAATATTAACAACTGAAGAATCAGTTCATTATCAGTGCCATAAGCAGATAAATAAATTTATTCAGTTTCAAGAATCGAGCATCAACTTCTTTTATTCAGTTTCATCCTCCTCCTCCTTTCTCTTTCTAATGTGATCCCTCATTCTCAAATCCATGCAAAGACTTAAAAATAAACAGGCCACTAGTTACCAGTAGAAAAATAGATAGTGTAAAACAGAATATGTGCTAAAATGGAACATACCAACAAACTGTAGCTAACATGTATAATAAGAACTACATCATCACCATGAATAAGCTGACAGGTTGGTAGAAATTTGCTGTAAAATCTAGACTATTTTTTGTGCTGAAAGTTTAGAGGAAAAGACACTATCATGTAATAAACAAACACCTCTTATGCAAGTTACATTATACGTTAAGTTAAGCTTCAACAGCAAAAAGAACAACATGCTTCTTTACTTGGTAAAATAATCCAAACCATTCTTCTTTAGTTCAAGAAGAACAACATGCTTCTTTAGTCCAAAAAGAACATACCAAGTGATTGACGGTTGACAATTGCAGACCTGCTACTACATATATCCAAAACATTCTTTGCAAAATAATCATTTCTACTTCAGATACCTACTTCGTACTTGAATTTCCTTATCTTAGTCCATGTCACAATCAAAATTGTTAACAAAACATTTATCTTATTGGACTAGAACATGTCAAATTGTTAAATTGAGTAATTCATTCCCAGTTTGTTCCCATATTCAGAGACGAGAGAACAGTTATTAAAGAAACAATATACATTGGAAGGAATCACAGAATGCAAGAATCGGGAATACATTGAAAGAAACAGTATACATTGGAAGGAATCACATAAAGAACTATACTACTGTCTACTAAAGTGTACAATGATTTGATAAAATACTTTAATCCGGAATGGCATGCGTACTATGCAGTGACGTTCTTATGGAGAAGAAAGCATCAGATGAACAACTGATATCATGAATGATTTAAAAACTAAATACTCCCTCCGACCTATATTAGTTGACACAAATTTGTCTAGATTTAGATGAATCTAAACACTATTTAGTATATAGGTTCATCCAAATTTTGTCAAATCCAAGTCAAATAATATTGGTCGGAGAGAGTACAAAATTTGGTGAGAAACCACAGACCTAGCAAGCCCCCATATTATCCCCAATAAAAAAATACACAAGAAGCACCAAGATTAAAAGAAAGCAACAACCTGCAACAATCTAGAACCGAGCAAAAATGATCTCACAATGATAGGTGACAATCGAATCTACGAGTAGTGCTACTAGTAATACTACCCCCGTGCATCCATAAATCGAATTCTACAGCTAATTACCGCTCATCTACCACACAGGTCTAGCTAGGCTCTCATACATGCCAGCTCTTCCTTCACACGCGTCTCTTTCAAAAAACAAGAAAAGAACAACCCATCTCGCTGATGTACGAACATGGCAAGAACCTACCACTACCGACCACGCCAAGAACCCTAGAAATTTTTACAAGACAGCTGCCAAAACCCTAGAAACTGTGAGATGATGAGGATGAAGATTAGGCGCTTACCAGTACGAAGTAGGCGGAAGCAGAGATGACGCCGGTGGTAACGTCCCAGGGGCACCAAGCTCGCATGGGGTGAGGTCTCCGGGTCAAGCTAGCGTCGCCGGTTGGAAAAGGGGAGGGGGGAGGAGCACACGTCTTTGATGTAGATTCCTTGTGCCACTGTCGTCCCTAGCCGTCGTTGTCTCTCCGTCCCAGCCGCCACTGTCTCTCCGCCATAGCCGCCGCCCACCCTCAAAATCGGGAGATAGAAGTGAGATATGTGGGGATTTCTTCCACGGGTCTGGGGTCGTGTGTTGTTTCCCCTCCAAAATGAAGAGGGTCGGGATGGAAAAGAGCGGGTTAGACTCCCGGACAGGACTAACCGAACATGTCAAACAAATAAACCGAGATTAAAACCATGTGTATCTCGTCCCGACTGATACACGGGGATATCGCCACGATTCCAGCCAGGTTGGGTTCAAACGAACAAAGCCTTCAAGTTATCATCCGAACCCCCTCCAGTATTAAGTTGCAAGCAACGAATAACTGCTTTAAGAAAAGTGTGTAAGGTAAACAATCCACTTGTTCCATGAACAAGAGACCATTGTTTTCTCCCTAGTGGCAACAACACATCTACAACCTTAGAGATTTCTGTCACTTCCCTTAGATTAAATAGAGGCATGAACCCACTATCAAGCATAAATACCCCCTCATGGAGTCACTAGCATCTACTTGGCCAAGATATCTACTAGAAACGGAGAGCATGCAAGATCACAAACAACACAGACATGATAGAATCAATAATACAAAACCATTAATCAATCTGACATAGTAATCTCAATATCCATCGGATCCCCGCAAACACAACATGCATGATTACAAATAGATGATCTTGATCATGAACGAAGCTCACAAAATCTAAACATGGTAGCACAAAGGAGGAGATACAACCATCTAGCTACTACATGGACCCGTAGTCCAAGGTGGAACTACTCACACTTCATACCGGAGGCTGGCATGATGAAGAAGAAGGATCCAGGATGATCTCCCCTCAGGCAGGTTGTCGGGAAGAGCTTCAGATCCCCCCGATCTAGGGACGATGGTGGCGGCGTCTACAGACGGTTTCGTGGAATATTGATTGGGTACTTAGGGTTTCTGCATCGGGGGTCTTTATAGGCGAAGAGGTGAGGCAGGGGGCGAACAGGGTGGTCACACACACCCCAGGCGCGGCTAGGGCTAGCTCGCGCCGCCAGGGGTGTGTCCCCTGGTGCCTCCCCTCTGTCTCGTACTCTGGCTCCGTGTTCCCCACGGTAAAATATTGAATTTGGCTTTTGTCCCGTCCAGTTCCGAGAATATTGATTTTATGTCTTTCTAGAACCAAAAACAGAAGAAAATAGGTAACTGGAACTGTGGCATCTTGTTAATAGGTTAGTACCAGAAAACATATAAAAACACCTCAAAGTGTAGATAAAGCAAAGCAAAGTAGATACTAAACAAGCATAAAACATCAAAAATTATAGATATGTTTCTGACGTATCAGAGACTTCGATTTAAGTGCCCAACAACGGCTATATGTCGTGGGGGGGCTATATAAGGCCCCCTTCTTCCTCATTGGGTCGTTGGCTTGCATCCTCTCTCTCCTCCATTATTTCTACCTTCTAGATCTTGCAAATACTCTCAATCCCTCCCATATTTCTTGAATATTTTTGGGGAATTTGAAAGAGGAGATCTAGATCTACAACTCCACCAATCCATCTCTCCTCTATGTGAGGGGAACATCTTGGGATCTAGATCTTGGTGTTTCTTTTCTGGATTTCCTCTTGTGTTCATCCTCTCTTATTCCCCCAATAGCTTTTGTATCTTTGGTGGAATTTTAGAGTGAAGGACTTTCCATTTTCATTAGGTGCATCGGTTTGAGTTCTCCTCGAAGGATTTGGTTGGTAAAAATCAAGAAGCTTGTCCCTCTTGGTTTCTTGGAACCCTAGACGGTGTGTGGCATTTGTGATGTGTTCTTGGGGCCTCCAATCAAGTTGTGGAGCTTTCCTCAAGCTAGTGGCCTTGGTGGTGATTATTGAGAGCCTCCAATTAAGTTGTGGAGATTGCCTCAATCTTATACGGGTTTGGTGACCGCCCTCAAGTGTCCTATAGTGGATTGGGTGCTTGTCGTGCGGCGTGTGCTCGGGAGAATAGGGTGAGGCCTTTTTTGATGTTGGTGGTCTTAGTACCTCCCACCCTCCAACGATACGTACTCCCTTGTAGGGAGGAACTCGGTAAAATATCATCGTCCCCGCGTGCCTTGGTTATCTTTATACCCGAACTCTTTACTTATGCACTTTACATTGTGAGAGCCTTCGTGCTTGAAGTAATCTATCTTGCTATCATTATTGCTTGTCTATCTTGAGGTTCTAAGGTTTAACCATTTTTTGGAATTTTGCTGAGTGGATAATGTGATATATTGTGTCACTGACAGGTGGGGTCAAATCCGAGTTAGCTTCCACCTGGTAAGTGAAACCTTTTGTACCAAGGCTATTCTAGCTAGAGAGAATGACACGTGGGGCCAAAGGATGAGTCATCTTCCACTTGGCATGGACCAAGTCAATATGGCGAGTGGGGTTGCTGAACTAATGTCATGATGATGTCACCTCGACGGAGAATTGTTGACCGACGATGACTCGCGGACGGCGTGGCCAGAATATGGTACTACTAGATGTGTACCTAGCCCCCTCAATTCAGTGTTCAGCAATGAGTCGAACGGACTAGACCACGGTCTAAATGGTCATCGTCTCCGATGACAGTAACAACCTACTATAGCGGCGCACAGTGGCACCCACTCCAAATGATGCTACATTTAATCCAACACACACTTTTAGTACCGAAGGATGTGCAAGGATATTTGGAAGTTAACAGCGTAGTCAATTCTACCTAAGTGCATTCGAGATGAGATCCATCTAAAACCTAAAATGCGCTCTAGATATACCTTGCATATGTTATGCTTCTCCTTGACTGCTCCCTAGCGCGGTGATTTATCCTGTGGTGGCTTCTCCGATGAGTTCCCGAGCGGCGCGAGCGAGAGAACTCGAGAGGGGGAAATTAAGGAGTGAGGAGGGTCTAGGTCAGCTCGGCTGGTATTTATAGGTGGCGGTTAAATCGGTTTCGTTGGCCTCTGACGACAAAGATTGCACCTCCGAGGCAGTTTCGGCGGCGGATGGTGTTGGAATTATGCCCTAGAGGCAATAATAAAGATGTTATTATTATAATTCTTGTTCATGATAAAGTTTATATTCCATCTTTGGAATTGTATTAGCGGAAACTTTAATACTTGTGTGGTTTGTGAACAACACCGTGTCCCTAGTACGCCTCTATGGACTAGCTCATTGATCAATGATGGTTAAGGTTTCCTAACCATAGACATGAGTTGTCAATTGATAATGAGATCATATCATTGGGAGAATGATATGGTGGATAGACCCAAACTAAGCGAAGCAATTAGATCGTTCATCGTGTTCATCTTTGCGAAGCTTTTCCTATGTCAAATATTGTATTCCTTAGACCATGAGATAATGCAACTCCTGACCGGTAGGAAGAAAGCTTTGAGGTCATAAAACGTCATCCTATGAGAGGGTGATCATAAAGGTGTCTCTCGGTGATCGGAAAGTATCATTGGGTTGTATGTATCGAGATGGGATTTGTCCCTCCCAAGTCGGAGAGATATACTTGGCCCACTCGGTAATCGATATCAACACCGCTTGCAAGCATGTGGTTAAGGAGTTAATCACAAAGTGATATCGGATTACGGAACGAGTAAAGTACTTCTGTGAACGAGATTGAACTAGGTATGACGGCACCTGACGATCGAATCTCGGGCAAGTAAAATATCGCGAGACGAAGGGAATATATATATGGGATTAATTGAATCATGGCATCGTGGTTCATCCGATATGATCATCGATGAATGTGTGGGAGACGATGAGGGTGCCCAGACCCCGTTGTTGATTATTGATAGAAGATCATGCGCATATTCTCGAACCGCAGGTCACACATAACGTATCTCGGCTAGGATAGATTGGATAATTGGTTTATGAATTTTTGTTGAGTCTCGGATGGGATCCGGGATATCACGAGAGGTTAGGAATGGTCAGAATAAGATTCATATAAGGCGGTGCAGTTTTGGAGTTGAATTGTTGGTTAATCGGTATTGTCTGAAGCTTCTAGAACCTTCGGAAGGGACCAACGTGGCCCCACCCGGGAGGGAATGGGCCTATGAGGGAGTGTCCTGGCGCATTGGGCCAGGGCACAAGGCCCCATAGGGCCCAGCCGATCCTAGATAAGTTTAAACTCGTTTAAACTAGAGATAGATTTCTAGATAAGGGAGAGTTTAAATCGTTTAAACTAGAGATAGGATTTCTAGATAAGGGAGAGTTTAAATTGTTTAAACTAGAGATAGTCTTGGAGGAGGGCAGGCTGGGCCTCTATATAGAGGGTGGTGCGCCTCCCACTACCACACACCTTCCTCCAAGCCCTAGTCGCTTTGCTACCTTCCTCTCTCCCTCCCGATTTGCTTGTGGCGAAGCCCCAGAGAAATTCTCCACCATATACACCACGCCGTCGTGTTGTAGATCCAATCTATCTCTCCACCATACTCTGGTCCGAGGAAGGAGGAGACGCCGAGGTCTTTGCTGCGTGTGCATCTCACGGAGGCACCGCCACTTGTGGTGCTAGATCGGATCGGATCGCGAGGAGGAGAAGCGAATGCGACTACATCACCCACGTTCCTAAGAGCGTTCATTGTCGCGAATCTTCAAGGGTATGAAGATCTAATCCAATCTCTCTCGTTGATTGCATCTCCTAGATTAGATCTTGGCTTTCCCTCTTCGCATCCGTAGAAAATTTTGATTTACTATGCCGCGAAACCCTTGAGGGTATCGAGCTAGATCTATGCGTAGATGTGTTTCACGAGTAGAACGCAACATGGTTGTTGCGGGCGTTGATGTTTTCTGTTGCAAGCCTCTTGTTTGTGTTCTTCTTATGACGCGGGATAGTGAGATTGAAGCGGTCTAGGCCAACCTTATGCGACGTCGTTCGCGAGACCGGCTCCGCACTTGATGTGTGGCTTGTTCCACACATGCGGCTGGTGGATGTCAGTTTCTCTCACTATAGTTTCCATGGGATTAACACCGGAGTTTGGCAACCATAATATCACCGTTGTGGCTTTCCGTAGTAAGAATCGTTCTTAGCATCTACTCCCATAAGCCACGTAAAACATGCAACAACAAAGTAGAGGCGTCTAACTTGTTTTGCAGGAGTGTTCTGTGATATGGTATGGCCCAAGATGTGATGTGTATATTGTATCGATGATCATGTTTTGTAATGTTTCACGACTTGCATGTCGATGAGTACACAACCGGAAGGAGCCATATGGTTGTCTTTATAATTGTGTATGACCTGAGTCAACTTCTTATACGCCATGTAATAGCTTTATTTTATCGCTAAGTAGTTAGCAATAGTTGTAGTTGCTATTCGGTGGAGGCAATCATGGTGGAGTGATGGAGATCATCTTGAACGCACAAGATGGAGATCATTCTTGTGATTGGCTATACCATGTCACATAAAGTTATATGCATGTGATGTTTTCCTTTATGTATCTTATTATGCTTAGATCATGACGGTAGCATTATAAGATGATTCCTCACTTAAAGATCAAGATAAAAGCGTGTTCTCCCCAAGTATGCACCGTTGTGAAAGTTCGTGTCCAAGCATCACGTGATGATCGGGTGCTATAGACTCTCGCTCACATACAACGTGCAAGCCGATTTGCACTGCAGAGAAATGGGTCTAGCAGCGAGCCTAGCATGTACAGACATGGCCTCGGAACACAAGAACCGAAAGGTTAAGCATGAGTCATATGAATGATATGATCGACACTTTGTTGTCCACCATTGAAACCACATCTCTTCTCGTGATGATCAGATTAGGTGTGGTGAATTTGGATCGTGTTCACTAAACAACTTGAGGGATGTTGAATTTAGTGGGAGTTCATCTAGTAATTTGATTAAGTTGAACTGTTTATCATGAACATAGTCTAAATCGTACTTGCTAATACTGTATATCCCATGGCCAAATCCAACTTCAACTTCAACGTTTTTGCTGAGAAGGAAAAGCTTAGAAACAATGGGTCTAACTTCACCAATTGGTTCCGCAATCTAAGAATCATTCTGTCTGGCGGACAAAAGGACTATGTCCTTGGTAAAACGTTAGGTGACCCCCTACGGCCGGTGATGAGAAAGCTGTCTATCGACGACGCAAAGATGTTTATGGTGTGATTAAGAGCACCATGTTGTTTGCTATGGAACCGGAGCTTCAAAATCGTTTGAAACCTATCACGGGCCCTTTGAGATTCTCGAGGAGCTGAAAACCATGTTTCAGACTCAGACCATTAGAGATATGAGATCTCGAGAAGTTCTTTAAGCGCAAGATGGAGGAAGGGAGTTAGTTAGTGAGCACGCCATAAAGATGTCGGGCTACACTCAACGCCTTTGAGAAACCTGGAATGCGATTCAAATGAGCTCAAGATTGACAGGTTCCGCAATCACTCCTCGGCTACAAAAGTTTTGTAGTGACTCATAATCAGATTGGTTCCATCGATATTTACGAGCTCTTCGCAAAGTGAAGGCTGCGGAAGTGGACATCAAGAAGGATAATCACATGTTGATGGTCAACAAGCCCTCCTTTAAGAAAGGTAAGGGAGCAAAGCCCTTCAAGAAGGGCGGCAAGCGCAATGCCCTGCGAGAAGAAGCTCGTCCGGTCCCAAGCGGACCTCGAGTGCTTCTATTAAGGACAAGGGTCCCGAAGGCGCAACCATCAAAATACTTAGCGGACAAGAAGGCTGGCACCATCAAAGGTATATTTGATATACATGTTATTGATGTTTTCCATACTAGCCCTCGTTGTACTGCCTGGGTATTTGATACTGGTTCACTGCTAATATTTGTAACTCGAAACAGGAGCTACGGAATAGAGCAAGGCTTGCGAGGATGAGGTGACGATGCGCGTTGGCAGCGGATCAAGAGTTGATGTGATGGCGTGCACGCTCTCCTTAGTTTTACCTTGGGATTAGTTTTAAACCTTAATAAGTGTTGTTATGTGCTGCGTTGAGCATGAACATTATTTCGGATCGTGTTTATTGCAAGACGGTTATTCATTTAAATCGGAGAATAATGGTTGTTCTATTTATATGAGTAACATCTTTTATGGTCATGCACCTCTTGTAAATGGTTTATTTCTTCTAAATCTCGAAAGGGATGAAACACACATCCATAACATTGAGGCTAAGAGATGCAAAGTAGATAGTGATAATACTACTTATTTGTGGCATCGCTGCTCAGGTCATATTGGTGTAAAGCGCATGAAGAAACTCCATTCTGATGGACTTTTGGAGTCTCTTGATTTTGAATCATTTGACACATGCGAACCATGCCTCATGGGCAAGATGATCAAAAACCCGTTCTCCGGTATGATGGAGTGAGCAACGGACTTGTTGGAAATCATACATACCGATGTATGCGGACCGATGAGTGTTTCGACGCGCGGTGGATATTGCTATTTTCTCACTTTTACCGATGACTTAAGTAGATATGGGTATATCTATTTAATGAAACATAAATCTGAAACGTTTGAAAAGTTTAAAGAATTTGAATGAAGTGGAGAACCATCGTAATGTAAAGATTAAGTTTCTACGATCCGGTGGAGGTGAATATTTGAGTTATGATTTTCTCACGCATCTTAAAGCAAGTGGAATCGTTTCACAACTCCACCCGGAACACCACGCGCAATGGTGTGTCGAGCAGGAATCGAACCCTATTAGATATGGTCCGATCAATGATGTCTCTTCTTGATTTGCCATTATCATTTTGGGGTTATGCATTAGAAACCGCTACATTCACTTTAAATAGGGCTCCATCTAAATCCGTTGAGACGACACCGTATGAACTGTGGTTTGGTGCTAAACCTAAGTTGTCGTTTCTTAAAGTTTGGGGATGCGGCTTACGCCAAGAAGTTGATCTGGACAAGCTCGAACCCAAAGCGAATGTGTCTTCATAGGATACCCTAAGGAAACTATTGGGTATACCTTCTATCACGAACCGAAGGCAAAGTGTTTGTCGAAAAACGGTTCCTTTCTTGAGAAGGAGTTTCTCTCGAAAGAAGTGAGTGGGAGGAAAGTAGAGCTAGACGAGGTTATTGAACCTTCTCTTGAATTGGAGAGTAGCGCAGACCTGAAATTGTTCTAGTGCCTTTGCACCAACAATAGAGGAAGCTAATGACAAGGATCATGAAGCTTGGACGATGTCATCTTGAGCGTCGCGGTCGACAAGGTCGCGTACCCCTCCCGAGTGGTGGCAACCCTGTCTTGTTGTCTTGTTGGTAGAAGACGGTGAACCTCACGAACTATGAGGAAGCGATGATGAGCCCAGGACTCGAGAAATGGTGGAAGCCATGAAATCGAATTGGGATCCATGAGCGAAAACCAAGTATGGACTTTGGTGGACCCTCCTAGCGACCGAAAGGCCGTTGAGTGCAAATGGATTTTCAAGAAGAAAGCGGACGCGGATGGTAATGTTACCGTCTATAAAGCACGACTTGTCGCAAAGGTTTCGACAAGTTCAAGGTGTTGACTACGATGAGACTTTCTCTCCGTAGCGATGTTTAAGTCCATTCGGATTTTATTAGCAATTGCTGCGTTTCATGATTATGAAATATGGCGGATGGATGTCAAGATCGCTTTCCTCAATGGGAACATTGATGAAGAGTTGTATATGATGCAACCCGAAGGTTTTGTCGATCCTAAGGATGTCGATAAAGTATGCAAACTTGATTCCATTTATGGTGAAGCAACCATCTCGGAGTTGGAACCTTCATTTTGATCAAGTGATCAAGAGCTTTGGATTTGTTCCAAATTGCTACGAAGCTTGTATCTACAAGAAAGTGAGTGGGAGCTCAGTGACGTTTCTGGTACTATATGTGGATGACATATTGATTATTTGAAATGACATCAACATGCTTAACGATGTGAAGAGTTATTTGAACAACTGTTTTTCAATGAAAGACCTAGGTGAAGCTGCTTATATATTGGGTATCAAAATCTATAGAGATAGACAAAGATGCCTGATAGCTTTAAGCCAGAGTACATACCTAGACAAAGTTCTGAAAAGGTTCAGAATGGATAAGGCAAAGAAAGGTTCGGTGCCTATGTTGTCAGGTAAGATATTGAGAAAGGCTCAGTGTCCACTCTGATGAAATGATAGGAAGCTATGAGCAAAGTGCCTTATGCCTCGGCCATAGGTTCCATCATGTATGCCATCTTGTGTACTAGACCGGATGTGTCCAATGCTCTTAGTTTGACGAGATATCAAAGTGATCGAGTGGAACATCGACAGCCGTGAAGAACATCCTAAAGTACCTAAATAGAACTAAAGAAATGTTCTTAGTCTATGGGGTGATGAACACTTGTCGTAAAGGTTACGTCGACGCTAGTTTTGACACGACAAGGATGATTCCAAATCTCGAGACGGATACGTTTATATTTTGAATGGAGGAGGCATGAGTGGAGAAGCTGCAAGCAAAGCGTGATCGCGGGATCTCTGATGAAAGCGGAATACATGGCTGCCGAGCGTCAAGTGAAGGAGTTTGGATCGAAACTTCATCGGAAGCTTGGCGTGGTTCCAAGTGCATTGGACCCACTTGGAGATATTGTGTGACAACAGGCGCCATAGCACTCGCTAAGGAGCCAAGATATCATCCAAAGACCAAGCATATCAACATAAGTTTCATATAATCCAAGATTATATAGCAGATGGAGATCTGAAGATTAGCAAAGTACATACGGATCTGAATGTCGCAGATCCATTGACTAAACCTCTTCCACGTGTAAAACATGATCAACACCTCAGTGCCATGGGTGTGAGATTGTTGCCAAATGTAAACTAGATTATTGACTCTAGTGCAAGTGGGAGACTGTTGAAATTATGCCCTAGAGGCAATAATAAAGATGTTATTATTATAATTCTTGTTCATGATAAAGTTTATATTCCATGTTGGAATTGTATTAAGCGGAAACTTTAATACTTGTGTGGTTTGTGAACAACACCGTGTCCCTAGTACGCCTCTATGGACTAGCTCATTGATCAATGATGGTTAAGGTTTCCTAACCATAGACATGAGTTGTCAATTGATAATGAGATCATATCATTGGGAGAATGATATGGTGGATAGACCCAAACTAAGCGAAGCAATTAGATCGTTCATCGTGTTCATCTTTGCGGCTTTTCCTATGTCAAATATTGTATTCCTTAGACCATGAGATAATGCAACTCCACAGTCGGAAGAAAGCTTTGAGGTCATCAAACGTCATCCTATGAGAGGGTGATCATAAAGGTGTCTCTCAGGTGATCGGAAAGTATCTGTTGGGTTGTATGTATCGAGATGGAATTTGTCCCTCCCAAGTCGGAGAGATATACTTCGGGCCCACTCGTGTCGATATCAACACCGCTTGCAAGCATGTGGTTAAGGAGTTAATCACAAAGTGATATCGGATTACGGAATGAGTAAAGTACTGCGTGAACGAGATTGAACTAGGTATGACGATCTCGACGATCGAATCTCGGGCAAGTAAAATATCGCGAGACGAAGGGAATATATATATGGGATTAATTGAATCGGCATCGTGGTTCATCCGATATGATCATCGATGAATATGTGGAGTCAATATGGGTGCCTGACCCTGCATTGATTATTGATAGAAGATCATGTACGCATATTCTCGAACCCGCAGGTCACACACTTAACGTATCTCGACGCTAGGATAAATTGGATAATTGGTTTATGAATTTTGTTCGAGTCTAGGATGGGATCCAGGATATCACGAGAGGTTCCGGAATGGTCCGGAGAATAAGATTCATATAAGCGATGCAGATTTTGGAGTTGAATTGTTCGGGTTAATCGGTATTATGAAGCTTTTAGAACCTTCGGAAGGGGACCAACGTGGCCCCACCTTAGGGAGGGGCATGGGCCTATGAGGGAGTGTCCTTGCCACATTGGGCCAGGGCACAAGGCCCCATAGGCCCAGCCGATCCTAGATAAGTTTAAACTCGTTTAAACTAGAGATAGGATTTCTAGATAAGGGAGAGTTTAAATCGTTTAAACTAGAGATAGGATTTCTAGATAAGGGAGAGTTTAAATTGTTTAAACTAGAGATAGTCTTGGAGGAGGGCAGGCTGGCCGCCTCTATATAGAGGGTGGTGCGCCCTTCCCACTCACACACACCTTCCTCCAAGCCCTAGCGCCTTGCTACCTTCCTCTCTCCCTCCCGTGTTTGTAGGCGAAGCCTGCAGTGAAATTCTCCACCATATACACCACGCCGTCGTGTTGTAGATCCAATCTATCTCCACCATACTCGCTGGTCCGAGGAAGGAGGAGACGCCGAGTCTTTGCGTGTGCATCTCACGAGGCACCGCCACTTGTGGTGCTAGATCGGATCGGATCGCGAGGAGGAGAAGCGACTACATCACCCACGTTCGTAACGCGTTCATGTCTTGAATATTCAAGGGTATGAAGATCTAATCCAATCTCTCTCGTTGATTGCATCTCCTAGATTAGATCTTGGCTTTCCCTCTGTTCGCATCCGTAGAAAATTTTGATTTACTATGCCGCGAAACCCTTCAGATGGCAGGGATGAGCTACAGACCTCAAGGGCTCAAGCCTTCCCTCAAAAGGCGCAGGAGAGGGTCCCGACCTCCATTTATAGGTCGAGAAGGGCGGTTCGACGATGAGGCGGTTCGTCTACAGCGACGTGCCAGCGACGGGGACGACGACACCCATTGTGTTGATACTTTTGCGAACCCCTCCCCCTAGAATGCTTGGGTTTATGTGCAAACATGGGGTAGAGCGGGTTGGGTTTGTTACTAGGCTGGTTATTGGCCCGCTGAAAGGATACGGATGTTGCCTAGAGGGGGGGTGAATAGGCGATTAAAACTTTTCCTAGAGTGGCTCAACAAAGGCGGAATAAAACTAGTGTTTACTTTGTTAAGCACAACCTAGAACAACTAAGGTTCACCTATGTACACCAACAACTTATGCTAAGCAATACAAGCGACAAAGTGATAGCAAGATATATAGTACTTCAAGCACGAAGGCTATCACAATGTAGAGTGCAAAAGTAAAGAGCTCGGGTATAGAGATAACCGAGGCACGCAGGACACCGATATTTTACCGAGTTCCTCCCAACATGGAGTACGTCTTGTTTGGAGAGGGGTGGTATCAAACCACCAACGCCATACAAAAGGCCTCCCTTATTCTCCGGTGAATCTCACCCCAATGGGATCGATCCACGCTTCCACTATCGGTGCACTTGTCGGTGGCAACCGGAACCTCTCACAAGGTTGGGGCACAACTCCACAACTTAATTGGAGGCTCCCAACAAATGCCACCAAGGCCACAATGCCACCAAGGCCACAAACCGTCTAGGGTTCCAAGAACCCAAGAGGGACAAGCTCCAATGAGTAACTCAAATCAAATCCTCCAAAGAGAACTCAAACCGATGCACCAAATTCAAATGGCAAGAACACCACAAAGGTGCTCAAATCTCTCTCTCCCAAATTCCACCAAAGCTACAAAAGCTTATGGGGGAATAAGAGAGGAATAACAATGGAGGAAATCCACAAAAGACTCCAAGATCTAGATCCCAATATGTTCCCCTCACTTAGATGAGAGATTGATTGGTGGGATTGTAGATCTAGATCTCCTCTTTCAAATCCCTCAAGAATATGCAAGAATCATTGGAGGGATTGAGAGAAAGAAAGCTCAAGAAGGTCAACAATGGAGAGGAAAACTTGCAAGAATGGTTCAGGAAGCATTGGGGAAGAAGGCCCCTTAAATAGGTTCCCAAAATCCAACTGAAGCCAAAACGCGAATCCCGGTACTACCGGACATTCCCGGTACTACCGGACATTCCCGGTACTACCGGACAATCCCCGGGGATCCCAGGTCGCCAAACGCACCTTTTTCAGTACCGACCGGTACTACGGGGCGGTACTACAGGACCTCCGGTACTACCGATCATCATCAACGAAACGGCCATAACTTTTGCATCCGGCTCGATTTTGATGATATTGGGCTCGTTTCGAAGAGGACAACAAGCTCTAAAAGATAATGCAAAGAAACATTATAGTCCAGCAAGGGAGGATAGATCCAAATGACGAAAGGTTTAACCTCTATCAAAAAGATGAACCGATAAAACCTCCAACATCAAAAAGTAATAGAAAATGCATATGAAATCCGTTTTCGATGAACGAGAGCTTGTCATGGAGATTAACACAAGCTCTAAATCCTCACATGAGTAAGAACCAAATAATGGAAGGTTTTACCTATCTCTAAAATACGAACCGGTAAAACCTCCAAGATCAAAACGCAATAAGATATAAAAGGGAAATCCGTTTTTGATGGACTAGAGCTTGTTATGGAGATTACCACAAGCTCTATATCCTCACATGGATAAGACCAAATAACAACCAAATATGATGATGCAAGTATGCAAAGGTTTGATCTCTCTCCGAACGATGTGACCGAGTTACTCATTCGAGCCCTCTTGATAGTACGGTTATCTATCCTAAACCCGGTCTCCCAACAAACATGAGACCGACAAAAGGGAAAACCTATCAATATTATACCTTTGCCTTGAGCAATCCACTTGAGATCGATGTAGACGATCTTGTCCTTCTCAAGATGGACACCTTTCTTGATTCCTCATCATCGATCCATGATCACCGAGGATGGCAAGCATCAAACATGAGATCTTCTATAGATGGCGATTTTGAGCTTGCACACATCTTCTTCTTATTTCATCTATCTTGAAGTCAACACATGCTCCAAGCAATGCCAATGGACAATTCCTACAAGTACAACTTAATACACACATTAGTCCATAAAGATTGTCATTAATTACCAAACCACACATGGGGCCCAACATGTTCTTTCAATCTCCCCCATTTTGGTAATTGATGACAATCCCTTAAGAGGGTTTATATAAGGAATATTATTGAATGAAATGGTAATACCAATATCAAATACTACAAAAGTATGTGATATTGGTACCACCACCATATATAGAGCAAACTCCCCCACAATCTATGCATGTGTGATGAACTTGAATTTCATTGCATATATTGCCAATCATTATCATTGGTGGAGTTTCCTCTATATATACCACATGCTAAGCATCAACAAAGATGCAAGAGCATGAGAGGCAAATGCACAAGAACAAACTCAATGCATAAACCAACTTCCCTTAAACCCTCTAAAACTTCTCCCCCATTGGCATCGATTGCCGAAATGGGTGACAAGTTCTAGAAGGCAAATATAGTAATAATTCCTCTAAAGGTGTGCCGCACATATCCAATGATGAATACTTGGGAGGGAGTAAAACTATATCGAGGATCCGATGATTGCCAAACTAAAGTCAAATGATGCAAGCAATTTACAAGATCCGACAAACCGAATGAAAACAACGAATGAGTCCAAATAAAAACAACAAGATGTTATGAAATGAGCAAAAGAGTGCTTCAAATAACAAATAGAGAAGCTCCCAAGATTTGTGCATACTTTATAATCATTGTATTTCAATACAAAAATGCACAAATATGGAATCCTCACTCCTCCATAAATATTTAAAACACAACAAATGTGAAAGAATGCAAATGAGTATTATTAAATGAATTAGATGAGCTCCCCAAAGAGCATGCACCAATTATGATAATTGCATTTGGGAACAAAGTGCATAGTCATGGAATCCTCACTCGTCCAAATTCATTTAATAATACACGGCATGAGAGAACAAATATGAGTGTCCGAAGATGTAGACAAGAGGAACAAGCACTCATAGGAAAATAAATTTGGAAGCCACCAAAGAATCAAAAGGAATAGAAAGGTGGTCTCCAAGGATTAAAAATCAACTAAAATTATCTTCTCATATGTGTATATGTCTCTAAGTGGAAAATATCACAAAGACATATTCCAAAGAAGAAAAATGCACACATAAAGAAGATTATACAAGAAAGCACATGAAAGGCAAAAATGAAGTCATAACATATATCAATAAGATTTTTGCTTCAAAGCATGGCCAAAGGCTCACATATATCTTATTGTATATAATGGACTTCAAACACAAACACACTACATATATTACAACTATCACCAAGGGAAAAGGAGAAAGTTGAAATATATGAAGAAAGGCAACAAGTATCATAAGATAAAATAGACTAGCAAAATCTCACTATTGCATATGAGAGAAGTTGATGAAATGATAGGCAATAAAATTGCTAGATTGACATATTTGGGATTGGAGGATCATATGCATGATTTTGCATAGTCCCAATTATATGCACTCATCTCAACTTAAACACATATACAATATAGAGTCCTCTTAAAACCATGGCTAGAACTACAACAATTACAAATACACTAATTCATGCTAGAAGGCAACCGACAAACGGTTGGATCAATATATATGAGCATGAGAAAGAGATACTTGTTACCGAGATATAATTGGTAGGATGTAGAGGATATGAATTCATTGATCATCCTATATCTTGTCTCAAATTTTCATGTATGCACCTCTTCTTCAAAATTGAGAGACAAGCATCCAATATATCTCCAATGTACCTAAAACACAATTAAGTACAAGATGGTCCCCAAACATATTGGGTCCAAAATAGTTAGAGAAACTACAATACATAGGAGAGACTCCACATAATTATGTGCATATTGATATGAAAATGAATTTCATGCACAACTTAGTCGATGGGAAT
Organism: Avena longiglumis; assembly: GCA_030063025.1. NCBI lineage: Eukaryota > Viridiplantae > Streptophyta > Magnoliopsida > Poales > Poaceae > Avena > Avena longiglumis. Next base: position 6,440,875 of record CP125973.1, read on the forward strand.
TGGTGGAGTTTCCCTTATATATTGGACCAAAGAAATCAAACATGCCTTAATATAAGAATATAGTAAATATGCATGCATAAAGCTTTCAACCAAAAGGAGATACAATTTGAACAAAAACACCAAGTAAACCTAGATGGCACACACAAGAGTGTGACAAGACAAGCGGTGTCCAAATTGTATCAAAGAACCAATTCAACACATGAACGATCACAAGTTCAACAAATGAACTAGGCTAAGGCCAAAAGAGCAAAAATAGATAGAAAAATAAAAATGCTCAAGGATTTATCTCATTCTAAAATGGTCAAATCAAGAAGCAATGAATGGGACAAAACCAACTCCCAAAAAGAGCAAGGTTCCAACAAGAAACCGAACTCCCCAAACTTCTCATGATGGCACAAATACCAAAACAAAAAGATTGAGGTTCCAATCACATAAAACCCGATATGGACCAAACAAAGAAGCATAAATATGAGTGTTCTAAATAATATAGGAGAGCTCCCCCATAGATAGTGCATTATGTAGGATTTTCCTTTTAGATGCAAAATGCACACAAATGGGATCATCACTAGTACCTACAATAAGTAAAACACAAGAGGATATCAATAAAATAAGAAGATCCACAAGAATCAAGGAAGGCTTGGGAGACAACACAAAACATTTTCTTGGCCAAAGATAGGATAAAATTAAGCAAGGGCCAAAGTGAATATGATCAATAAATTCTACCATAAGTTGGGTGCTCATTGTCCAAGGACAAGAAATATTGGGAATAATTTTCCCAAGGTAGCTTGCATGGATATCCAAGATCATAGTCACAACAATAAGCATATAACTAAATATAAGAATTGAGCATGATACTTCAAACAAGATTCTTGGTAGCTTCCAATAGTCACACAATCACTAGTGATTAGAGTAACTTGAAGCAAATGGTTTCCATGCGAATATAAATATCTAAATATGAGGAAACACATACCAAGAACCATTCTCATATACAAGATCCAACATAAGATCAATAAAGCCATTCAATCAAATTTGAACTTGTATGAGCAAATGTGTCACATAGGTGCTAGATAATTATCAATATCAATTCTAAGTGACACAACCTCGAATATTCACATTTTCTAGGATTGTAGTATGCACTAAGGATATGACTCCCCCATAATGTGATACTACCATAAAACCAACACGAGGCAAAAAGATACAAATAGAGATAATTAATGGACATTATAAAATTAAATTTCTCATGAGAATTATACCACATAGAGACTAGAAAATAATCCAATATAAATACTAGGTGGTAATCCTCATGTACACACATTTTTAGGATTGTGGAATGCCTAAGCATAACACTCCCCCAAAATGGTATAGTCCATTAATCTCTCACAAGAGCCAAATAAGATACCAAATATAAACAAGTAAGGCTACAATAGAAGAAACACACATACATGGTGTGCCACCTAATCATACACAAATATGTTTGATACCTCAAGATAATTAGGTGGAAAACACAACATGTACAAAAGCATGGAAGATACAAAACCAACACATGCACAAGGGGGCGAGTAACTTTCGATGAAATGAGTTAAGCATATGTTACCGCAAGGAGGAACATTGGAAATATAATAGGAGCAATATAATCCACATGACTTGGCTTGACAAAAATAATAATGAAGATCCCTTAATTCTTCATGATGTAGCCAAGACTCCAATGCCCTCCAACAAATACCTATTGATCAAGTTTTGGCTTGTTGGTCCCCAACCAAGTTGGGTCCTAAGAGGTTAGTCACAATAGGCTTGGCAACCCAAATGGTTCTTTTCTTGACACCACATTGAGCACCAACAAATTTGGCAAACACATTGCCAACATCATCCTTATGAAGTGAATAAGCATCATCAATCAAGATAGGATGGGATGAGGAGATACCAATAGTGCATGAGGAAGAAATGTGCCCCTTCTCGCGGCATATGTAGCAAGTTCTACTCTTGCCATCTTTCTTCTTGGATGAAGAAACAACTTGAGGAAGAGATTGAGTCTTCTTGGGAGGAAGCCCATCTCTAACAATATGTAGAGCTTGAGGCCGCTTCCCTTGTTTCTTCTTGCCAAGGTACTTCTTCTTTAATGGACAATGTTTGACATGATGCCCTTCTTCCTTGCACTTGAAGCAAACAATGTTGGCCGGATCCTTGACTTTATCTTGGCCAATCTTATTGTTATCCTTGTGCTTCAACTTGATAGTGGACTTGTTCTTGACATTGGAGTTGAATCCAAGCCCACTCTTGTCATTGGGGATTTTGCACACTCAAGATTTTGTTGAGTGCGGCCTTCCTTTGACCCTTTTTCAAGTCATTCTTCAAAGAAGTGACTTGAGCCTTGAGCTCTTTGATTTCCTCTACATGGTTAGTTTCAATACAAGTACTAGAGGAAGTAGATGCTACATTGTTAGAGCAACAAGGCATGGAATGTAATTCATCACGAGATATAGCATGGTTGTGAGAGGATGAATTACAAGGACTAGCACATGGCAATATAACATTTGGAGTAGATATAGTGCTAATGTCCACATGAGTCCCACTAGATGTTACCTTTGACATGATGGCCTCATGAGCCAACTTTAGCCTACCATGGGAGACTAGGAGATCCTCATGCGAGCTTAAGAGCTTAACATGGCTTTCTTCTAATTTCCCATAGTTGCTAGTTAGAAAAGCAAGTTGAGCCTTTAGCTCAACATTCTCCTTCAAAATAGATGCTTCACAAGAAATAGAGTTATTAGCACAAGCATCATTACTATTAGCAAGAGGTAAGGGCAACTTGTCAAGCTCTTTTGAATATGAGGCTTTAAGTTGCTCATGTGACTCGGTGAGTTTGATGAGCTCACCCTTTATGACCCTAGAGACATTTTTGAGGTGCTCAAAATCCTCAACAAGTTTAGCATAAGCAACTTCAAGTTCATCATTTTTAATCTTGAAGGAGTTAGCCACCGCAAGTTCTCTATCATGGTATTCCTTTACTCTAGATAATTCTAGAGTAAAAGTCTCCTCAAGAGATTCTTTGGTGGTTTGTTCTTCTTCAAGGGAGTCCTTTACTTGAGCAAGTTCATTAGCATATTCACGCTCAAGTGCAAACTTTTCATCAATTATGTTTTCTTGCTCCTCAATAAGATCATTGCCTTCTATAACATAATTCAAGATTTCAAGAAGGTTGGAGGAAGCAAGTTTATTTTTGTAGAGAGCACTATAGACAACCTCACCCATTTTCTTAATAGAGGTAATGTCATACTTACCTCTATAATCATCATTATCATTCTCAACCTCATCATCATCATGAGATACAATGGGATTCAAAGAGGTTACCTTTGTTCCCTTAGCCATAAGGCACATGTGAGAACCGGAGGACGATGATGTTGAGATTGCACTTGTAGCTCTCTTCAAGAACTTGTCTTGGCCCATAGAATCTTCATTTTCCTCTACATGGTTAGCAACACAAGCACTAGAGGAAATAGAAGCATTTTTATCATGGCAACAAGACAACAAGAGCATATCATCATGAGATTTATCCAAGTCATTTCTACATGATATGCAAGGACTATTAACACAAGCATGTAAGGAGTTTTGAGTGCTAGAAGTGTTAAGGTCCAAAGATAGATCATTGCAACTAGATAGGGATGAAGGATTACAAATAGTAAGCACACTATCCAAATTGCAATTTCTATCACCACTCACCATATCATTACCTTGTGGAAAGTCACATGTTGGTGAAGAGGTAGAGGATGAGAACTCATCTCGACCGGAAGTGGAAGCAACACAATCATCCTCAATAATATTGGACTTGCTATATTTATCTTGAAGCTTGGTCCATATCTCACGAGCGCTTGAATAAGGCATGATAGACGAAAGAACTACATTGCTCACAACATGCAAAATAATTTTAGTAGCTAGAGCATCTATATGAGCATTCAACTTCTCCTCTAAAGATTCGTTTTGGGTATCCATAGGAGAAGAGAAACCCACATATAGATAGCCCTCGATAATTGGGTGAATTTCCCGAAATAAATTAAGCATGCGAATTTTCCAAACATCATAATTTGTGCCATCAAATGTGAGCGTGTCCTTGTGCACTAATACTCTAGCCGACATCTTTACTCTCAAGGCGGTGAAGCCTAAAATGAGAGACCGGGCTCTGATACCAATTGAAAGGATACGGATGTCGCCTAGAGGGGGGGTGAATAGGCGATTAAAACTTTTCCTAGAGTGGCTCAACAAAGGCGGAATAAAACTAGTGTTTACTTTGTTAAGCACAACCTAGAACAACTAAGGTTCACCTATGTACACCAACAACTTATGCTAAGCAATACAAGCGACAAAGTGATAGCAAGATATATAGTACTTCAAGCACGGCTATCACAATGTAGAGTGCAAAAGTAAAGAGCTCGGGTATAGAGATAACCGAGGCACGCTGGGACACCGATATTTTACCGAGTTCCTCCCAACATGGAGTACGTCTTGTTTGGAGAGGGGGTGGTATCAAACCACCAACGCCACAAAAGGCCTCCCTTATTCTCCGGTGAATCTCACCCCAATGGGATCGATCCACGCTTCCACTATCGGTGCACTTGTCGGTGGCAACCGGAACCTCTCACAAGGTTGGGGCACAACTCCACAACTTAATTGGAGGCTCCCAACAAATGCCACCAAGGCCACAATGCCACCAAGGCCACAAACTGTATAGGGTTCCAAGAACCCAAGAGGGACAAGCTCCAATGAGTAACTCAAATCAAATCCTCCAAAGAGAACTCAAACCGATGCACCAAATGCAAATGGCAAGAACACCATAAAGGTGCTCAAATCTCTCTCTCCCAAATTCCACCAAAGCTACAAAAGCTTATGGGGGAATAAGAGAGGAAGAACAATGGAGGAAATCCACAAAAGACTCCAAGATCTAGATCCCAATATGTTCCCCTCACTTAGATGAGAGATTGATTGGTGAGATTGTAGATCTAGATCTCCTCTTTCAAATCCCTCAAGAATATGCAAGAATCATTGGAGGGATTGAGAGAAAGCAAGCTCAAGAAGGTCAACAATGGAGGGGAAAACTTGCAAGAATGGTTCAGGAAGCATTGGGGAAGAAGGCCCTTAAATAGGTTCCCAAAATCCAACCGTTGAAGCCAAAAAGCGAATCCGGTACTACGGACATTCCAGTACTACGGACAATCCTCGGGATCCCAGGTCGCCAACGCACCTTTTTCAGTACCAACGGTACTACGGGGTACTACCGGACCTGGTCCGGTACTACCGTCATCCCCGAACTAAACGGCCATAACTTTTGCATCCGGACTCGATTTTGATGATCTTGGGCTCGTTTGAGAGGACAACAAGCTCTAAAAGATAATGCAAAGAAACATTATAGTCCAGCAAGGGAGGATAGATCCAAATGACGAAATGTTTAACCTCTATCAAAAAGATGAACCGATAAAACCTCCAACATCAAAAACGTAATAGAAAATGCATATGAAATCCGTTTTCGATGAACGAGAGCTTGTCATGGAGATTAACACAAGCTCTAAATCCTCACATGAGTAAGAACCAAATAATGTAAGGTTTTACCTATCTCTAAAATACAAACCGGTAAAACCTCCATGATCAAAACGCAATAAGATATAAAAGGGAAATCCGTTTTTGATGGACTAGAGCTTGTTATGGAGATTACCACAAGCTCTATATCCTCACATGGATAAGACCAAATAACAACCAAATATGATGATGCAAGTATGCAAAGGTTTGATCTCTCTCCGAACGATGTGACCGAGTTACTCATTCGAGCCCTCTTGATAATGCGGTTATCTATCCTAAACCCGGTCTCCCAACAAACATGAGACCGGCAAAAGGGAAAACCTATCAATATTATACCTTTGCCTTGAGCAATCCACTTGAGATCGATGTAGACGATCTTGTCCTTCTCAAGATGGACACCTTTCTTGATTCCTCATCATCGATCCATGATCACCGAGGATGGCAAGCATCAAACATGAGATCTTCTATAGATGGCGCATTTTGAGCTTGCACAACACATCTTCTTCTTATTTCATCTATCTTGAAGTCAACACATGCTCCAAGCAATGCCAATGGACAATTCCTACAAGTACAACTTAATACACATATTAGTCCATAAAGATTGTCATTAATTACCAAAACCACACATGGGGGCCCAACATGTTCTTTCACCCGCTACGTGGTTTGGGTTAGTTGGGATGATCCAGATGACTACTTTACTTATTTATTTATTTTTATTTTTTATTTTTCTTTTTCCATTTCAATTACTGTTTTGGGTTTTCTCCATTTGAATTTGGTTTAGAGTTTTCTTATGGTTTAAAATGGGTTTGAATTATTCAAATGTGTTGAGCAATATGATTGCCAGATTGATTTTGTTATTTCCCAAAGTAATTTGGAAAATGGCCTTAGGTTAATATTTTATCATGTAGAAATATGTTATATTCATATTTTACTATTTCAAAATAAGTTTCTCAAGTGTAAAAGGTATTTGAATAATTCAACTTTGAAATATTATGAGTAGGATAGAGAGGTATTTTTTTCATCTCTCGAAAATGGTTTGGAAAGTGATTTAAAATTATTATTTCACATAACTCTTAATCACCCCGAAAAGATTTTGTTCATAAGAAATTTTTTGAGAGGTCAAAATATTCTCATAGATTGGTACATTGAATTTAGTTAAAGGTTTTGTATTAACTTTTCTTGGGATAATGGTTTTGAGTTAATTCTTTCTCACATAAAAATATGTGATTTTCAAATATCACTTCACCATTCCAAATGGAATTTCCCAATAGGAATATTTTCATGTAAGAAAATAATACTGAAACCTTCAAATGAATGCCTTGTTCAAAATGAGTGTATTTTTCCAGCATGTTTACCTTGCGTTTTTTCATGAGCAGTGATAGGATTTGGGTATTTTACCGCTCTCACGCACCCCTTTTATGCTTGTTTCACTAGGATCCAGGAATTGAAGGTGTGGATGAATAAATCAATTATATAAGTCAACTATGGGCATAAATATGCTATTTTTAGGCCATTAAAGTCTCCAAAATAAATATCCACGCACTTGGGGAGAAAGGGGAGCAAACCTCCTCACGCGGCATGATACAAAGACTTTAATGAGAATCGGTACGGGCAGAACCCGCACGTATGGTGCGCCCGTAGGACATGATGTTGAAGCCGTCTCGTCAAATAGTCCCAGCCTGTACAAACAGATCTACGATCCAACATTCAGAGACACCACAGTTCGCGGAAACTTCACATCAGTAAGGGATCTATAGGTAATTCGCATACGGACTTTGATCTCACCGCTACGAATATCCTTGGAGGCGTGTGCATCTTCTTATTCATCATCATCAACCACTTCAACTCCACAATCACCATCGATCCTCTCATCTTCATTATATTCATCTTGTTGTTTTCCTAGACTTTGTTGTGGATTTGCACGAGTATTTACCGATCCATTTGTATTCCATTCATACTACTATGATGATGTTGATTGCCTCTATGTATGAGTAGTTTACCTTGTTATTAGGAAGATGGAGAAATTCTAGAATGGTTATGAATTGAAATAAATATGATCTATAATTTTTTCCATGAATATGTATTAGTTTTCTTTCTTGATGTTGTGTGAAATTGACCACATAACATTTTCCTTTGGGACAATTGAGAAAACTACTCTTGGGCATGTGTTGGTGTGAAGGTGATAAGTGGCACATTGCATCGGATCATTACTTATGTGTTCAAGGGGTCCGTATGCATCCGCCAAAACCATCGGACACCAAGACTAGTGACCATCCGGGAAAGATCAGGGATGCCCAACCCTTGAGTTCAAGAGTCTTCACACCTTCATCCATTTGTCGCGGACCACCGAGAGAAAACCCCACAGAATCTTCTCCACTTGCTTCAGAGTTTTCTCGTAGATGTAGGTTTGTTTGTTTTCAGCTTTTTGTATTCGTGTCTGTTTACTTTAAGTTCAAACGTTCCAAAGAGACATATGAAGAAAAGGCATCGGCATGATGATGAGATGATCCATGCTTTGCATCCCTCGTCGACACGCGACGTGTTTACCTATGCACGGCACACAGCATAAACATTGTTTACTTGCTGCTTCGGTGTTTCGCGATCCTGAATATACAGATTCGTTAATCTATCGCCTAATCCGCTTTACAATCCACTTGTTTAAATCAAGTCCAAAGATGACAGAGCAATCAAAGCGCCATCCCCGGGCTAGTTTATTGCAATCACCCAGGCTGTCTCTTCATCGCTCGGCAGTCGGCACTACTTGGTCGAGAGAAAACTAATGGCGGCCTGATCTCGTTTCAGAGAGAAAGCGGTCGCTGACCTAACTCCATGACCTCAGTTCTGCATTATTGTACAGACGATCTGGAGCTCCCGAAGCATCCATGGCTTTGTTTATTGAGTACTAACGCCTAACTTGCTCGCCTGGATGAGCACATCGGATTAGTATAACCGGGCTGATTAGGACCATTGTTAGTGGGTAATAAACTAGGCGGATGCGTACATGTGACAGTCCGACGGAGCAGGTGCATTATATAATTGTGTCTCCTGATTCCTGGCACACAGACAGGTTTCAGCATGAATTATTTTTACTTTTTTTTGGCAGAAGGTTTCAGCGTGATCTGTGTGTGCGAGGCTGCCTATAGCTCTACCCACTGTTTTCTTCCATTTGAGATAGTCTTAGCTTAGGTGTCCCTAGAGTAGTTGTGTTCGGAGAGTTATTTAGAAAGATGGACATCGTTGTGACCATAATATCATCACAGTATCCAGATAACAGTGACTCAAGTGGACCATATCCACGCAAGGCTAAGGCTAGAGTGAGCCACTGCCATGTAGTGCATTGAAAAAGAATAGGTGGGAAATGTGTGCTTGATTTAAGAAGTTAGAAACAATATACTCCCTCTATTTTAAAATATAAGATGTTTTAGAGTTTTCTGGAACACCGGGATTGCAGAGCGCAGAGTGGGAGGACGTAAAACCGCTTCGCGTCTCACGTCGCTCCCGTGCAGGCGACGTAGACACTCCCATCCCGAGCGCCGCCACACACCTCCCCCGCCGCCGCCAGAGAGCTCCACCGGGCGAAGCCCGCTAGCGGCGGGATCTTCTTCCCGTCGCAGGCGGCCTCGCCAGCGGCGGCAACTGCGGCGGTGCGGCATAAGCGGCGTGGTACTCGTCGGCGGCGTCTTCACGGCGGCGACTCCGGCGAGACGAGCGCCTTGGCGCTCGTGTCTGGGTGGCGGCGGTGGTTGCCGCAACGCGGCGATCTTGGGCTAAGCGGGCCCGACTTGGCTCTGGGCCTCGTCTGGGCCAGGCGAGGGCTCGAGGAGGTCACTCGCGACCTCCTATGGCGGTTGTGGCACAGAGCTTGCCAGTTTGCCGTCGTGGTCGTCAATCTGGGCAGTGGGCCCGGATCCGGCCCCAGCTGCGAGCTTTAGCTTCGCCGTTGTCCCGGTCCGGATCGATGCGTGTCCTCTGTTGGTTGCCGTGGTAAAGACGGCTCTGCCTGACAACCGTGCGATGTCGGTGGCGCGACATTCCTGGGCGTCGGTGAGCCATTCTCTGCCTGTTACGGGCACGAGAGCGTGGATGCCGGGGCGGCGGCCCCGGAAGGTGCTCGGCGCGAACGACCTTCTGACGGAGGCGGCTCCGGGAGGTGGTTTACGATGGTATGTCTCGGTCCGGTGGCGGTCCGGTTGGTCTGCGTGAGCATGATGGCGACGATGTTGCTGCTTGGCGGTGGGGATCTGCAGTGGCGGTGGATCCTCCGGTGGACGGGGGAGGTGGGGCTAGCGCGAAGGTTGATGTTGGCAGCGGCACCCTTGCTGCAGTGCGGCAGCGGGGCTTCACGGGTCCATTCGGGCTCGGCCAGGCCAGCGAGGGCCTGGTTTGCCCATGTTCCTGCATCCGGTCGGTTACCGTCCTCCGACGGTGGAGGTAGTTCCCTCCTGCGTGCTTCTGTAGCGTCAGCTCTCGCCGAAGTTCCCTCCTTTCTGTCTGTCCGGTCTCGCATCGTGGGTCACGGTGAGATGACGGGGGTGGTTGCTCGTCCGTGGTGGCGCGTGCTTGTGGGCGGCGAGAGTGGTGGAGCAATCCGAAGCATCCGGGAATGTGGTTTTTTTAGGGGTCGGGAGAAATCCTTGTCGTTTTGACACCGACATGGTAACGCCTGCGGGTGTTGCCGTCCTTCCTGAAGGGCGTCGGGTGTACCTCTTCTCCACCTCCCGCCGCGTATCGGGGGAAACCCTAGGATTTTTCCGGGCAACAGCGTCGGTGTCGTCGCTTTCCTTTTTGAAGGTGTTGCTTGATACGCGTCGTTTTGGAGTGCTAGGTTAGTGGTGGGCATTCTCCGTAGGGCGCAGCGATGACGGGCCAACCTTGTTTTCGTCGAGCCGCTGTTATCGGCCTTGTTTTCTCTTTTTTTTTTCTTTTTTTATTTTGGTGTTGTGCTGTCTGGCCCGATCTCATGGTTGGTTGCTATATTAATATAGCTGGACGAAAGCCTGTTTCAAGGAGGGGTTTTCTGAAACACATGTATCTATACTTTCACTCATTTTGTTCCGAACTTACACACTAAAAGATATATCTAGACATGAATATAAGAAAAAGTCTAAGACATCTTATATTTTAAAAACAGATGGAGTGCATATGAGCTGGACTCTACGGAAGATGATTTTGATGTTTCCGTCTTTATGATAAAGCCCAATTGCTCAAAAGAGAATAGACCAAAACTTTGTAGCGATAATCATCTTTCAAAAGTTGCAGCCCTTTTCTTTCGATGGGCTGGAAATGGGCGCCTAAAGATGCATCTTAGCTCGTTGGATGCTTATCGGATGGCAAAGAGATGCCATGTCGCTTTCTCGGCACTCATTTTGCACTGATTACTGAAAATCATTGTATGCCAGCACAAGCACGGGCAAGGCTAGCAGCACATTATCTGTCTACTCCCTTTGTCCCTCCGTATGTATCTATACATATAAAAACGTCAGAACGGAGGTAGTATATATTATCTGATCAGATTTGAAGGAGCAATCCAGGAATTCTAAGAATTTTTTTTATTGCGAAGCAAATACAAAGGTATGCTATAGAAAACAGGGCTGTTATGCGGAAGGTACTTAGTCAAACCCAACTCTGCGAGATACTTCCAGCCATAATAAGTTGTTGCAAATGTGACTAGTCATAGAGCTACAACATCAGTGTGCCGACCCTGGAAGGGTACAAAATATTCGCCATGGTAAGTAAAGAATTCCCAACTTTTAATTCAGCAAAGTGTGAGCATGAATCAAATGGGCTTGAACTGTTGCTATCAAGATCCAATCCTCAGAGACAAATAAATCAGTTTCAATGCTATGTGAATTAACTGCAAAATTTGTTACATTTCTTTCGTTGAGGTGATATTGACAACAGAATCTGCTAAAATGACTATCTTGCTGGAGATAGAGAGGAGCAAGGAGTTGGCTTTACAGCAAAAGGCATAAAAAAGAGACAACATACCACTCTAGAGTCTAGACCATCTCCTACCGAGACTAAACATCCACATTAACTTATTAACTTTAATGATCCCTGATTCAGTCACATACAGTTGGGCAAAGAAACAGAAAAAAAATCCCCACCTTGCAAGCCTAAGGTTTTCCAAGCAGAATGCAATGCAAAGGTGGCGCCACACTAGAACATCATCCGCATGGCATCTACAAGCAAGATGGCTTCCCTCCGTGTCTGCCCTGTTCTCCACACGGGGAAGGTCACAGTGAAGTAGCCAGCTTGTTGCCATTTCCGCATTTGATCCATAGAGTGTGGCCCTTGCTCTTGTCCCGTAGGATCAGTGTAATGCCACATCTTTACAGACTCGGTGGCCCCATTCATGGTTATGCGAGAAGGCGCCACAACCTCAGTCATGGCTTGTGAGGTACTGCATGCAGGCGTGGTGATTCCATCGAGATTTTGGGAAGCACAAACTGTAGGTACCGTGACCCCGTCGATGGCTTCCGGGCCATCATGCCTATGCGCAGCAATTCCATTGGCGACTTCAGGGACATGATGTCTATACGAAGTGATCCGATTGACCGCTTCCAGGTCATGACGTGTACACGCAGCGATCCGGTTTGTGGCTTCAGGGGCACCACGTGTTGCCCGTTCTGGCACACGCTGCTCCATGTGAAGATCCTCATCGTCATCGCTGTCCAGATTGATGACCACTTTGCCACCAGCAACATGATGCCTAGAACCATTTTCATCCTTGCCATTGTCTATATTAATGACTTGTGTTGTGCCACCACCATCTGCGTTAGCTTCAGAAGATTATTTTCATTGGAGAATGGGGAACATGTAGAAAAGCAATAATTTTCACAGGGTTAAGTATAATATTTTCAATGCACTGTATGGTGGGGGTTGAATCAACCTGAAGAGTAAATTATGTATAATGAACAGGTAAAGTGGTACCTGAATGCAAAGTACTCCATCTAATTATACTTAAATTATAAATGGGCTCGAACTTATAAATTAACGAAAAATGGATCTCAATATGCAGCAAAAAAATCTCTGGGAAGTTGACAGGTTCATAATTAGAGAGGGGTGAGTAGGATACCTTGACAGTTGTGCAGTGGACTATATATTCCAGGACCAGGAGTGCCACCATTACAGAGGGCTTTACTGCCAGCTGCAGGGATTAACGTGGATAGAAAATGCAATCAATAAATTAGTATTCATGACAGAAGATAAATAAGAGTACAACCAGAGGACAACTCATAGCAGACATAACCACCGATGCTCAGAAGCACATAAACTACATTCACATGTAAATATGCTAATTTATACACATTGCATCAGCATGTCAGACACAAGAAAGTAGTGCCCTTGTTGAGATGCACTATTTTGTAGTGTGGTTTCTACTTTGGCTTTGCTCCATTAACTACAATTATCTTTAAGGGGACATATGTAGTGTTAACTCCTCATGAGTTAGTACCCAAGGAGGGTGGGGGAGCACAGTAGCATATGTCTCTTCAATTTTTCCAATATTTTATTCTCTTACCACCAAGCAGTACCGACTTGCAATTTCATTTACATATAGCAAGCATTATAAACACATTTGCTCGCAGACTACTCCATCAGAATATATACTACCCAATAACTACTAACAATTCAAACGATGTAAGTGACGAAAGAAAGGATCGTTGTAGAGTACCTTCGAAAGAAACTTCACAAGCAGCAGCATGTTGCAAAGATGCACCTGGACACAGACAGAAGAACGCAAGTAGCCCATAGGTGGCAGTTAGTCAACAACTAAAAATGTAAGGTAAACAAAGGAAAAGAAAGGTGTAATAGCTTCTATAAACATAAGCTACCAAAAAACCCATATCTGACTACCAAAGACAAACCTTCTGGTGATTCATCTCTACCTACTTCCAGAGGATCAGCTACTTGATGTGTTACACCTGAGAAAAGAAAGGCGAGTAGGTGTTTTAATTAAAAGTTTCATATAATAGCAAGAAGTAAAGACTTAAGCAACAAATTATTTTAAGATAGAAAAGAAGAGGTGACGAATAGCAAATATACATGGAACGGAACCCTAAAGGAGAAAACATGGTAAAACAAATTCAACTACCTTGGAAATTCGGCAGAAATCCAAAATATAAACGGAGGAGAAAATATGGACACTATCCTTCTAAATGACGGCTACCCAAAAAATATCTTAACTGAGTACTATAGACAAACCTTCTCGTGACTCCGCTACAACAACTTTCAAAGAATCATCAAATTGTTCGATTGCATCTGGAGACAAGAAAGTAAGCAGTTCTTAGTTAAGAAGAGAATCAGACCAAACCTGCAATCAATTCCATAAAGTACAAACAACGAGTGTTTATTTATTGAGAACACTAATGTTGAAAGGGGCAGAATAGGACTTCTAAACAGAGTGAACACAAACGGGAAACACATGATTAGAACAAAGCTCCAATAGCACTGCTAAATAAATTGCTCCTTAAATGGAAAATTGGCAAAAAATGCGACACGGGGAGGAAATTTTCTCTTAAGCATTAGCTACCTAAACATCATAACTGATGAGTAAAAAAATGGGCAAATAGGTCTTACTACTACAAGTGTGAATTGGCCAACCTACCAAATACAAGACAAACAAACGGAGAAAAGAAATAAATATTATTCAAAGCATTAGCCACCAACACATCATAACTGATTATTACTAAAACAAACCTTCTCGTGGTTCGTCTATGATGACTTTAAGAGGAACAGGTAACTGCTTTGCTGCAATCAAAGGGAGAAAAAAAAAGAAAATATTATTCTAAGCATTAGCTACCAACACATCATAACTGACTACTAAAACTAACCTTCTCGTGGTTCATCTATGATGAATTTAGAAATAGGTAACTGCTTTGCTGCATCTGGAATAAAGAAAGGTAAGTACGCCTTAGTATTATAAAGAGATTAGATAGACTTACTTGCCATTAGTTCTGCCTAATGTTAACAACTAAAGCTCACAATCCGAACTATTTTAGGGAAAAATGGTAGAGGTGCAATAGCAAAATTATACCAAATGGTACCTTGCTCGAAGGGAAAGTCATAGCTAAAACATGCAACCAATCCACGAGGTTGACGTTAATTGGAAAATAAAATGGCACATAATCCCCCAAATGATCTAATTTATGTATCTATGCTCCAAAGAATTACAAGAAGTACTCATTAAATTCAGCAAGGACTGAATCCGATAATCAAACCAAATTAAGAAGAAAACACGAAAGTTCTCAAGTTATGCTGATCTCAGGATTGTCGTCGCAGATGCCATAGCCCATAAGCTAGCTTATGTACCACAGGGAACATTGTACCCGGAAACAAGTAAGCTTGTAAGGATACCTATCGCTCTATCAGTGAAACAGTACGCAAATCTTTTAATCATTCTCAAAGGAAAAAAGACAATATTCTCAAAGGACAAAAGGAGAATATTTTAGACCGTTCAAACTGGTCTTGGAATTATTTTCGCATTAAGAGAACTTGGCAGGACTAACCCTTGGTATGTGATTCTTTCCCCAACTATGTGTTACATGAATACGACCACACCCAGTCACCAACTATACCAAATTTTATGTTCCAAAGTTCTGGACTATGCCGCATTCTGTGTTACACAGATACAAACACATAGAAGTAAGAAGATATACCGGCTTTGCAAATCCAGTGACGTGGGGAAAAAATTAGTGCACGGCATGGGCCCCACATGTAAGGCGTGTTGGCTATGTCAGGAGTATAATTTTCTGAAACAGCCCACATGGGAGGGGGGGAGGGAGTACATGATCCATGTGGTTTTTTGGCAGTTTTGCAAGTAATATTTCCGTATATGTTTGTGTTAAACTGGAAAAAGTTAGCTCGTCTTGTCTCCTCAGCCAGGAGGAGAGGCAGTAGATCACAACTGAGAGGAAGAGGATAATGAACTCAACATGCTTCAGCTGGTGCCAGTATTTGGCGAAGTGAGTCACCATGGTTGTATAATTCTTAAGAGAAGGATGATAATCAGGGTCTGCGCATTTCTACAAGATGGCATGATATTAAGGTAGAGCAGTCCCTCTCCTGTTGTATTGAGTTAACTTGGGCTAGATTGGGTTGGACCGTGACTCATTGTGTTGCGTGAGTGCCCCCATAACGTCCTCGCTGTGTCAAAACAAGAAAACGATATTTTTGGGTGAATACATGTTTCCAGTATATAAGTGGTTTCTCTTGCTTTCCTAGGTAGTATAGAATTTAGTCCTTGGGAACGAAAGAATTGGACTCTTGCTTTACTCAATTAGAGAAATCAGAAGCCTTTACCTGAATTTTCAAGTGGGTGAGGTCAGACTGAGCAGTCTTGGAAACAGGTATGGAAGGACCATAAGATCTCCAATGCTGCTAGGCTACTCCAAAAGGTTCAAAAATTCATTTCGTAATTCATTTTATTTGGAGGTTAAGTTCACAAAACCCAGCCCTATTTCAGTTGCCAACTGCACATGGGTGGAACTCAGAGGCATAACAATGGTTCGATGCAGACTTCCTGCCCTATCTGTCTGCCTTGTAGACTAAATTGGATTCATTTCAAAATTATTGCGAGTAATACCAATCAGTTATAGAACAAAAAAAAACGAGTACACAACCACAAACACTTTCAACCAAAGAAAAGTAGCAGTGAGGTTTCTGAGAGTGCCTTCCAGTATTCCACTGAAATGTACAAACTACCAAGATTTCAACATTTTAAAACCTGTAACGAGTACTCAACATGAAACAAAGCCAAAAGGTTCTCATTTGCTTTCACCAAAAGGATGGATAAGATCTGGATTTTATCAGAGTTCCTCTGTTTCTAGTGCAAAAATGGCAACACACTCACTTGCCTTTGCAGACATATACAAATAACTACACACTCAGCAAACCTACACTAAATATAAAACAGGTAAAATGAGCAAACCTTTAGATATTTCCTGTGTGTCCTTCAAGCAAGCAGCAATATTTCGTGTGCTACCTGCGGAATGGTCCAACGTTAGCCTCTTGTTGACATAGCAAATGGGTAATCTATTATATTACCAGAACAATGTTCAAATGTGCTCACACATCCACCCTAAGGGGCTAGCGGAGTTGATTATAAAATTATTTAAACTATCAGATATGGTCAGTCCAGATTATAGCGTTGCACTTCTGAAAATATATTATAATGTGTATTTTAACTAAAAAACTTTAAAGAATGCGGACAAGGTATCTAACCTAAGAAGGAAAGCACAAGAAACCATAAAACTGGAAAGATATCTGGAACATCATTTTTGTTGGATCCACATTATAACAATGTAAAAATATTGCAACAATGCAGATATTCAAGTGCTTTTTTTTTTGACAATCCAGATATTCAAGTACTTCTAATATAGAACACAAAATTTGGGAAGAAATCTGGTGAAATTTGTTCACACAACACCTATTCGCTTAAAATCAGCATCCACTGCCTATTTTAATAAGCCTATATATGCACGACCCGGCGTTTTATACAAAGAATATGATCTGAGTCACCAGTGGTCATATGGCCAGAATACAAGCTGCAAAACATCAACGGCTTATCAAGCCAATCTATGCCAAACTTACCTATCGAATAGAAAGTTATACCGTCATTAAAATTGAACTTGCTAGGATATCATCAAGGTTGTAGTTGCTCCAGTCAAACTGCAGCGGAATATGTGAGCTGAGCTTGGACGCCTAAGCGTTGCCTAGGCGATGCCTTAAAAACCATGGTCATTGTGGATTTGTTTCCTTATTTGACGAAGCTTGAGAATTTAAGAAAACCAGACCATACTCGAGTTTGATCACCTAGATGTAGGTAAGGTATTTTGCTTGAACAAATCATTTAGGCTTCAACAGCTAAATTTTGATGATACTCGAGATTGATCATTGGGATGGTTGCTAAAATATTTCCCGACCCTTTACGGAAAAAAAAAGTTTTGTCCGGCCTCAACAGCTAAAATGGTGTTCGATCAAGCAGTTTAGGACTTATGGCTACCTGCATGCATTGGTGCACTATTGCCCAATATCATCCACTATCAATGTGTCAAGAATTTGGTAACAAAGTGTACATACTACCTAACGTGTGTTGGCGACTCCTCCGAGCGACCAGTTTCAGGAGCGGGTGTTACAGAGGTTTCACAGGGAGCGCCTCCTGGTGCAGATGAGTTTTACGGACTAGAGATTTCATTGGGCTCAGCTGATAAAGGTAGTTAAGAATTTTCCCTGCTTTCTTCTAGGAATTCAGATGTCTCTTGATAGCACCCACGGTGCATCTATAATTGGTGTTAAAAGGAGTTGATTCAGAATGTAACATGCATTTTTTTAATAAAGAAGATAGGCATTGCAACATTTAGCCATGCAAATAAAGAGGTCAGTTGGTTACTATCTACGTCAAGAAATGGTGGGTATCGCACGAGTGCAGCTTCTCCCTGCCATTGGCAGTTAGGATAGTTGTTGGCGTGTGTGCAGGGTTGGCCTATCCCAAGGCATGCACATGAACCTTGCTCCTTTGCTATTTTCTAGCAATGCATGAGACATCAACCTTTGATGTTTTCTCGAAGAAGAAAAAACTTGGGCGAAGTGCAGTGGCCAATGTACACGTACGTTCTTCAATCAACTTACTCCACGATATTTGGTAAACAAGTCCAGTAAAGTAAATATTTATAGTTTTATACAACAAAACCATAAATTCCAAATATTTTCCAAAAAAAAAATGAGCATAACTTTTGAAACATAAGACCAGTGTTTTAATCATACTTCCAGCACACAGCTACATGTTATGTATTCACCACGTTACAAGATAGCTGACAGCTCCTTTTCACGAAAAGGATTAGTATTTCAAAAGGATCATAGAAGAACTGAAGTAGGGCGCCTTTATGGGGACCTTTGAAACACCTCTGCATGGATAGGTTACTTGACAGTTGAACCTAAATAAGATACAGTTTAATGACCATGACTATTATGGCAAAAAAAGTCAAATTTAGTAATAATTGTCCAGGAACACAACAAAATTCAATGGTAAACAACCCCAGACCAACTAATAGAAGAGTCATCTAAGATAAATTACACTACTGCATTCCAGTTTGGGATTATGTGGAATTGTGGATGTGAACACTGAACAGCGTGTGTATTCCAGGAGTTGAAGTTTGATAATCCCTTCATAATCATGTATATTGTATCAACTGAATTATATAGGACCAGAAAAAAAAAGCTTGTGTCCCCTCAAATAAAAAGAAAAGAAGGCTCGTACAGCAGGTTGTCAAAGTCAGGTCTCTGGCCATATCCATCATACCAGATCCATAATCATACTATATGCATTAACAGCAACATACATAAATTCATATTTTAGTCTGTATTAGTGATATCCACCAAAAGTCACTTATCTCAGCACTATTTTCCAATCACTCGGCTATTCATAGATACCAAATCACAATCATCCCGGACAAAAGATTCCCATTTAATAGAGAACTAGCTTCTAAAGAGTAGGCATAGTCACATGCTTAACTTTAGAAAATGCGATGGCAGACTTATGCTGCTTCACACAATGGCAAAATTAAATAGTTATTGACAGAATATTTAACAGCTAACAAAACTTTCAAAAGAATTAGCCAAGAAATTAGAGAAAATCTCCATTTGTTTGGTTTTTCCCAAATGTTGGTTCCTGAACTTCTCTAATGCTGGTTTCATAAACGGAAGCACGGGGGAGATGTTGGATTGAGCATGTAACGATTTCATGAATATAAAGCATATGGAATGGAAGAGAAAAAACTGTTACGTAATTAAGAACCAAAAATTCAAGTGTTTGTACCTTGATTCCCTTGGACAGGGCTGCTTGGTGCTGATTCTATTTCAGGACCTTTACTCTCTTCTGCATCTGGAATTACTTCTGGTATCTCCTCAAGACGGCGTTGTCTTTCAGCTGGTGTGCTTAGAAGTTTTTTTTGGCAACTTAGGTCATGCATAGTAAAGAGAATCAGTCAAGGAAAAAGAACCACATAAAGTTTCTTTCCTGTGTTTTAAGTCATAGGCTTGCAATAAGTTATAGTAAAATAGTAATAAAAAAGACAAATCTATATATCACAAGCATTGTTAGTTACACTGCATATTATTGCAGTAAATCTGGAAAGGATATTATGGGCGCCACCCCTTCTCATTCGCTCTCTCCAACTCTTTTTCCAACCATATAAGCTTCCTATCAATCCACTGAAGAAAAAGGCAACTTTGCCAATCATTATTGAGAAGCATAACGAGCATACAGATATTAGACAAGAACAATTTATATTAGGAGGAGCAGTATTCAGTGTGAGATTAGAACTCAGAATTTTCTTTCAGGCTTCAAACGGTATCTATCAAACAAACGTTAAGAAATTTTAGCATGCAAGGAAGCTAGCATGCCACTAAAACATCTAACACTTTTCCTTTTGAGGAATGGTGGGGAAAATCTAATAACCCCATCAAATGTATGCTAATTAATCCAGCCGACTTACAAAAATGATATTCTACCCCCTAGCTAGAGGTGTCATGTCCAGTGCCGAACCTAAAGCCTGATCTTGAAAGCTCAGGTCCACCACTACAACATTGCTATTTTTCAACAAAAAATACTGCATTCATAATCTTCTCAATGCCATTTTTGTATTACGTTTTACCTTTATCAGGATTTAGACAAGGCCTAAACTGCTCGGGCTTCAAAAAATGAGTCCAGACTGACTGAGCTGCACATGAACAGGTCTACCCTAAACTTAAAATGCCAGAGCAGTTCAAATATCAAACTAAAGAGTTAAGTCTCATTTCCAGGAGTGCCTTGGCACTGCGATGCCACGGGAGTTCACTCTTAATTGGGACGAGCTGGGGTACCAAGCGAGAGATCTTTCTGCCTCGAAGGCTCCTTTCCTTACGGAGGACCGCAAGAAAGCAGTCTTCAACTTGCTTTAGGAAAAGGCTCCGGGTCCAGACTGCTTCATTGGCCTCTTCTTCCACCGATATTGAGACACTATCCGCGATGACTCCTCAATCAAAAAGCTTCCGAGGAATGGATATGGTGGAGTTCGACGAATATTGTGCTCATCTAAAAGAAAGCGGGTGTTGAAGTTGTGGGGTGACTTTCAAGTAAAGACAAAGGCAGAACAACTAAATATATACCAGTTCGAACACAAGTTAGGGTTGGACCTTTATGCAGTTGGAATTAAGACTTGAGAGAGTATATTAAGAAACTTTTGCTAAATCATGCAATATTTCATTCAAAAAGATTTATAATCCCTTGGCCTCTTTCTAAATTGCTTCATATAACCAATTAGTTATTAAAAAATTCCAGTTACATGTATTTCCATTCAACATTCACCACAAAAAAGTTCCAAATTCAAGTCACCAGAATGCGCTTACATGATTTACTATATCTGCATGTACACTTGCCTCTTTTTCCTCTAACTCAGCCTGTCAAAATCACAAACTCAGAGCATTAAGAGAAGAGCTTGACATATGCACATTAGAAGCTCAAGTAATACAAGAGACTGAATGACACTTAAGAGATCCTAAATAAGACTTTTAAACTTTTTTCATATATCAACTAAGCAGCACAGATAAACAAGATGGCTTTACAGAACAGAAATAATTCATATCCGGTCTCGTGCCCACTTGCTACGTTACCACCTCTGATCAAAGGGTGATACTCTGGGACCTGTTGAGTCCAAATTTGCCAAGAATATAATTGTGAATGTTACATTGAAATTCATTTAAAAAAATCGTATGGGTAGATTGGTCTCGAAATAACTTCATATTTGCTAATTTAAACCGGTTCTACAATATTTTACAATAGATATCGGTAATCCAAATTGAATTTGGGGACCTTATTGTCTAAAACAACATTTCCTTTATGACCAAAGGGAGTAAACTAAATACATCGATGATAAGCTAACAAAACACAGGAGTATCATCATGAGATCACAACATTTTCTATCCCTGTCCTTACATAATACTAACTCCGTTCCTAAATATAAGATGTTTTGGTAGACTAAAACAGCCTATCAAAACATCTTATCCAGTTAAAGAAATAGTGTCCAACGGGACTACTGAAAGCCACTTCCTTATGACTACAGAATGCAAGCTCGTCTTATCGCATTATACCTTCACAATTCAAATATGCTAGACAAACTGCAAGATTATTATTTCTTTGACATGATAGTATGGCAACAAAACAGTGTTGATGTTTAACCTAGTAGACATATAGATTGATCTATATGTAGACATATAGATTGATCTTACACGTGCAACTTCGATGGGCTAGACAAACAAAATTGTATAAGTTAAATAACAGTAGCAGCAGATGAACTAAAGCAATGTATGACAAAAGAGAACTGTATCCAACAAAACAATATTGTACACCGGGTGCACCCAGTATATCATGGCCATTACAGTTAAGAAGGAAAACTTCACGCTAGGTGAACTTACGACAGTAGGCCTTTTGAAGAGATCTTTCTTGGCCGAGAGAAGAAGATCATTGCAGTCATCCTGTTATCAAGGATAAACGAATAATCATTTGACCAACCCGATATTCAAAAGAAAAAGGCTGTATTTGGAGTAGGTGAAACAACTTTGCAGAATCTGCTGAGCAATAACAGCCTCTAATTCATAAAAAGTGTTAGCACTCTGCTACATTTTCCCACCAGTATGCACTAGCATAAATGCTACTGGAGTAAACGAACCATACCTCGTCAATGTCCTCTTCTGACAGCGCTGAGATCTTGACATCATCCCAAATATTTGAAACACATAAAATAATATCTGTACGTTTATCCTTAATCTTGTATTCTTCTGAAGATTTCTTAATGCCTGTTAGGGATAAAAAAACAAGCAGGTGAGAAAATTGCTTCCTTTCATAGAATGGACAAAACAGCAGAATCAAGATAGGCCTCATGTATTGAGACATCGAGATATGAATCTGTTTGGATAGTCGGCCCACTTCTAAATGCATAAATGTTTTTATTTGCCAGCTGATGAAGTAAATAAAAGGATGGTGCAGGCTGCAGCATGATTTGGGTTTTCACTCTATAACTACAAGTACGCTGGGCATGCTTGACAAATAAACTATAGAAAGCATCAGAAGACGAATGTTTTAAATTGAAAAATACCTGTAACTAGACCAAGCTGGTAATATTTCTTAGTCATGTGATAAGTATAACCCTTGACATCATTCTTCACTCTAACCAAACAGCCAACCACTTTCTGTTGGAATGTGTCTAGCTCACTCAGAAGTTTCACAACTAAAGTTCTTCTCAAATAAATTAAATTCAAGTTATTCTGATTGAGAGCAGCAAGACATTTCTTGTTTATTCCTGAAACCTTCTTAGGAACTTTTGGCTCCAGACAATTCCGAGGCTTCTTTTTCTCCGTTGAACCATAGTCATCCTCAGATTCATCGCTTTCATCCTCTGAAATGGCATTTACAGCAAGATGTGTTTCCAGCAGGCTATGGATCGCATTTAACTTCACGCAGTATTTACCAAATAAAGAATAAAGATTATCATCACACTCGACAGATTTCTTCTTTTTCTCCTTTTGTCCCAACTTGCTCGGGCAGAAGCCTTTGATGTTCTTTTTGTACTCTCCGGAAGATTCTGTTGGATGATGTACTCCCTGACAACTGCAGTAACTCCATAATGATCAAGAGGCTTGGTTGGATCCTTACCAATATTGGATAAGAATTCAAATAGCTCTTTTGAAGCCCAGCCAACATATGTTTTCTTATTTGACTTCTTTCTCTTCAGTGGTGCTTGCACTTCACTTGGTTTGTCCATTGGCTCAAGCAGAAATGTCTGCCCAGCATCATCATTCTCACCCAATGACTTTCCATCTGTCTTGTGATACTCACCCGAATCCCTACCTTCTTTACAGTTTTTTCTTTTAAGAAGAATACTTGCTGCTTGCAAATCAAGCAATGTGAAACGCTCATTGCCTTTGATTACTTCCCAGTAATCTTTAAACAATAATTCATAGTTCTCTGGGGTACCTGCGAAAACAACCCTTGCCTGGAGATGCGCATGAACACATGTGAGAAAAGACGAAAGGAAAAAACATATTGGATGTGTAAAATGACATTTTTGTTAGTAGATAGATAAAAACTAGCCTGACTTATCTGCTAAGAAATCCAGCACAGGTACAGGGGGGCAACATACAGATAAACATACCGTGAATATGCTTTATGGTAAGCAACAAGACTGTTGAATCAAACACAGCTACATGGGAACAGCATACAGATAAATATACCATGAATATGCTTGACGGTAAGCAACAAGACTGTCGAATCCAACACAGGTACAGGGGGACGACATACAGATAAATTGACTAATGGGATGCTAAGGCATGCTAAGTGAAACTTAGTATTGCTTTGAAAAAGGAAGCTCTTTACTGCAATACAAAAACAGGCTGGGGGTATGCATATGGCCATATCCCATATGTATCTAGTTACCTCTTCATGATCAGCATTTTCCTCAGTCACTATTGCCATATTTAAACATCTCCTGCAGAATCCTTTGCTCTCCTTCAGTGGGACAAACTCAACTTTTCCAAGGCAGTCTTCACAAGCAGAGGAACTTGGACAACAGAAGCATTCATAGAGTGAATTCCCTTTGCAATTAGCACATTTGTGCCAATCTGTAAAGAGTTAATGTTAGCAGCAAGAACAAACATCATTATTTTACAAGACACAAGTTAAAAGAGGCATATATTGAAGTTTATTATGGTGTATTCAAAACAGAAAAGTGAACACTAAGCATATGAGCTTTCGTTAAAACATTTTTTGCCTATGCCTACGTCATACAAAAAAAATGCAGGGCCACTGTGTATATGAAGTTTCTAGTTGAAGGTATTTCAGTGCTGGAACACAGACGGTCATCATGCTGTTCTAAAAGGTTAAGTTTCTTTTTACAAAGAAAGAAAATGAAAGGAACATGAACTGCAGGGATCTCACATATGAAAGATATGATCTGCAGAGATTTCATTGCCATGGCAGGGGAATGAGTAATTGAGTAAGAGAACACAACATAACAAGTGCACCAATGTAGTGCTGATTCCAATAGCAGTCATGCATGGTGGAAAAACTAGGAAGAAAATAAAGCATAAGTGCTCACCACAGGTGAATTGGTCACTGGAACTAAGGAAGTCTTCTTCCTTCCCGACACAGCGCGGATGGTAAGCTTTGAGGCAGTTCCTGAAAGACAACACAAGGCATATTCAGTAGAATCCTGGCCGACAGTCAGGCTAAAATGATCCAGAAGATGCTGTTCCCAAGCCAACCACAGACACTAGCACTAAACAAACTGATTTCACCCTGCATCACCGTTGCATCACCATCTAATCTACCTGACCCCATCGAGCGCACTACCAAACACACCAGGAACGTGCCAGCGACACGAGGTAGCAGCAGGCACACCATCCACCAGCCACATAGAACCAGACCCTTTTCCTCAACAGGAAAGGAGACAACGACAGAAAACTGCCCACCAAGTTATGTGCAGAAACACAAGGGCATTAAGGAGCGACAAAGCTGGAGCAGTCCGAATGATAAAAAACCCATTTATACGGGCCCTAATTTTCCTTGGTATAAAGAGATAAGATAAACGAGTAGCTCAACTGGGAGGCATTTGCACGAACGACTGAAACCCGCGAGCGTGATCGGTAATACATTATCTATTCCTGGGAGAAAAGGCAGAAGCAACAAGGCTGCCCATTTCGCCACGCAGATTGCCGGCAACCAACCCCCGGTAAAAAAAACATCGAGGCGAGGGGCTTACTTGAAGCCGCAGACGCGGACGTCGCCGCCGTCCTTGCAGACGAAGCAGAACTCCTCGGCGATGTCATCGTCGACCTGCTTGCACCTCCTGCCCATCGCCCTGTCTTCCCCCTCCTCCAATCCCTCCCCTACGCGGCGACGGCGCGACCGATTCCCCGCCCAGAATCCGGCGGCCACCGAAACGGCGGCGGCGCAGGACGGATCCTTCTGCAGTAATTGGGGGACGGCGGGTGGGTGGGGCGAGGGTTTGGGAATTCGGGGGGTAGGGGGAGAATCAGCGAAAAGTTCAAGAATGGAACGGGTTGGGTACTTGGGTGGGTGGAGTCGGCGGTCTCAGTGACGAGAGCATCAGGATTCAGGGGAAGCGTCCCCAGTTCCAGGTTACGGGGGCGAGCCGGCCGGCCAAGTGTCTCTGCCCTCGAACACCTGGCAGAAGGGCGTTGCGTCAATCAGCTTCGGAGTTCAGTGTCTACGCATTCCTTTGCCACGTCGACAGTTCTTCGCGTCACGGGCTGACGTGGAGTGAGGACGAGATGTGCGCACTGGCACCGAAAATATAAGTGTGCTCTTAATCCTGCCTACTTTAAAAAATCGAAAATAGTAAAAATAAAGTTAAAATTTCAAAATAAATATTTTCATATAGAGGCAAACTCAAAACTATATTGCTCGGACAAAAATGAAAAAGTTCCAAAGAAATACTAAGGAACTGCCAAGCTACAAAGACCTTATGTAATTTAGTGTCCGGATAACTATATTGTCCGATGAAATGTAAGTATAGTTGGATTCACGAGTATCCATGTTTTGAGCATTCGGGTTAGCACCGGCAATTAGAACCAGATCCATGTGTATTTCAGCTCTTTCTGTGAGACGACCGTTAGTGAGTGTGTGTTTGCTAACCCGGGTGAACCTAGAAATTCCCATCAAGATTTTGGTGTTCTGTAGTCTGGCCTATACTCAGCTTGTACCAACAAGGCTCTCGGCCAAGTCTGGTTGTGAAGTTCAAATCGAGCTTTGCAACTTAGCATCGGCGAGCTCATTCCGCAAAATTGACTTGCGACTCCCACTAGTAAAATCCCCTAACCCTCAGAACCGAGCCTCTGTGTCTTACAGCGTTACGTTTTTCATGTTCCATATGGGCAACATATCCTTAGTCGTTCCGGATGGCCATCTATGGTAACCATGGAGAATATGTTTATTCGGTGTCATCTAGGAGAGGAGTCATTGCCCCGGTCATGTTTGTTCTTCCCCTAGATCATGTTGCCTCTCTCCATCTCAAGCTTGAACGAGCTCTCCTATGGACACTGACGAGCTCTCGTGCCGCCCTCTTGTGGACGCCAACGAGCTCCACATCGATGACCACCCCTTGGCAACCTAAGCCTCTTCATCAGACTCATCCATTGTCATCCCTGTCTTTACATGCAAGTTCCACATCGACGGCGATGCATGGTGGACAGGAAGGCAGCCGTCCATGATCCGACCTACACAGCCCCGAGCTGCTCCGCCATCCTCCAAAGTCGTCCTTGGACCCACCCAATTCGTCCTTGGACCCACCCCGGACTTGCATAGCGGTGCATGGTGGACAGGAGCCAGCCAACAAGGACCCGTTTATTTTTTATTTTTTTCTATTCAAGGACCTGATTGCTTTTTATTTTTTCTATTAAAGGTTGTTCTGTTGTGATGTAAATATCTTCTCAAATGAGAACATATAATTTTTCTTCTTGAACAAATGGTGAATGGTATTATTGATAAATAAATATCAACCCACCTTGTTTAGTGCTAAAATTTTCATATTTAAAAATTATGGTGGTATCCTCACCATCTCAATCGGGAGGTAACATGATGATTGGCATATCTCAAATCACTTGGGACATCAAACAAGATCTCAACTCAGCATACCTTAACAGATAATGGCTACTAAGTATTTGATGGAAATCTCAGCTCAACTAGGATAGGGTTAACATGTATGAGGAGGTAAGAGCATCTCCACTCGCCTACCCAGGACGCCCGTCCGGACGCCAATTTTGGTTCGGACGCCGAAAATCGCCCCAGTCGCGTACCCAAGGACCTGTTTCCCGGATTTGGCGTGTTTGTCCGTTTACCTACCAGAACCAGTTCCTGCACGCCCTAGGGACGCTTTGACGCAAAAAAGGCGTGGGCCAGCTCTGTCGGAGACACCCCATTTCCACCCACTCCACTGCCTAGATCGCCATGGAGCTCGCCATGACTTGCTTACGGAGCTCCAGCGCCGAGACATGCCCACGCCTCTAGCTACGCCGTCGTTGCCGCCAGATCCCCGCCCGCCGGGCCGACCTTGCGCCAGTGCCGGCTCAGTGCGCCCACCACCACGCCCGGTGTTCGACATTTGGCGGATTCATGGACTCCAATTTGACGAGGTGTCGCATCGATTGACGAGGCGAGATACTCGCCATGGATTCCGACGAGAGTTGCTAGCCGAACTCCTAGAGGAGGAGAGCGCCGAGGTCGCGAAATTGAAGAGCACTTGCAGATTCTCGTCGCCGCCTAACCAGACATGCAGATGGCGGCCAAGCACGTGGTTCGCCAGTCGCATGAAGTGCAAGGCAGAGAGAGGCTATGCATGTTGTACGCCGACTACTGGCCGACCAGCCACTCCATGGAGAAGTGTTTTGCCGTTTCAGATGAGCCGGAAGCTCTTCCTCAAGATCGTGCATGCCATCCGGAGTTCGACCCATATTTCCTTTGCAAGAAGGATCACGGCTTGGTTTTTTGCTACGTATGCACCGTGGCGATGAGGTTGCTTGTATATGGAGCGCTGGTGTAGGGTTTCGTAGCATGGAAAACAAAAATTTTCTATCGCATACAAACAAACAAGCCAAGATCTATCTACTATATTGTAGCAACGAGTCGATGGAATAACTTACCCTCGAAGATTCCAAAGTGTTTAACGAGAGCGGATTCTCGTGGGTGATGTAGTCGTATTCTTCCGATCTCAAGATCGCGTAGACGATCCTTCCCGCTGCTGCGTTAGAGCGCCTCAATGGTCACATCGCTCGGTACTGACGAAGACCTTCCTCTCCTTGTTCCAGGGAATGGAGGTTGTAGCACTCTCTCGCGATTAAGAAGACAACGGCGTGGTACCGGAAGTAGAGGGGAGATCCCGCAGGGCTTCGCCTTAAGCCGGAGCGAGTATGGTGGAGTATGAGAGAGATCTATTAGTGGTCTAGGGTTTAGACACACCAATTAGAAGGCTCTAATCCGAAGGCTAGGGCAATTAGAAGCTCTAAACCAAAACAACTCTAAACCGGAGTCTAGGGCTAGGATTTAGATTAGAGGCTAGGAAACTTGTGTGTCTAGAGGAGGAGGCCCTGCCCCTCCTTTTATGGGTGGAGGGGGCCGGACAAGGGGAGGGAGTCCCTCCCCAAGTCGGCCTTGGGTGGCGCGCCGGCTTGGAGAGGAGGGACTCCTCCCCCAAGTCGGTTTTGCCTCCTCTTGCTTGTTTCCCACAGTTTCTTGTTTTAGCCGTTTGACTTTCAAACTTGCCATTTGACTTTTCTGTTTTAGGATTCATTTAATCCTTTATTTGGAACAGCAAGAACACTTAGTACATGATGCAATCATCCCAATATGCAATGACACATTCATGTACCCCTTCCCCTCCCGGAGTGCCGGACATTCCGGAACCTTCTAGAACATTCCCGATGAAAACACCGGAATCATTTCCGAACTCCGAAACGGGACTTTCCTTATATGAATCTTATTCTCCGGACCATTCCGGATCACCTCGTGATATCCCGGATCCCATCCGAGACCAACAACATTCGGTCTCTTTCTCATAATACCATAACTACTCAAACAACGTCAATCCTTAAGTGTGTCTCCTCACGTGAATTATGCGACATGATCGAGACACTTCTGAACAATAACCAATAGAGGAATCGGAAATTCATATATTCCACATATTTCTACGATTACTGCGATCGAATGAACCACTTACATACGATACCAATTTCCCTTTGTCCGACGATAGTTTACTTATCCGAGGTTATGATCGCTTGTATCTCCGCATACCTAGTTCAACCTCGCACCGATAAGTACTCTTTTCGTTCCGTGATATGTGATCCCTTGTGAGCCCACACATGCTTGCAAGCTAATTGGATGACATTCCACCGAGAGGGCCAGAGTATATCTATCCGTCATATGGATGGACAAATCCCACTCTTGATCCATGTGTCTCAACCAAAACTTTCCAACACTCAATGCCACCTTTATAGCCACCCGCCATTGTGGTGTTTGATGTCATCAAAGCATCCATCCAGAAAGGTGATATGCATGATCTCATGGTCGAAGGAATTAGGTTACTATGTATCGAAAGCATATAGCAATTGAACTATTGAAATGACTTGATCTTTATGCTACGCTTATCTATAGGAGTATGTCCACCATATCATTCTCCTAACGATATGATCTTGTTGTTGATAACATCTCAATGTTCATGATAGGAAACCACAATCATCTATCAACCAATAAGCTAGTGAAGTATAGAGGCTATACTAGGGACTTCAAATTAAGTTTACAAATCACACAAGTATCAATGTTTCCTTGTTAATACTATTATAGCATGAATGTAAACATTTATCATAAACACAAATATATAATAATAACTACATTTATTATTGCCTCTAGGGCATATCTCCAAATCTCCCACTTGCACTAGAGTCATCTAATCTAGATTACATGGTAATATACCGAACACCCATGGCGGTTTGGTGTTGGTCATGTTTGCCCTGGAGAGGTTTAGTCAACGGATCCGCCACATTCGGATCTGTGTGTACTTTGCAAATCTTTATATCCCCATCCCGGATATGTTCTCGAATAGCGTGAAAACGTAGCTTGATGTGCTTCTTCTTGTGTGACCTTGGTTCTTGCGCATTGGCTATGGCGCCCATGTTATCACATTAGATAGACATTGGGTCCGAAGACTAGGAACCACACCCACTGTAATGAACTCTTTCATCCATATAGCTTCAGAAGCCTCCGGCACCATGTATTCCGATTCGGTTGAAGATCTCGCCACAACGCTTTGCTTTGCACCTCCAGCTAATCGCTGCACCATTCAAAATAAATACGATCCGGATTGTGATTTGGAATCATCCGGATCGGTGTTCCAACTAGCATCGGTAACTGCTAACAACGAAATGCTCATCACCTCCATAAGAAAGAACCATATCCTTAGTTCTTCTCAAGTACTTAAGGATGTTTTGATCATTCCAATGATTCACTCTGGATCACTTTGATATCCGCTAGTTAAACTAACGCATATGCAATGTCGGGTCTAGTACATAGCATGGCATACATTAGAGATCCTATGGGTGAGGCATAGGGAGTCTTACTCATCCTTTCTCTATCTTCGCCGATGTCGGACTTTGAGTTTTACTCAAGGTCGATAAGCAACATGGGCAAGAACCCTTTCTTGCTTTCTTCCATTCCAAACCTCTTTAGAACTTTGTCCAAATATGTACTGTGACAATGATATTTGGCGTTCGATCTATCTCTATAAATCTTTATGCCTAATATGTATCTTGCTTCCAAGATCCTTCATTGAAAACTATTATTCAAATATTCCTTGACACTATTAAGAAGGTCTACATCATTCCCAATCAACAATATGTCATCCACATATAGTATTAAGAATGCTGAGCTCCCACTCACTTTCTTGTAAATACAAGCTTCTCCATAAGTTTGTATAAAACCAAAACTTTTGATTACCTTATCAAAACGTTGATTCCAACTTCGGATGCTTGCTTCAATCCATAGATGGACCGTTGAAGTTTGCATACCTTGTTAGCATCTTTAGGATCGACAAAACCTTTGGGTTGCATCATATACAACTCTTCATCAATGTCTCCATTGAGGAATGCTTTTGACATCCATCCGCCATATCTCATAATCATAATATGCGATCGCTAACATAATCCTCACACTTTATCTTCATCGGTGAGAAAGTCTCATCGTAGTCAACTCCTTGAATTTGTCGAAACCCTTTATACAAGTCGAGCTTTATAGACGAACATTACCATCAAGATCTGTTTTCTTCTTGAAAATCCATTTGTTCTCGAATTCTTCCGGCCATCCCAGAAGTCCACCAAAGTCCATACTTGGTTTTCGACATGGATCCAATCTCGATTTCATGGCTTCTTGCCATTTATTGAATCTGGGCTCATCATCGCTTCCTCATATGTCTCGGGTCATCGGTGTTGTCCACCAACA
Organism: Avena longiglumis; assembly: GCA_030063025.1. NCBI lineage: Eukaryota > Viridiplantae > Streptophyta > Magnoliopsida > Poales > Poaceae > Avena > Avena longiglumis. The sequence goes on from CP125973.1 coordinate 6,472,478, forward strand.
TGACATTCATAACGGAATCATACCAACTGGAGTGGTACGAGTTCGTGACCTCCGAGGTTCAGAGCAACTTCAACAAGTTTCATGATCACCATCATTAGCTTCCTCTCTTATTGGTGCAGCACCACAGAACTTCTTCCGGTCTGCGCTACTCGCAATTCGAGAGAAGGTTCGACAACCTCGTCGAGTTCTACTTTCCTCCCAGTCACTTCTTTCGAGATAAATTCCTTCTAGAAAGGATCCATTCTGGCAACGAAGATTTTGCCTTCGGATCTATGATAGAAGGTATACCCAATAGTTTCCTTCGGTATCCTATGAAGACGCATTTTCCGCTTTGGTTCAAGCTTGTCCATTATAACTTCTTTACATAGGCTTCAGATCCCCAAACTTTAAGGAACGACAATTTAGGTTTCTTTCCAAACCATAATTCATACGGTGTCGTTTCAACGGATTTAGATGGTGCCCTATTTAAAGTGAATGCGTTGTTTCTAATGCATAACCCCAAAATGATAGCGTAACTGTAGAAGTGACATCATAGAACGAACCATATCTAAGAGAGTTCGATTACGACGTTCGGACACACCATTATTACTGTGGTGTTCCGGCGGTGTCAATTGTGAAAGTATTCGCATTTCTTCAAATGCTCGCCAAACTCAGAACTTAGATATTCACCTCCACGATCGTAACGTAGAAATTTAATCTTCTTGTTACGTTGATTCTCTACCTCACTTTGAAACTCCTTAAACTTCTCGAAAGTTTCGGACTTATGTTTCATGAAATAGATATACCCATATCTACTCAAGTCATTCGTGAAGGTAAGAACATAACGATAACCATCACATGATGCTACACTCATTGGACCACACACATCGGTATGTATGATTTCCAATAAGTCCAGTTCGCTCCATCATACCGTAAAATGGAGTCTTAGTCATTTTACCCATCGACATGCTTCGCATCTTTCAAGTGATTCAAAATCAAGTGATTCAAGAAGTCCATCGAATGGAGTTTCTTCATACGCTTCACCCAATGTGACCAAGACGACATGCCACATATAGATCGAATTATCGCTTGATTTCAAACGCTTAGCCTAAATGTTGTTGATATGTATTTCCACTATCGAGATTCACTAAGAATAGACCATCTATCAAAGGTGCATGTGCATAAAACATATTACTCATATAAATCGAACAACCATTATTCTCGGACTTAAACAAGTAACCGCCTCGCAATAAACAAGATCCCGATATAATGTTCATGCTCAACGCAGCACCAAATAACAATTATTTAAGTATAAAACTAATCCCGATGGTAGATGAAGGGTAGCGTACAACCGCGATCACATCAACCTTTGATCCATTTCCCACGCCGATCGTCACCTCGTTCTTCGCTAGCTTCCGCTTATTCGCAAAGACTGCTTTGAGTTACAAATATGAGCAACCAACCAAGATCAAATAGTGCACTACTATTTAGTACTAGTGAGATACACATCAATAACATGTATATCGATATACCTTTCTTCTTGATCTGCTCTTCAAATCCGCCAAGTACTTTGGGCAATTCCGCAAAGTGACCTTCTCCCTGCAAAGAAAAGCACTCGATGTCGGGCTTAGGTCCAGCCTTGGTCTTCTTCGCTGGCGTGGTAACTTTCTTACCACCCTTCTTGAAGTGTCCCTTTTGCTTAGACTTGCCTTTCTTGAATTTGGTGGTCTTATTGACTGTAGCATCCCAGTTGTCTAACCCCTGTAATGCTACATGTCATAATAATAAAAGGGCCACTTCCAACATATAATTGTTGCATCATCATCATATCATGCTCATGTCATCATACCACCTTGCATTTGTGCATCATATAAAACCCTTTCTTGTTTGGTTCTTATCTCATGTGCATGATTAATTGTAGTTGCCTCTTGATATTGTATTTGGTTCTTACTAAATTGTTAAATGCCCAAGTTGAGTTGGGGGCATCTCTCTTTTGACTCCACCACCTTATCTTTCACCACCTTATAATTCCACCATCCAATAATATGGGCTTGGCATTTTATTGAGTTATCCCTAGCCCATGTTGTTGGTTGGATCCACCCATCTTCTTTGCTTGGCCTTGTCCATATTTTGGAAATGCAGATGGATAGTGCCATATTGATATCCTTGTTCTCACAAGTATAAGTGTGGCATTAATTATTCTGCATGGGCCATGCAATAGCCACCTTTCCCAGCTTTTTGGTTTTGTTTGTTGTCTAATTGGATCCTTTCCTCTTTGTTGATCTTGTTTTGTGAGTATCAACCCTAGCCCTCTCCCCTCTAGCTTATCCCATGCACCCACTTGTGCTTATGTGGCATGCAACCTCTAAAACCCTCCCCTCTCTCTTGGATCATGCTTGGCCATTATCTTGGATCATGCATGAACTAAAGTAGAACCCCACCACCATATGGCCATCTTTCTCCCCCTCTCCCTCCTTTTTCTTGCTTGAGCTTGTTTAGAGCTTGTACTTGAAGCATGCTTGAGCAAGTTAGCACCCCTCCATCTTTTCTTACCTCTTTAGCAAAACTCTAATCCTACCCTTGCCTCTATCCTTCTAGCTGACCTAGACCCTAATCTACCTTTACCTACACACAACCCTAATCTACCTTTTCCTCTAAACAAAACCTAGCTACCATCCACTCTCTTTCCCTCTCTCTCTTTCTTGTTTTCCTTGATCTAGTGTGCTAGTCTTGGAGCTTGCTTGATCAACCTTAGCACCACCATCTCCTTCTTTTCCTCTTAGCAAACTCTAAGTCCTACATGCCCTTCCCTCCTAGCTAAACAACCCTCCTATCTACCTCACCCTAAGCAAAAACCCTAAGAATCCCTTCCCCCTCTTTCTAGCTTGTCCACCATGCTACCCTAGCTCGCCTTCTCCCTGCCATGCATACCCCATCCCAGCGACCCCCTAGCTGCCCCCACACGGCATGGCACCCCTCAACCTAGCCCTAGCCCGACCATCCCCCCCTCCCCTCTTTTCCTCCGCCGCCTCACCCCACCGCACGCCTCCCCTAGCCCCACCCCACCCGCCACCCCCTCTCCTTTCTAGCTCTACCACGCCATCCTGGCCCCCCCCATGCGCAGCACGTGAACAGGGAGGTGACCAACGCCACCCCCGCAGCTAACCCCTCCCCCACGCTAGCCTTTTTCCCCCTGGCGTTCTTATCCCCCCACCTCCCTCTCTGCCGCCAGACCCCAGATCTACCCGCAGAGCCCGCCTCTTCTTCCCACCGCCTCGCCACCGCCATCTACCACCGCCATCGATCTAGCCGAGAAGGGTGCGAGGTTGTCGAGGAAGACGTGCCACTCTCCAAGATCGCCCAAGACCGCCGAGGAGGAGACGACCAGAGCGCCAGGACCAGAGCACGCCGACGCAAACCCTAGCTACGGCCGCCGTCAGCCTCGCCGTGGATCGCGACCACCCCTGCCCGTACCGAGCACGCCAGCACGCCCGCGGTGAGCCCACGACCCTCCCTGACAACCCGTCTCTGCCGCTCGATGCTCGATTCGTTTGCCGGCGCCCTCGGTCTGCGGCGAAGTGCTGCAAGCTCGCGCGCCACACCCTACCTAGCCGCCTAGCCTCTTCCTATCACCAACCCGAGCCGCAGCAGTAGCCGCCGCTAGCGCCTTGAGCGCGGTTCGAATCCTCCGCTGCTGCCGCGCACGCCTGCATACACGCCTTCGCCAGTTAGGTTCAGAGGAAGATCCACCGTGCGCGATCTGTTCTTTGCGCATAACCCCGCCAGTTCTTTTGCTCAACCCGGTCCCTGTGGCCCCTGCTGACGCTGTAATTTTACAAAAGGCTCGATCTTTGCAACCATCAACCATGGTCCAGATCTTGCTCGACTGGCGTGGGCTGTGAGAAAACCCCGCCCACATGCTGACTCAGGCTGGTAGCTGTAGAAAAGCGTTCAGGCGGTTTGAATTCAAATTTTGTTAAATAAATTCAAAATTCCAAATTCAAATTCGCTTTTAATGACTTTCACATACTATTTCCAAATTTGACAAATAATATATGTTTGGATATCGGCAAGATGAGGGAATTCAAATATGCCATCTAATTTGACTTTTGCACAAGTAAAATTCCAAGTTTAGTGTAATTACATCAATTGCCACCGGATTTTCATTAAATCATAACTAATGTTTGTAATTCCAAATTTAGCAAATAAGTAGTCTAAAATGATCACCGACGAGACCTTTCTGTTTATGCTATCCATGACTTCTATTGCAGCATGCATCATATAACTATATAATGAATAACAACTGTTATGGCAACAAATGTGATTCTAAAACCAACTAAATGTTATATTCTTGTCCCCCACACCTCACCCATGCCATGCTACTTTACTTGCCATGTAAATTGTGCATCATTCATCATGGCATGATTGTTTGCTTGACGATCTTATTCATATGCTTGTGCTCTATATTCATGTTGGCCTTGTTTGTTTGGTTTTCTCGGATAGACATCGAGGTCAGTATCAAGAGAACCAGAGAACCACCCAACCGCCCTTGCTTCAACAGACATACCAGCAAGCACTACCACATGCTTGCATACATACATTACCTATTGCCTCTATCTTATTCTTGCATCCTCGAGTCGCGATTGCATTAAATTGAATCCCAAGTATGCATAGCCTTTACTTTTCAACCCCACTAAGCTTGTTCCTCCATCCCATGAGCCATTACTATAGGAGTTGTTTGAGCCATGTCGTAGAACAAAGATGCGAGGGTTTGTGAGAGTCGATGAATAATGAGGTACCTAAACAACTTAACCCGAGTAGTTCGGGATAACTAAAGAAAGTGGCACGGTGAGCAATATCTGCTATTTGGTTTTTCTGCTCACTTGTGTCCCGAAGACCCCGAGTACTTGATTCCTGTTCCTTGATTTATCGCGCTATCCACATCCGGAGGTATATGGGACCCCTGAGCGAGCTCGATTCCGTCTTATTTCTTGGGGCCACAAACTAGTTTGAGGTTTTATTTACGATCCTACTTATGCCATGTTTTACCGCTTTAATTACGATTGTCAGCGATAGCACTGTCTTGTTTAAGATCGGGACACGCTTACGGTGTCGACAAGCCCTGCTTGGGGTTCCCAGCCATGTACCGTCTACCTGGACCTTGAGGCCGTCTGAGCTTGCTTACTCGTTGCGGGATCTACTTAAGGGTGGCCCCGAAATAATTCTGAACTGTGATTGCTTTGTCGTGAAGACCTCGTGGTTTTGATTTGGTTTTTCCGAGGTTGATCGAGTGTTGCTATTGGTGCACCGCCGGTAAAACTTTCGAAAAGCCGTGTCCGGATATGGACGACTTGGAGCACGCTTGATCATAGACAAGCATAACTAAAGTACCGCCTTTAATCTGACTAAAGTAACTTGACTAGTAAATAGTGCAATACTCATGGAATGGTTAATAAAATTGCCAACGGATGGGGGGTTGTTCGTCCGCTTCCTTGTTGGTGAGCAGGGAGGAGGATGGATCGGATGAGATTACCATTATAACTGTTGTACTTAAATTCACGGACATCCGTCTATCATTGGTTAGGCGGATGGTTAGCGTTTATCTCAGAATTGCTAGGGTTTATCTTTTCTGCAAGCTGCGTCACCCTGGTTGTGTCCCCTTTAGAGGCATTAAGACTTCTGAAAATACTTAGGGTCTCACACGATAAATTCTTGATTCAGATGAATGTGTACCTTCTCGTGACGGACATCGGGTGGAAGAAGCCGATGATGTGGGCAACGATCGTATGGTGTAGAGATTCCGGAACGGGGATCCGTGAGACCCGTAGTTGGGATGTGCTTATTTTCTGGCATCTTATGCCTATTTGCTTCTTATCCGTACTCGGATCTTGTTTGCCGCCCGCATGATACTACGATGTGTGTTGTATGAGGAGTTATCCTAAATTATAGATGTATCTAGGTCATTTGAATCTTGCCGTATGCTGGTATATTTCCTTTCTTTCTAGATGGTGTGGCTCGATGTACTCTTGTATGGTGGCTTGCGACATACCCACTTGTGTACGTAGTTGATCCTTCGCCGGGACCACGCCGCCAGACAGTCCTGCTGAGAGGGTAGTGGTTGGGACGTCTGAAAGGACTACCAAGGAGTGGCTTTTGGGGCCCCACCACTATTTCAACCACTATCACTCATCCGTGCTTGTATCTAGGAGCGTAGTTCACCGAGGTAGTTACAATTGGTATCGAGCCATCCCGACCTTCGTGGTTTCAGCTAAACGGTCGTTGTCGCCTAGCAAATATTTTAGTAGTTATGTATATAGGGAAAACAAAACGCGAGAGTAGGACTGCTTCCACTTTCTTCTTACCCTCCCACCCACCCTTTTCTCGGTAAGGAAGTGCAACGTTTCAATCCTCTTCTCAAAGTTCAAACTAGGATTCACGTGTTCGGTTCCGTAGTACCATAGGTTGTGTCTGTGTATATGTGTAATCCCTTGTCTATCTGTTGCATCCAAGTTGTTATCTTATACGCCTTTGGTTATCAATCATTGGTACATTCCATACCGATGTGCTTTGTAAACCGACGCAATCTATCTTCCTTTGTATCCGACGCTATCTTGTTTGGGGTGTTCGCTCGTAGTACCAATCTTTAGGTTTCGTGAGAAGAAGGGGTTAGGATATGTGTTCCACTTGTTCATGTGCGGAGTAATGATTTGAGTGCGGGATGGAGTCGCGACCATACCACTACTTGTATCATTTGCTTTTGTATATTGGATCGGTAGAGTCACTAATCTTGATTCGTTAAGTAATTTGCGCATCTATTGGTATTTTAATGCCGAAATTTGTGGAAAATTTTTCTTTGATATGTTTGTGTACCACACTCCTTTTCAGTCGTGTGCGATATGCTTAATATCTTTTAGGTGCTATGAACTTTGTTGATATTTTAATATCATCTCAGTAAATTGTATCCTTTAATCTTGGTTAATTCCATCTTGGTACTATTCTGGATTATTATCATCTTCCATTATAGTACTGACTTGAGTTTTACATCAATGACAGGATGGCTCCCCCACGGATCGAGGAGGATATTCCTCGGAATCGGGCTCATTGTCAAGCATAGCTAATGCTTTGGCAGCCATGCAAGAGAACCAGCCGCTCGAGGAGAGCGTCGGAAGGAATGAGTTCGCTCCACTTCCTCCACCTCCCAAGCGTGGTGACATCAAGAGCTTCCTCAAGTTCAACCTCGCCCGATTCGGTGTCCGACCGACCTCTTGATGCGGATGATTGGCGCGAGATCTCAAGGTTGCTCGACCGCCGATGTTCGAGCAGAGTGGGTCAAGTGTGCTACCCACCTTCTCAAGGGAGATGCGGCTCTATGGTGGGAAAACTACTTGAAGGCAAGTGCGTTGGGTTCAACCAACTTGGGAGAGGTTCACCAGCTTTCAAAGAACAGTTTCTCTCGAGATTGTGATGGAAAGGATGAAGGATGCTTTCCTCAACCTTGAAGTGGAGATGATAACGCCAACACCTATATCGGGAACTTCATGAACTGTCTCGCTATGGTGGTGATGAGGTATCGATGACAAGAAAAGCGTAAGAGATTCGTGCAAGGGCTCAATCGTCGATCAAGTATGCACTCACGCATGCAAGACCGGCAACCTTCACGAACTGCAGCATATGGCACTACAAGAGGAGGCTAGTAGGCGATGTTCGAGGAGTCCAAGAAACACAGGATGCATCAAGCTCGGCAATGGCAACTCCTTCTAAGCGGTGTGCGGGTTCCTAACACCCCACCGCCGCTCCCACCAAGACTGCGAGCTTCACGTCAAGGCCACCAAACTTCACCACTGCGGCTCCTGTGGCTACAACAACCCTTACCCCGAGCGCTGGCGGAGTCCTCGCTACTCGCTCCACGTCCGGTGGTGCCCGCTTCACATGTGGAGATCCGGACATTCCCATCGAACTGTCCAATGAAGAACAAAGCTCTCAACCCCCGCCAAGATCTGCATCAAGCTCTCCTTCGGTTCAGGCGCCACCGCCTCGGGCTCTCAACATCAACACCAAGCCCGGGTTGCGGTTGTGCGTGCTAACCGCTAACGCTTCTCAAGCCGAGCTCAGACTGGAGTTGTAATGGGTATGCTATCCGTTAACTCACCCCTGACGAGTTCTCTTTGATTCGTGCATCGCATTCTTCGTGTCACACAAGTTTGCAGGAGAATGAGTTAGTCCAGTTCCTCTAAGCGGTTGGTGGTACAATCACCTGGTTCAAACATGAGGGCTGAGCTTATCAGTCATGGAAATCAAGTTGAGATTGGTGGTTCTTCATTCTTGGCTTCTTTGATTGTCCTGGGCAGCTCTGACATTGATGTCATCCTGGGCATGGATTGGTTGACAGCAAATGCACTGTGATCGATCAGGCCGAACGGTGTCTCTGAAGATTCCAGAAGGCCATGTAGTCTTTTCTCCAAGTCGACTCCTGTCCATTTCTATTCCTTGGCTGCTCGAATGATGATGCTATGGAAGCTATTGAAGGTACCAATGGTCCGTGAGTTCCGGATGTATTTCACGAAGAGTTGCTGTATGCCTCGGATCGCGAGGTTGAATTCGTGATTGAGCTCGAACTCGAACGGCTCCTATCCAAGAGGCCATACAAATGGGTCCTTCCGAGTTGGGTGAACTCAAACGACAACTTGATGAACAAGAGAAGTTGGGTTTCATTCAAGATAGCACTTCTTCTTGGGGTAGTCCAACAATCTTCGTGAAGAAGCGTGACAGAACCGATAGGCTATGTGTTGACTACGGGCTCTAAATGCTAAAACCATCAAGAACAAATATCCTCTCCCTCGGATAAATGATCTTTTTGATCACCGGAGCCGTGGTGTTCTCTGTTGGATTTGAGGAGTGGTTATCACCAAATCAAAATTCGCAAAGAGGATGTGCCCAAGAGCTTTCACCACTCGCTATGGCCTGTATGAGTACACGGTCATGTCTTTCGCCTCACCAACGCACTGCTACCTTCTCGAGGCCGATGAACTCCGCTTTCATGGAGTACCGACAAGTTTGTGGTGGTATATCCGGATGACATTCGGTCTATTCCAAGTCTAAGGAGGAGCATGAAGAGCACTGCGGTCGTCCCGAACAAGCTTCGTGAGAACCGCTTGTATGCAAAGTTCTCAAGTGTGAGTTCGGTTCAAGTAACATATCTGGGCATGTTATCTACGCCAAGGGCATTGCACCAACCGAAACCGTGAAGACAATAGTTGAATGGCTTCCTCCGCTAATGTCAAGGAAGTGCGGAGTTTCCTCGGCTAGCTATTGTCGCCGCTTTGTGCGTAACTTCTCGAAGATAGCAAAGCCTCTTACCGACCTCCTCAAGAAAGGCAAGAAGTACTGTGGACACCTTGCCAAGAAAGTTTTGAGACACTCAAAGAGAAGCTCACTTCCACCATCTTGGTTCCTCCGAATACATCTAAGCCTTTCCAGATATTCTGCGATGCCTCTTTGCAAGGATTGGGTGCGGTCCTTATGCAAGAGAGACAGTGGTTGCTTATGCCTCTCGTCTTGAAGACGCATGAGGTCAACTATCCCACATGACCTTGAGCTAGCAAGTGGTCTTTGCTTTGAAGCTATGGAGGCACTACTTGCTTGGTAACCGCTAGGAGATCTTCTCGGACCACAAGAGTTTGAAGTATATCTTCACTCAACGGATCTCAACCTTCTAAGAGGAGATGGATTGAAGCAATCAATGACTTGATGTGACCATCAACTACACCCTGCAAAGCAAATGTCATGGCGATGCGCTTAGCGAAAAGCTTATGTCAACAACCTCATGGTGGAAGAGCGCAGCCTCTTGTGCGAGGAATTCCACCTGAACTCGAAATTGTGGAACAAGGGCATCTCCTGAACCTTCTGGCTACTCCTCTCTTGGAAGAACAGATTCGGTCTCGTTAGCGTGGTGATCCGCACACCAAGAAGCTCATCGCTAAGCTTGACCTTCCGAAGTACGAGTCCTTCCATGTTGATGATCAAGGAACGCTCTTCTTTGAACACCGGATGTTTGTTCCAAACTACCCGGGTCTGAGAGACCAAGTTCTCAAGGAGGCACATGATTCGGTTCTTTCTATCCATCCTGGCGGACAAAGATGTACATGGACTTGAAAACACAATCTTTGGTGGCACGGGTTGAAAAGGTATTGTGCCAAGCACGTCTCGAATGTGATGTCCGCAGAGTCAAGGCTGTTCATCGAAACCATTTGGTCTTCTACAGCCATTGCAACCTCCGGAATGGAAATGGGAGAAAGTTGAGATGGACTTCATCACGGCTTTCCGAGGTCGCAGGGCAACAATGCAATTTTGTTGTCATCGACAGCTTTCTAAAGTGGCACACTTCTTCCCAAATCAAAGAAACAATTTCGACTTCATTTGAGCTCTATATCAACAGGATTGTCTCTTTGTATGGGGTTCCACTTGAAATCAGTTCAGATCATGGGAGCATCTTCACCTCAAAGTTCTGGGAGAGTTTCCAAAAAGCTTTGGGAACGAAGTTGAATTTCAGCACTGCTTACCACCCTCAGTCTCAAGGGCAAGTGGAGAGGATCAATCAGATCCTGGAGGATATGCTTAGAGCTTGCGTCATCTCTTTTGGCATGAAGTGGGAAGCATGCCTTCCATATGCTGAATTCTCCTACAACAACTTCGGAAGAGTCTCAAGATGGCACCATTCGAGGCTCTCTATGGTCGCAAGTGCGAACTCCCATTGGTTGGTCAAAAGGAGAAAGAATCTGGTTTGGCCTCGACATCGTGACTCAGCAGAGGAGAAGGTGCATATCATTCGAGAACTCAAGATTGCTCAAAGTCGTCAAGAGCAACTATGACAGAAGCACATGATATGGTATATGCCCTGGTGATCTCGTTTACCTTCGTGTCACTCCCATGAGAGGAACACACCGCCCAGATCAAAGGAAAGTTGGCTCCTAGATACATCGGTCCTTTCAAGATACGTGGTAGAAGAGGAGAAGTTGCTTATGCACTCGAGCTTAGGAAAAACTCAAAGTCCATGATGTTTTCCACATCTCTCCTCAAGAAGTGCTTCAAAGACCGCAAGACCGTGGATCATGAGCTAATCGACCTCCAAGAAGATCTCTCTTATCAAGAACACCCCACAAAATCCTCGAGACCGCAGAACGAAGGACCGCAACAAGTCCATCAAATTTGCAAGGTGCAGTGGTCACACCATTCTCATTGATGAAGCAACTTGGGAGCGTGAAGATGAACTCCGTCAACCATCCTTCTCTTTGTGTCTTCTTCTTCTTCTTCCTAGAATCTCGGCGAGATTCCTGTTTAGTGGGGAGAGTTGTAGCATCCCGTTGTTCAACCCCGTAATGCTACATGTCATAATAATAAAAGGGCCACTTCCAACATATAATTGTTGCATCATCATCATATCATGCTCATGTCATCATACCACCTTGCATTTGTGCATCATATAAAACCCTTTCTTGTTTGGTTCTTATCTCATGTGCATGATTAATTGTAGTTGCCTCTTGATATTGTATTTGGTTCTTACTAAATTGTTAAATGCCCAAGTTGAGTTGGGGGCATCTCTCTTTTGACTCCACCACCTTATCTTTCACCACCTTATCTTTCACCACCTTATAATTCCACCATCCAATAATATGGGCTTGGCATTTTATTGAGTTATCCCTAGCCCATGTTGTTGGTTGGATCCACCCATCTTCTTTGCTTGGCCTTGTCCATATTTTGGAAATGCAGATGGATAGTGCCATATTGATATCCTTGTTCTCACAAGTATAAGTGTGGCATTGATTATTCTGCATGGGCCATGCAATAGCCACCTTTCCCCAGCTTTTGGTTTTTGTTTGTTGTCTAATTGGATCCTTTCCTCTTTGTTGATCTTGTTTTGTGAGTATCAACCCTAGCCCTCTCCCCTCTAGCTTATCCCATGCACCCACTTGTGCTTATGTGGCATGCAACCTCTAAACCTCCCTCTCTCTTGGATCATGCTTGGCCATTATCTTGGATCATGCATGAACTAAAGTAGAACCCACCACCATATGGCCATCTTTCTCCCCCTCCTCCTTTTTTCTTGCTTGAGCTTGTTTAGAGCTTGTACTTGAAGCATGCTTGAGCAAGTTAGCACCCCTCCATCTTTTCTTACCTCTTTAGCAAAAACTCTAATCCTACCCTTGCCTCTATCCTTCTAGCTGGACCTAGACCCTAATCTACATTTACCTAAACAAAAACCTAATCTACCTTTTCCTCTAAACAAAACCTAGCTACCATCCACTATCTTTCCCTCTCTCTCTTTTCCTTGATCTAGTGATCTAGTGTGCTTGTCTTGGAGCTTGCTTGATCAACCTTAGCACCACCATCTCCTTCTTTTCCTCTTAGCAAACTCTAAGTCCTACACGCCCTTCCCTCCTAGCTAAACAACCCTCCTATCTACCTCACCCTAAGCAAAAACCCTAAGAATCCCTTCCCCCTCTTTCTAGATTGTCCACCATGCTACCCTAGCTCGCCTTCTCCCTGCCATGCATACCCCATCCCAGCGACCCCCTAGCTGCCCCCACACGGCATGGCACCCCTCAACCTAGCCCTAGCCCGACCATCCCCCCTCCCCTCTTTTCCTCTTCTGCCAGCGCCCTACCCCACCTGCCTGCCTCCCTAGCGCCCCTACCCCACCTGCCAGTCCCCCTCTCCCCTTTCCAGCTCTACCACGCCATCCTGGCCCCCCCCATGCGCAGCACGTGAACAGGGAGGTGACCAACGCCACCCCCGCAGCTAACCCCTCCCCCACGCTAGCCTCTTTCCCACGGCGTTCTTATCCCCCACCTCCCTCTCGCCGCCCAGACCCCAGATCTACCCCAAGAGCCTGCCTCCCCTTCTTCCCCTTCGCCACCGCCACCGCCTACCACCGCCAATCGATCTAGCCGGGAGAAGGGTGCGAGGTTGTCGAGGAAGACCAGCACTCCCTAAGATCGCCCAAGACCGGCCAATGAGGAGACGCACCAGAGCGCCAGACGAGCACGCCGACGCAAACCCTAGCTACGGCCGCCACCCGCCCAGTGGATCGCGACCACCCCTGCCCGTCGAGCACGCCAAAGACGCCCATGCGGTGAGCCCACGACCCTCCCTCGACAACCCCCCCCTGCCGCCTCGATGCTCGATTCTTCGCCGAGCGCCCTCGGTCTTGGCGAAGCGAGTGCCTGCAAGCTCCCGCCACACCCTACCTAGCCGCCTAGCCTCTTCCTATCACTAACCCGAGCCCGCCGCAGCTGTAGCCGGCCGCTCATGAAGCGCCAGAGGGCGGGTTCGAACCCTCCACAAGGTCGCCGCGCCAGATGACACACGCCGTTCAGTTAGGTTCAGAGGAAGATCCACCGCAGGGTCTGTTCTTTTACATAACCCTCGCCAGCTTTTTGCTCAACCATGTCCCTGTGGCCCCACGCTGATTACTGTAATTTTACAAAAGGCTCTGATCTTTGCAACCATCAACCATGGTCCAGATCTTGCTCAGACAATGGCGTGTGGGCGGAGAAAACCGGCCCACCGTCTGCGACTCAGTCAAGCGAGTGTGTAGAAAACGTTCCAGAGCAGTTTGAATTCAAATTTTGTTAAATAAATTCAAAATTCCAAATTCAAATTCAGTTTTTAATGACTTTCACATACTATTTCCAAATTTGACAAATAATATATGTTTGGATATCAGCAAGATGAGGGGAATTCAAATATGCCATCTAATTTGACTTTTGCACAAGTAAAATTCCAAGTTTAGTGTAATTACATCAATTGCCACTGGATTTTCATTAAATCATAACTAATGTTTTGTAATTCCAAATTTAGCAAATAAGTAGTCTAAAATGATCAGCTCGACGAGACCTTTCTGTTTATGCTATCCATGACTTCTATTGCAGCATGCATCATATAACTATATAATGAATAACAACTGTTATGGCAACAAATGTGATTCTAAAACCAACTAAATGTTATATTCTTGTCCCCCACACCTCACCCATGCCATGCTACTTTACTTGCCATGTAAATTGTGCATCATTCATCATGGCATGATTGTTTGCTTGACGCATCTTATTCATATGCTTGTGCTCTATATTCATGTTGGCCTTGTTTGTTTGGTTTTTCTCGGATAGACACCGAAAGGTGGGTATCAAGAGAACCAGAGAACCACCAGAACCGCCCTTTGCTTCAACAGACATACCAGCAAGCACTACCACATGCTTGCATACATACAGACTATTGCCTCTATCTTATTCTTGCATCATCGAGTCGATTGCATTAAATTGAATCCCAAGTATGCATAGCCTTTACTTTTCAACCCCACTAAGCTTGTTCCTCCATCCCATGAGCCATTACTATAGGAGTTGTTTGAGCCATGCGGGTCGTAGAACAGCATGCGTAGGGTTTGTGAGAGTCTGATGAATAATGAGGTACCTAAACAACTTAACCTGAGTAGTTCTGGGATAACTAAAGAAAGTGGCACCGGTGAGCAATATCTGCTATTTGGTTTTTCCTGCTCACTTGTGTCCCGTAAGACCCCGAGTACTTGATTCCTGTTCCTTGATTTATCGCGCTATCCACATCCGGGAGGTATATGGGACCCCCCTGAGCCAGAGCTCGATTCCGTCTTATTTCTTGGGGCCACAAACTAGTTTGAGGTTTTATTTACGATCCTGTACTTATGCCATGTTTTACCGCTTTAATTACTTACAGCGGATAGCACTGTCTGCTTAAGATCGGGACACGTTTATGCGGTGTCGACAAGCCCGCTTTGGGGTTCCCAGTCACAAACCGCTCACCGCACCTTGAGGCCGTCTCGAGCTTGCTTCGCTATGGATCTACTTAAGGGTGGCCCCTCAAATAATTCTCAACTGGTGATTGCTTCGTGAAGACCTCGTTGGGTTTTGATTTGGTTTTTCCGAGGTTGATCGAGTGTGTTGCTATTGGTGCACCCGCCGGTAAAACTTTCTCAAAGCCGTGTCCGCGGATATGGACGACTTGGAGCACGATTTCTTGATCATAGACAAGCATAACTAAAGTACCGCTTTAATCGACTAAAGTAACTTGACTAGTAAATAGTGCAATACTCATGGAATGGTTAATAAAATTGCCAACGGATGGGGTTGTTAAATCCGCTTCCTTGTTGGTGAGGAGGAGGAGGATGGATCGGATGAGATTACCATTATAACTGTTGTACTTAATTCACGGACATCCGTCATCATTGGTTAGGCGGATGGTTAGCTTTATCTCAGAATTGCTAGGGTTTATCTTTTGCTGCAATTGCCACCCTGTGTTGTGTCCCTTTAGAGGCATTAAGACTTGCCGAAAATTCTTAGGGTCTCACACGATAAATTCTTGATTCAGATGAGCAGTACCTTCTCGTGACGACATCGGGTGGAAGCCCGATGTGGGCAACGATCGTATGGTGTAGAGATTCCGGAACGGGATCCGTGAGACCTGTAGTTGGGATGTGCTTATTTTCTGGCATCTTATGCCTATTTGCTTCTTATCCGTACCGGATCTTGTTTGCCGCTTCGCATGATACTCGATGTGTGTTGTATGAGGAGTTATCCTAAATTATAGATGTATCTAGGTCATTTGAATCTTGCCAGTATGGCGTTGGTATATTTCCTTTCTTTCTAGATGGTGTGGCTCGATGTACTCTTGTATGGTGGCTTGCGTACATACCCACTTGTGTAATGAGTTGATCCCTTCGCCGCCGACCACGCCGCCTGACAGTCCGTTGAGAGGGTAGTGGTTGGGACGTCAAAGGACTACCATGAGTGGCTTTTGGGGCCCCACTGCACTATTTCAACCACTATCACTCATCCAGCTTGTATCTAGGAGCGTAGTTCACCGAGGTAGTTACAATTGGTATCGAGCCATCCCGACCTTCGTGGTTTCACCCAAACGGTCGTTGTCGCCTAGCAAATATTTTAGTAGTTATGTATATAGGAAAACAAAACGCAGAGTAGGACTGCTTCCACTTTTCTTCTTACCTCCCACCCACCCTTTTTCGTAAGGAAGTGCAACGTTTTCAATCCTCTTCTCAAAGTTCAAACTAGGATTCACGTGTTCGGGTTCCGTAGTACCATAGGTTGTGTGTGTATGTGTGTAATCCCTTGTCTATCTGTTGCATCCAAGTTGTTATCTTATCTCGCTTTGGTTATCAATCGTTGGTACATTCCATACCGGCTGTGTTGTAAACCGACGCAATCTATCTTCCTTTGTATCCGACGCTATCTTGTTTGGGGTGTTCGTTTCCGTAGTACCAATCTTTAGGTTTCACGTGAGAAGAAGGGGTTAGGATATGTGTTCCACTTGTTCATGTGGAGTAATGATTTGAGTGGATGGAGTCGCGACCATACCACTACTTGTATCATTTGCTTTTGTATATTGGATCGAGAGTCACTAATCTTGATTCGTTAAGTAATTTAGCATCTATTGGTATTTTAATGCCAAATTTGTGGAAAATTTTTCTTTGATATGTTTGTGTACCACACTCCTTTTCACCGTGTGCGATATGCTTAATATCTTTTAGGTGCTATGAACTTTGTTGATATTTTAATATCATCTCAAGAAATTGTATCCTTTAATCTTGGTTAATTCCATCTTGGTACTATTCTGGATTATTATCATCTTCCATTATAGTAATTGACTTGAGTTTTACATCAATGACAGGATGGCTCCCCACGGATCGAGGAGGATATTCCTCCGAAGGCTGGGCTCAAGCATAGCTAATGCTTTGGCAGCCATGCAAGAGAACCAGCAGCTCGAGGAGAGCGTCAAGGAATGAGTTCGCCCACTTCCTCCACCTCCCAAGCGCAGTGACATCAAGAGCTTCCTCAAGTTCAACCTCGCCGCTCGACGTGTCCGACCGACCTCTTGATGCGGATGATTGGTCGCGAGATCTCAAGGTTGCTCGACACACCGATGTTCCGCAAGGAGTGGGTCAAGTGTGCTACCCACCTTCTCAAGGGAGATGCGGCTCTATGGTGGGAAAACTACTTGAAGGCAAGCTGCGTTGGGTTCCAGCCAACTTGGGAGAGGTTCACCGCAGCTTTCAAAGAACAGTTTCTCTCAGAGATTGTGATGGAAAGGATGAAGGATGCTTTCTCAACCGAAGCGTGGAGATGATAACGTCAACACCTATATCAGGAACTTCATGAACCTGTCTCGCTATGGTGGTGATGAGGTATCTGATGACAAGAAAAAGCAGAAGAGATTCAGGCAAGGGCTCAATGCGTCGATCAAGTATGCACTCACGCATGCAAGACCGCAACCTTCCCGAACTGCAGATATGGCACTACAAGAGGAGGCTAGTAGTGATGTTCGAGGATTCCAAGAAACACAGCAGGATGCATCAAGCTCGGCAATGGCAACTCCTTCTAAGCGGCGTGTCTGGTTCCTAACACCCCACTGCCGCCTCCGGCTCCACCAAGACCGCGAAGCTTCACGCCAAGGCCACCAAACTTCACCATGCGGCTCCTGTGGGCTACAACAACCCTTACCTGGAGCGCCTCAAGTGAGTCCTCGCTACTCGCTCCACGCCCACCGGTGCTCGCTTCACATGTGGAGATCTGACATCACTCGAATCGCCCAATGAAGAACAAAGCTCTCCTCAACCCCGCCAAGATCGCATCAAGCTCTCCTTCGTTCGCGCGCCACCGCCTCGGGCTCTCAACATCAACACCAAGCCCGGTCTCGGTTGTGCATGCCAACCGCTAACGCTTCTCAAAGCTGTTTCGCACACTGAGTTGTAATGGGTATGCTATCTGTTAACTCAGTCCCTGCACGAGTTCTCTTTGATTCTGGTGCATCGCATTCTTTCGTGTCACACAAGTTTGCAGGAGAGAATGAGTTAGTCCTGGTTCCTCTCTCTAAGCGGTTGGTGGTACAATCACCGTTCAAACATGAGGGCGAGCTTATCACCATGGAAATCAAGTTGAGATTGGTGGTTCTTCATTCTTGGCTTCTTTGATTGTCCTGGGCAGCTCTGACATTGATGTCATCCTGGGCATGGATTGGTTGACAGCAAATGCAGCTGTGATCGATTGTCAACGCCAAGGTCTCTCAAGATTCCTCAAGGCCATGTAGTCTTTTCTCCAAGTCTCGACTCCTGCCAGCTCTATTCCTTGGTCGCTCGAATGATGATGCTATGGAAGCTATTCGGAAAGGTACCGGGTCCGTGAGTTCCGGATGTATTTCTGAAGAGTTGCTGTATGCCTCGGATCGCGAGGTTGAATTCGTGATTGAGCTCGAACCTCGAACGGCTCCTATCTCCAAGAGGCCATACAAAATGGGTCCTTCCGAAATGGTGAACTCAAACGACAACTTGATGAACAAGAGAAGTTGGGTTTCATTCAAGATAGCACTTCTTCTTGGGTAGTCCAACAATCTTCGTGAAGAAGCGTGATGTAACCGATAGGCTATGTGTTGACTACCGGGCTCTAAATGCTAAAACCATCAAGAACAAATATCCTCTCCCTCGGATAAATGATCTTTTTGATCACCGGCGAGAGCGTGGTGTTCTCTGCTGGATTTGAGGAGTGGTTATCACCAAATCAAAATTCGCAAAGAGGATGTGCCCAAGACAGCTTTCACCACTCGCTATGGCCTGTATGAGTACACGGTCATGTCTTTTGGCCTCACCAACGCACCTGCTACCTTCTCGAGGCTGATGAACTCCGTTTTCATGGAGTACCTGGACAAGTTTGTGGTGGTATATCTGGATGACATTCTGGTCTATTCCAAGTCTAAGGAGGAGCATGAAGAGCACCTGCGGTGCGTCCGAACAAGCTTCGGAGAACCGCTTGTATGCAAAGTTCTCCAAGTGTGAGTTCGTTGCTGAAGTAACATATCTGGGCATGTTATCTCGCCAAGGGCATTGCGCCAACCGGAAACCGTGAAGACAATAATTGAATGGCTTCCTCGCTAATGTCAAGGAAGTGCGGAGTTTCCTTGGCTAGCTATTGTCGTCGCTTTTGTGCGTAACTTCAAGATAGCAAAGCCTCTTACCGACCTCCTCAAGAAAGGCAAGAAGTACTGTGGACACCGCTTGCCAAGAAAGTTTTGAGACACTCAAAGAGAAGCTCACTTCCACGCCCGCCTTGGTTCCTCCGAATACATCTAAGCCTTTCCAGATATTCTCGATGCCTCTTGCAAGGATTGGGTCCTTATGCAAGAGAGACGGTGGTTGCTTATGCCTCTCGTCATTGAAGACGATGAGGTCAACTATCCCACACATGACCTTGAGCTAGCAGCAGTGGTCTTTGCTTTGAAGCTATGGAGGCACTACTTGCTTGGTAACTGCCAGTGAGATCTTCTCGGACCACAAGAGTTTGAAGTATATCTTCACTCAACCGATCTCAACCTTGGCAGAGGAGATGGATTGAAGCAATCAATGACTTCGATGTGACCATCAACTACACCTGCAAAGCAAATGTCATGGCAGATGCGCTTAGCGAAAAGCTTATGTCAACAACCTCATGGTGGAAGAGCGCATTCTCTTGCGAGGAATTCACCGGTGAACCTCGAAATTGTGGAACAAGGGCATCTCCGAACCTTCGCTACTCCTCTCTTGGAAGAACAGATTCGTCTCAAGAAGGTGGATCCGCGACACCAAGAAGCTCATCGCTAAGCTTGACCTTCCAAGTAGTCCTTCCATGTTGATGATCAAGGAACGCTCTTCTTTGAACACGGATGTTTGTTCCAAACTACCCGGTCCGAGAGACCAAGTTCTCAAGGAGGCACATGATTCGGTTCTTTCTATCCATCCCGGCAGACAAAGATGTACATGGACTTGAAAACACACACTGGTGGCCTGGGTTGAAAAGGTATTGTGCCAAGTACGTCTCGAATGTGATGTCTGCCGCAGTCAAGGCATTCATCGAAACCATTTGGTCTTCTACAGCCATTGCAACCTCCGAATGGAAATGGGAGAAAGTTGAGATGGACTTCATCACCGGCTTTCCGAGGTCGCAGAAGGGCAACAATGCAATTTTGTTGTCATCGACAGGCTTTCTAAAGTGGCACACTTCTTCCTATCAAAGAAACAATTTCGACTTCAGCTATCGAGCTCTATATCAACAGGATTGTCTCTTTGTATGGGGTTCCACTTGAAATCAGTTCGGATCGTGGAGCATCTTCACCTCAAAGTTCGGGAGAGTTTCCAAAATCTTTGGGAACGAAGTTGAATTTCAAAGACCGCCACCACCCCGTCTCAAGGGCAAGTGGAGAGGATCAATCGATCTGGAGGATATGCTTAGAGCTTAAGGCCATCTCTTTTGGCATGAAGTGGGAAGAATGCCTTCCATATGCTGAATTCTCCTACAACAACAAATTTCCAAGAGTCTCAAGATGGCACCATTCGAGGCTCTCTATGGTCGCAAGTGCGTAACTCCCATTGGTTGGTCAGTCGGGAGAAAGAATCTGGTTTGGCCCCGACATCGTGACTCGCAGAGGAGAAGGTGCATATCATTCGAGAACACAAGATTGCTCAAAGTCGTCGAAGAGCAACTATGACAGAAGCACACAGATATGGTATATGCCCTCGGTGATCTCGTTACCTTCGTGTCACTCCCATGAGAGGAACACACCGCTTTGTATCAAAGGAAAGTTGGCTCCTAGATACATCGGTCCTTTCAAGATACGTGGTAGAAGAGGAGAAGTTGCTTATGCACTCGAGCTCCGGAAAAACTCAAAGTCCATGATGTTTTCCACATCTCTCAGCTCAAGAAGTGCTTCAAAGACCCGGCAAGACCGTGGATCATGAGCTAATCGACCTCCAAGAAGATCTCTTATCAAGAACACCCCACAAAATCCTCGAGACCGCATGAGCTAAGGACTCGCAACAAGTCCATCAAATTACGCAAGGTGGTCACACCATTCATTGATGAAGCAACTTGGGAGCGTGAAGATGAACTCCGTGTCAACCATCCTTCTCTCTTGTGTCTTCTTCTTCTTCTTCCTAGAATCTCGGTGAGATTCCTGTTTAGTGGGGAGAGTTGTAGCATCCCGCCTAACCCTGTAATGCTACATGTCATAATAATAAAGGGCCACTTCCAACATATAATTGTTGCATCATCATCATATCATGCTCATGTCATCATACCACCTTGCATTTGTGCATCATATAAAACCCTTTCTTGTTTGGTTCTTATCTCATGTGCATGATTAATTGTAGTTGCCTCTTGATATTGTATTTGGTTCTTAATAAATTGTTAAATGCCCAAGTTGAGTTGGGGGCATCTCTTTGACTCCACCTTATCTTCACCACCTTATCTTTCACCACCTTATAATTCCACCATCCAATAATATGGGCTTGGCATTTTATTGAGTTATCCCTAGCCCATGTTGTTGGTTGGATCCACCCATCTTCTTTGCTTGGCCTTGTCCATATTTTGAAATGCATGGATAGTGCCATATTGATATCCTTGTTCTCACAAGTATAAGTGTGGCATTAATTATTCTGCATGGGCCATGCAATAGCCACCTTTTCCCATTTTTGGTTTTTGTTTGTTGTCTAATTGGATCCTTTCCTCTTTGTTGATCTTGTTTTGTGAGTATCAACCTAGCCCTCCCCTCTAGCTTATCCCATGCACCCACTTGTGCTTATGTGGCATGCAACCTCTAAAACCCTCCCCTCTCTCTTGGATCATGCTTGGCCATTATCTTGGATCATGCATGAACTAAAGTAGAACCCCACCACCATATGGCCATCTTTCTCCCCCTCTCCCTCCTTTTTCTTGCTTGAGCTTGTTTAGAGCTTGTACTTGAAGCATGCTTGAGCAAGTTAGCACCCCTCCATCTTTTCTTACCTCTTTAGCAAAAACTCTAATCCTACCCTTGCCTCTATCCTTCTAGCTGGACCTAGACCCTAATCTACATTTACCTAAACAAAAACCTAATCTACCTTTTCCTCTAAACAAAACCTAGCTACCATCCACTCTCTTTCCCTCTCTCTCTTTCTTGTTTTCCTTGATCTAGTGTGCTTGTCTTGGAGCTTGCTTGATCAACCTTAGCACCACCATCTCCTTCTTTTCCTCTTAGCAAACTCTAAGTCCTACATGCCCTTCCCTCCTAGCTAAACAACCCTCCTATCTACCTCACCCTAAGCAAAAACCCTAAGAATCCCTTCCCCCTCTTTCTAGCTTGTCCACCATGCTACCCTAGCTCGCCTTCTCCCTGCCATGCATACCCCATCCCAGCGACCCCCTAGCTGCCCCCACACGGCATGGCACCCCTCAACCTAGCCCTAGCCCGACCATCCCCTCCCTCTTTCCTCTTCGGCGCCCTACCCCACCCTGCCTCCTAAGCCCCTACCCCACCTGCCACCCCCTCTCCTCCGGCTCTACCACGCCATCACAGCCCCCATGCAAAGACGTGAATGTGGAGGTGACCAACGCCACCCCGCAGCTAACCCCTCCCCACGCTAGCCTTTTTCCTTCTCGGCTCTTATCCCCACCTCCTCTCTCGCCGCCAGACCCCAGGATCTACCCGCAAGAGCTCTGCCTCTCCCCTTCTTCCCATCGGCTCGCCACCACCGATCTACCACCGGATCTAGCCGGAGAAGGGTGCTGCGAGGTGTCGAGGAAGACTGTGCCACTCCCGGCATCGTCCAAGTCCGCCATGAGGAGGAGACGCACCAGGAGCGCCAGGACCAGAGCACGCCGACGCAAACCCTAGCTACGGCCGCCGTCAGCCTCGCCGTGGATCGCGACCACCCCTGCCCGTACCGAGCACGCCAGCACGCCCGCGGTGAGCCCACGACCCTCCCTGACAACCCCGCCCCTGGTCGCTTCTCGATGCTCAGTTCGTTCCGAGCGCCCTCGGTGCGGCAGCGAGTGCTGCAAGCTCCCGCGCCACACCCTACCTAGCCGCCTAGCCTCTTCCTATCACCAACCCCGAGCCCGCCGCAGCGGTAGCCGCCCAGCGCTGAGGGCGGGTTCGAATCCTCCGCTGCTGCCGCGCACGCGATGCATACACGGCCCGGTTTAGGTTCAGAGGAAGATCCACAGTGCGCGGTCTATTCTTTTGCGCATAACCCCCTGCCAGTTCTTTTGCTCAACCCGCGGTCCCCTGTGGCCCCCGCTGACGTGTGGTAATTTTACAAAAGGCTCTGATCTTTGCAACCATCAACCCTGGTCCAGATCTTGCTCAGACGCCGGGCAGGGCGAGAAAACCCAGCCCACTCTGCACGACTCAAGAAGGGCTGTGTAGAAAACGTTCCAGAGCGCAGTTTGAATTCAAATTTTGTTAAATAAATTCAAAATTCCAAATTCAAATTCGCTTTTAATGACTTTCACATACTATTTCCAAATTTGACAAATAATATATGTTTGGATATCGCAAGATGAGGGAATTCAAATATGCCATCTAATTTGACTTTTGCACAAGTAAAATTCCAAGTTTAGTGTAATTACATCAATTGCCACCGGATTTTCATTAAATCATAACTAATGTTTTGTAATTCCAAATTTAGCAAATAAGTAGTCTAAAATGATCACTGACGAGACCTTTCTGTTTATGCTATCCATGACTTCTATTGCAGCATGCATCATATAACTATATAATGAATAACAACTGTTATGGCAACAAATGTGATTCTAAAACCAACTAAATGTTATATTCTTGTCCCCACACCACCCATGCCATGCTACTTTACTTGCCATGTAAATTGTGCATCATTCATCATGGCATGATTGTTTGCTCGACGATCTTATTCATATGCTTGTGCTCTATATTCATGTTGGCCTTGTTTGTTTGGTTTTTCCTGATAGACACCGAGCGGCTGCTGTATCAAGAGAACCGGAGAACCACCGTAACCCTTGCTTCAACAGACATACCAGCAAGCACTACCACATGCTTGCATACATACAAGACCTATTGCCTCTATCTTATTCTTGCATCACCGAGTCGCGATTGCATTAAATTGAATCCCAAGTATGCATAGCCTTTACTTTTCAACCCCACTAAGCTTGTTCCTCCATCCCATGAGCCATTACTATAGGAGTTGTTTGAGCCATGCGGTGAGAACAAAGATGCGTAGGGTTGTGAGAGTCGATGAATAATGAGGTACCTAAACAACTTAACCCGAGTAGTTCGGGATAACTAAAGAAAGTGGCACCGTGAGCAATATCTCGCTATTTGGTTTTTCCTGCTCACTTGTGTCCCGTGAAGACCCCGAGTACTTGATTCCTTTCTTGATTTATCGCGCTATCCACATCCGGAGGTATATGGGACCCCCGAGCTGAGCTCGATTCCGTCTTATTTCTTGGGGCCACAAACTAGTTTGAGGTTTTATTTACGATCTGTATTTATGCCATGTTTTACCGCTTTAATTATTACGACAGCGATAGCACTGTCTGCTTAAGATCGGGACACGTTACGCTGTCGACAAGCCCCGCTTGGGGTTCCTACCGTCACACCGTCACCCAGACCTTGAGGCCGCCTGAGCTTGCTTACTTGCTATGGATCTACTTAAGGTGCCCCGAAATAATTCTGAATCTGTGATTGCTTTGTCGTGAAGACCTCGTTGGGTTTTGATTTGGTTTTTCCGAGGTTGATCGAGTGTGTGTTATTGGTGCACCCCCCGGTAAAACTTTCTCAAAGCCGTGTCATGGATATGGACGACTTGGAGCAGCTTCTTGATCATAGACAAGCATAACTAAAGTACCGCCTTTAATCTGACTAAAGTAAATTGACTAGAAAATAGTGCAATACTCATGGAATGGTTAATAAAATTGCAAACGGATGAGGGGGATGTTCATCCGCTTTCTTGTTGGTGAGGGGAGGAGGATGGATCGGATGAGATTACCATTATAACTGTACTTAATTCACGGACATCCGTCTATCATTGGTTAGCGGATGGTTAGCGCTTATCTGTAGAATTGCTAGGGTTTATCTTTTGTCGAATCAACGTCACCCTGTTGTGTCCCCTTTAGAGGCATTAAGACTTCTGAGTACCCTTAGGGTCTCACACGATAAATTCTTGATTCGGATGAATGTACCTTCTCGGATGACATCTTGGGTGGAAGAAGCCGATGATGGGCAACGATCGTATGGTGTAGAGATTCCGGAACGGGATCCGTGAGACCTGTAGTTGGGATGTGCTTATTTTCTCCGGCATCTTATGCCTATTTGCTTCTTATCCGCACTCGGATCTTGTTTGCCGCCCGCATGATACTATGTGTGTTGTATGAGGAGTTATCCTAAATTATAGATGTATCTAGGTCATTTGAATCTTGCCGTATGGCGTTGGTATATTTCCTTTCTTTCTAGATGGTGTGGCTCGATGTACTCTTGTATGGTGGCTTGCATACCCACTTGTGTCGTAGTTGATCCCTTCGCCGCCGACCACGCCCTGCATGTGTCCCGTTGAGAGGGTAGTGGTTGGGACGTCTGAAAGGACTACCAGTGAGTGGCTTTTGGGGCCCCACCGTACTATTTCAACCACTATCACTCATCCAGGCTTGTATCTAGGAGCGTAGTTCACCGAGGTAGTTACATTGACCAACAACACTTGGTGCTCTTTCTTGATCTCCACTTCTGCAGATTTCAACATGGCAAAGAGTTCTGGCAACGTCTTGTTCATGTTCTGCATGTTGTAGTTCATCACAAAGTTCTTGTAACTTGGTGGTAGTGATTGGAGGACACGGTAAATCCCCAAAGCATTAGGAATCACTATACCCAAGCTTTGAAGTTTGTTTGCGTGCCCAGACATTTTAAGCACATGCTCACTGACGGAGCTGCCCTCTTCCATCTTGCAGTTAAAGAACTTTTCAGAAGCCTCATAGCTTTCAATTGCCGCATGAGTCTCAAAAATCAATTTGAGATCCTCGACAATATCATATGGGTCTGAATCCTCAAACCTTTTCTGAAGCTCCGATTCCAAACCATACAAGATAGCACATTGAACTATGGAGTACTGATTCTTCCGAGCGAGGTAAACATTCTTTACTTCATCGGGAGCATCATCTGCAGGTGGGTCACCCAATGTGCATCCAAAGACATAGGTCAAATTACCACCGTGAGGACAATCCTCAAATTGGAACCAATCCGGAAGTTGCTTCCATTGTTTTTCAACTTTTCTTTCTCTAGGAACGCATTAAAATTGATGGTAGGGCTGCCATTGATCTACAACATATTTACAATAGTTTAGACTAAGTTTATGACAAATTGAGTTCAAATTAATTAATAAAGTTAATCTAGGTAAACTCCCACCAAAACAATATCCTCACATTGTTTTAGTGATCACGAACCAAATCCACTACATCAACACCGATCATCACGAGAGTTGATATAGTTTCAATGGCGAACAATCGTCATGTTCATCATATCTACTATATGATTCATGCTTTACCTTTCGGTGATCCGTGTTCGAGACCATGTACGTATACATGCTAGGCTCGTCAAGATCAAACCTTAGTTTCGCATGAGCAAATCTGTCTTGCTCACGTTGTATACACTTGCGGAATCTAACACACCGATCATCACGTGGTGCTTGAAACAACAAGCTTTAGCAACGGTGCTAACTAAGGGCTTAACGCTTTATGACTTGAAATTCATGTGCATGAGGGATCATCTTATAATGCTACCGCGTCTACTAAGCAATACAAGATGCATAAAGGATTAACATCACATGCAATTCAATATATATGTGATATGATATGGCCTTTCTTCTTTGTGCTTCCGATCTCCATCTTCAAGCACGAACATGATCTCGATCATCACCGCATTGCATCAAGGTCAATGACGCTTCTCCATGGTTGTCGCCCACCGCTTCAACTATTACAACTACTTTGAATAGACATGCGGTCTTGACATAAATTAAAGACAACCATATGGCTTCCGGGTTGCCGACTTACAATAAGGAACATTGCATACATCAAATATAATCACAATCATGGCCATATCACATCATCGCACACCTGCAAAACAAAGTTAGACGCCTACTTTCTTTGCATATTTTACGTGGTTTGGGGCTTTCAATAAGTGTCGTTCTAACTTACGAACAATAACCACAACATTGATACTAGTATTGTTAATCACCCGTTGTAAATTGGATCTTAACTATGCTAGGAGAAACAGCACCCATAAAGCCACTTATGCAATACAAGTTGCATGTCAAGCGTGGAGCAAGTCTCATGAACGATGTCATGTAAGGTTAGCCCGGCCGCTCCATCCCAACATACCGCAAGATGCAAAGTACACAAGCAATCGACAATAAAAGCATCAACGCCCACAATGACCATTGTGTTCTACTCGTGCATGAGATCTACATATAGACACGGCTCGATACCACTATAGGGTTTCGTAGCATGGAAAACAAAAATTTCTATCGATACAAACAAACAAGCCAAGATCTATCTACTAGATTGTAGCAACGAGTCGATGGAATAACTTACCCTCGAAGATTCCAAAGTGTTTAACGAGAGCGGATTCTCGGGTGATGTAGTCGATTCTTCCGATCTCAAGATCGCGTGAGACGATCCTTGGCGCCTTGCGTTCGGCGCTCCCTTGATCGGTCACGCTCGTTAAGACCTTCCTCCTTGTTCCAGCGGAGGTTGTAGCACTCTCTCGCGATTCCCAAGAAGACAACGACGTGGTACCCCAAGTAGGGGAGATCCATGAGCTTCGCCTTAAGCCGGAGCGAGTATGGTGGAGTATGAGAGAGATCTATTAGTGGTCTAGGGTTTAGACACATGTAACACCCTCAGAATCGGACCTATGCAAGTTTTAGCGAAACTCGCCAAACCCGCATAGAAACGATTCAAAGGTGCCCACCAGGCACTTTCGTGCGGGTGGAAAACGAAGTAATAACATTACACAACAGTCCTCGATGGGACCCAAGAGCAGATATACGGCCTGAGAATCAAAGAGTCAAGAATACAGATATAATATACAAAGATCCAAATCACCTTGAAAATGACGGGCGTCCGCTCACGGACAAGATGCAAATGGGGCTAAGAGCCTGAAGAATAACCAATGGCGTCCATAACCGCCTGAGCCAGCAGGAAGGTAACCCCGCTAACGACGCCGATCTCAAAACCTGCTTAAACAAAAGGTGCCGACAAAGGGCAAAGGAAAAGAGGCGTCGATCGAGGCCAAGTTGCCGAGACTAAATTGGCGGTCCTCGCCTACATAGGTATGGTGGTTTGAGCGGCAATGCAGATGCACTAAACAACCTATAGAGACGATACAACCGGACTATCGAGAGAGGTAAGAGAGACCTATTCGAACCAACCTCGATACTACCATCAAACAAACCCATCTCGGCGTTTCCCCTCCTCGAGACCAAACGAGGAGTCGGTAGGAACTCACACGATTGGCTTACTTATTCATTATAGTTGCGGCACTTTACTAGTCGAGGTTTAGATAATCATCACGATAAAAATAAGCTGGGCACTTTTAGTTAATCATTCCGTTGTAATTGCAACAATTACTAATCGACATCTGAGATAGCATGAGATAAATCCAAAACCCGCAGGTTGTTGGTACTTTTATTCACCATTCCGTTATCGTTGCCATACTTACTAGTCAGGTACAATGGTCGCAAGAGACACTCCAAACAAGCAATTGTGGGCAGTATTATTTAGCCATTCCATTGTAGTGAAGCTGATTACTAGTCATTATAAAGTCAAATTTATAGCAATAAACTTTAGTTATTCTTGTCTATGGTAGAATCTTGTGCTCCAAGTCGTCCATATCCGTGGACCTGACTTCTGAGAAAAGTTTTACCCGGCGGGGTGCACCAATAGCAACACACGCTCGATCAACCTCGAAAAACCAAATCAAAACCAACGAGGCTTTCACGACTAAGCAATCATAGGATTCAGAAATATTTGAGGGGCCACCCATTGAGTTGAAGGGTTCAGCATAGAAAACAAAAATTTTCTCGATGGGAACAACTATGTACCAAGATCTATCTACTAGATACAAACAACGGATGTATATCCGTAGAGAACATACCCTTGAAGACCGACAAAGCTTAACGAGTCCAAACTCGTGGTTGATGTAGACGATCTCTTGCCGATCTCAAGATCGAGAGGAAGTCCTAGCGCCAAAAGCAGCGCATCCAGGTGCTCGCACACCGTCGAGGCACCGAGCAACCTCCGCCTCCTCGCTCCAGCGATGCAGCGGAAGCACAACTCTTTCTTGCCGAAAAGCCACCGGAACATGTATCTCGCTAGTCGAGACCATGGGGATAAATTCTAGAGGAGAGAGATCCTTCACGAGGAGGTGTGGTGTGAGAGGAGGAGAGGGGGCCTTTATAGGGGAGGGGGGGCACCCAAGGGGCATGCGCCCAGCCATGGGGCTGCCCACCTCTTCCACATTCATGTGGGTGGAGCTCCCACTCAAAATGAAAAGCCTCCACTCCCATTAAAAAGCCTCCACTCAAAAATCCACTCACATGCATTAAATTTCCACCAAATTTAATGCAAGCTCTCATTTAAATAAAACTCTTTTATTTATTTATTCAGATTTTTGTTAACTACTTTAATTAACAAACATTCACATAAGACCCTGCTAGTATTTCATTTCACATGCGAACCGGTTTGCAATTTCAACAAAGCAGTTTGGTGTCTAGTGAAATAAATTCTGCGCTTTCCTTTTCTTTTCGGCATGAAACTTTTGCTCCAATTGGATGTCGGTGTCTCTTAAGTGTGTCACCCTACGGTTCGAATAATGTGGACATGATCAGACCCTCTCGATCAATAATCGGCGGGATCTGAGACCCATCTGCTCCACACATTCAACGATGACTTTCTTGTGATCGCCGGAACCTTTTTACGCTAGTATCTTAATCCCTTTGTTTAGCGATATATTACATGTCGATATTCGATCATCGGTATCTCCATACCTAGTTTGATCTCGTTCTGACATGCACTCTTTTCGTTCGTGATATAACATTCTAGTGATCAAATCACTTGCTTGCAAGCTAATCAATGTGATATCACCGAGAGGGCCAGAGTATATCTATCCGTCATCGGGATGAACAAATTCCACTCTCGATCCATGAGCCTCTACATAACACTTTATTAGTTACGAACCCATCTTTATAATCACCCACATTGGTGTGACGTTTGATGTTATCAAGAAACTCTTAGGTGTTAGTGATTGACATGATCTCATGGTCTAAGGATTAGGATCACTCGTAAGTTGTTATAGCAATATAAACTCAATGACTATGATCGTAATGCTATACTTGGATGAATGTTCATCACACCATTACACTAATGTTGTGACCCGTTATTAACAACATCCAATGTCCATGATCGTGAAACCTTGATCATCTTGTTAATCAACGAGCTAGTTTATAAGAGAGGCATAACTAGGAACTTTCTATTTGTTTATTAAACACACATGTATTAACGTTTCGTATTAATACAATTATAGCATGCAAAATAAACATTTATCATAAATAAGAATATGATAATAACCACTTTATTATTGCCTCTCGGGCATATTCCCTTTAGTCTCCCACTTGCACTAGAGACAATAATCTAGTTTGAAAACTTTGTGTATTGAACACCTATGGCTTTCTGGTGTTCCAAATACACAATTGCAAGTGGTTAACATAATCTGGATCGCTTTCAGTCCGGTGTGTATTCATGTCTTTGTCTTCACGCATCACTCATTCTCCAATGAGATGGCATTGTATAAATTTGGTCTTTCGGTGAGACCTTTAGTTCCTTGGGGTTAAAACACGATACTATTGTCATACAATATATCTTTAGTGTTGACGTTCTGAACCACACCTTAGTTTGATAACAAACTACTTGACACAAATTCCTCCTTCTTTGCTACTATAAGTCATATACTTAGCCCTTTTGTTGTAGTATTCGTCACAATGTCTTAATTTTTGGAACTCTTCCAAATCCATCATGGAATCTCCTTTCCACTACATTGTGCCACCCATAGTTTAAATTGAGATAAACTTAATTTGTATCTTGTGACAAAACTAGTATCAATGTAACGTTTACAATGAACTATTTGTAATTGTTTGTCACCTCTACACAAATATATTCTTAGTTCTTCCAAAAGATCATAAGAATATCCTTATTATCAGTCAATGATCATTTTATGATTCATTCGGTATGCTCATAACACTTAGAGCATAGGACATATCTGGATGTGTACATATCATGGTATGATTGATCAAAACATTCTTGTGATTGCACTCATCAAGTGTCAAAGCACTTGAATCTTGTTTCACTTATCAAGTGTCGATACACTTGAATCTTGATTCAATTCCTTTCCATGCAACAAGAACCGTTTCTTGTTGATTCTATATTGAACTCCTTCAATATCTCATATATGCGTTTGGCACAACCATATTGGCGTTCTGATCATCACTATAGACATTCACGCTAAATATTCGGGTTTTACTAAGTCTTTCATCGAAATGAAATTCTTAACCTTTGTCAACAAAAGATACATCATTTCTAATCAACAAGATGTCCTTCACATAATGTATTAGAAATATGTCTCAATCCCACTTAATTTCTTGCAAATGCAAGGATCTTCATAAATCTCGATGAAAACTCCTTTTCATCATGGTGAAGATTCCAACTCATGATGCTTACTTCAACCATTGAAGTTTGCATGCCCTTTTAGCATCCTTTTAATTTAACAAAACCCTTTGTACCGTGTCATGTACACGTCCTAGGTAACCATTCTATTAGAAGAACTTTGTTTTGTTTATTCATCTACCATATCCCAAATTATATGTAGTGGTTGCTACTTTAATCCGCCCAGACTAAATATAGCTATGAAAGATCAAATCGTGTCATAGTCAACTCCTTGAACATAGTCATAAAATACTTTCACGACATGTCGACTATTTCATAGATGTGAAACATCCATATACATTTCTTTATAGATCCAAATAATCGATAGGTTTTACACCTTCAGGAGGGTTTTCCAAGTTCAAACTTGATTTCTCGTATATGGAACTATCACGGATTTTATGGCTTCAAGCCATTTGACGAAGAGGCCCATCATCGCTTCTTTGCATATAGTCGGTTAATCATTGTCAAACAATGATGATTTACTCTCAAATCTTAGTATTTGATTGTTTATCCGACCGACTTGGTTCAATAAGAACTTAGATCTCCGTGACCACAACCTTTGAGGCACATAAGCTATGAGCATTATGGCAGCCTCCAGAACGATTTCCGGCGCTGCGCAACTCAACTCATATAGCTAAGGTTCGTTAACCTTATCAAAGTTCTATTGTCCTCCCACTTAACATTTATGAAAAATTCCTTCTTCAAGAAACTTTACATTTCAAGCGACAAACCCTTTTGTCCTCGGTGTTATGGAGGAATAACCAATTGTTATTCGAAATAACCTACAAAGACATGCTCATCCGACTTTGGTTGTAAACATCTTACTTATGTTTAGTATACCAAAATTTAAGAAATGACAACTTGGGTTTTACCCCAAACCATAACTCATATGGTGTCATTTCAACGGATCAAGATGGAGCTCTTTTCGATGTAAGCGGTAGTCTCTAAAGCTTTAATCTTTTAAAACATAATGGCAGTTTATAAATAACACCTTTGATCCAACCATGTCAGACAAGTTTTCATTACAAATCTCAAACACTCCATACTCCTATGGTGTTTTGGGAGATGTAAATCTAGGTGTTTTGCTAAACTTGCAACTCAAATAAATCCCTCTATGATAAAATCATAATTCATTTATTTTCTTGTTACACTTGTAACTCAAATAAATCCTTTATGATCAAATCATAATTCATTTATTTTCTTGTTACAATGATTTTTCACTTCATCTTGAAAGTCTTTGAAACATTTTCAAATATTTCATACTTCTTTCTCATTAGCGAACATTCACTCAAAATTAGGAGAAAGCATATGAAGTTGAAACCCATCGCTATTTGCGCACATAATGGACTACATACATCGATATGTATAAATTCCAATATTTTAGTCGTTCTTCTTGGCCTTTGAACAAAGTTTTAATTATCAGGAAAGTCTCACAAGCGTCACTTGATCAAATCAAAGACTCTAAAATCCATGAAAATGGAGATTCTTCATGTTTTCTTTCCAATATAATTTAAACAGCGATGTCACTTCATAAGTGATCTTTCAATCATTTGTCTTGCAACATTTTAGCATTAGGATTTATGGATGTGATTTCTTCAACTAGATTTGTAAATCATCCATCTTTTATGGAATCGGTAATTATTTGAACAACCTTTGTTCTTATAATACTGATTCAAATAACAATTATTAAAACAAATCTTGAAGTCTTTCTTCAACTAGATTTGTAAATCATCCATCTTATATGGAATACGGTAATTATTTGAACAACCTTTGTTCTTATAATACTGATTCAAATAACAATTATTAAAACAAATCTTGAAGTCAAGCTTTGATGTCAACGAAATACAAACAACGGTTTGTTTGTTTTCGATGAACATCATCACATTTTCTCTTGCTAGTTACTTAGGCCATTGTGGTTCATGAATTGCGTCATTCCGTATGAAATTTCATACCAACCAATTCGGTATCCAATACCCAAGAACCACATTGTTTAACAAGCAAAGAATACAACCATAACATGTATATCATATATATACCTAAATTGGATATTTCCAATCTTTTCTTTTACGCAAATATATTTTATAGATTCTCTTTCAGCATTTCCTTTTCCTTTTAAAAGAATCAACATCAAAAGTGGCGCCATATACATTTACACC
Organism: Avena longiglumis; assembly: GCA_030063025.1. Lineage (NCBI taxonomy): Eukaryota > Viridiplantae > Streptophyta > Magnoliopsida > Poales > Poaceae > Avena > Avena longiglumis. The sequence goes on from CP125973.1 coordinate 6,506,217, forward strand.
TAGTCCAAAGCGTGTATATTCAAATAATAATATCTTTGGACTTGCACTTTGAAGTAGATCACCATCATCAAATGATCGGTATTCTTTCAAAATCCATTCTTTAGTAATCTTTTAGTGTAGTAAACACTTTACATACATCTTCTATTCATCCTTATCATGACGACTTTCATGATCGCCAATTTAGCTTATAAAGGAGAATCGTGAGTATAACATTACTTTCCAAAACCCTTTTGGATGATTAGGATGTCTAGCATCTCCAACCTTAAGAATTCTCATCCAATATGAGAACATATATTATACTCTATCATATTGCAACCAAAACATTGTTTTAGATATCGTTATATCTTACACATGATGGTTTACGAAACAATTCTTTCGGCTCCTAGATAAACTTGATATTAAAACAATCAAGAATCATGGAGGCAAACATGATACTTAAGATACTAACAGGAATTGTTACTCTCGATTTAATACCAATTATTAAATTTCACGGAGTAAATAGAGTTCTTGAAAGTTTGCAATAGGACTTTAAACTTTAGATTGACACGCCAACACAATACGATACGGTTAAGAAAGTATATATCCAGAATTCTATAGTTCTATTATCTCAATTACAACTAAGCATAAGGTGGTGAACGAATGCCAATAACTACAACAAATTATGAAAATTCACTTTGATTTAATTTATGATAAATTGAGTTCTACTAATCCAAATTAGAAATGAACTCCCACTCAAAACGACATCCCTCGTGTCTTTTGGTGATTACATGAACCAAATCCACTACACCAAGTCCGATCATCACGTGAGTTTGTAGCTTCAAAGGCGAGCATCAAATGGGCATCATATCTACTATATGACTCATGCTTAACCTTTGGTCCAGTGTTAGGAGGCCATGTCCGTACATGCTAGGCTGCCGGTTAGAACCTTAGTATTTTGTGTATTTTACACCAAGTATGGTCGAGGATCCAAGAACACCCGATCATCACGTGATGTCTTGGAGCGAAAACATAATGTGCATACTAAAGGAAGAACACATTCTTATCTTAGCAATACGTACC